>OY756407.1:1462500-2062500 GCA_963576865.1 Anania hortulata
TTGTAGTCCGGAGCGCGAACTACTACACCAGACGGTCGTTGAAGTTAATTTTATAGTTTTAATGATACCATAAACTATGCGTGGGAAACTGCCCCGATCGCACCATGAAGATATAGATGCATCATCATCTTCAACCCTTCAAAGTCCACTGCTGGGCATAGACCTCCTCTATAGAAATCCACAGTGAGCTCTGACCCGTTTATATCTAGCGGCTGCCCGCAACTTTGACGAGGTTTTCAACCGACTTCAAAAAAGGAGGAGAATATCTTCGACAAACATGATCCGATTTTGATGATTTTTGTTTTATTGAATAGCCTAAACTTCAAAGATGCTATGATAAAAGTTTGCAAAATAAAAATCACCCCTAAGAGTAGGAAAATAGGGGATGAAATCGGTGTTCAGCAGTTAGATTAGGATTTATTACCAAAAATAGATGAAATAAGTAAATTTTATTAAAAAAGTAAAACCGACTTCAAAACACTAAAATGCTAAAAATAATCCTAACACTTAAGTACCTAATCAGTTAATTTTGGAGTCGGTGCAAACAAAAACATTGAATCTCATCTGCTGGCACCGACTCCAAAAGTAACTGATTAGGTACTTAAGTGTTAGGATTATTTTTAGCATTTTAGTGTTTTGAAGTCGGTTTTATAATTTTCAGTTCACCGGTAGGTACCAGTACCACTAGGTATTCATGGTCGCCACTTAGAAAAAAAAGTTTACGACGAATTGAGAACCTTCTCCTTCACGACCTCCGTAGCCGAGAGGCGAGCATACCGGACTTGGTGTCGCTATCTCTGAAGTTCCGGGTTCGATTCCCGGTTGGTCAATGTAGAAAAATAGCTTTTCTATATTGTCTCGGGTTTGGGTGTTGTGGTACCGTCGTTGTTTCTGATTTCTGTAACACAAGTGCCTAAGTTACTTATCATAGGATCAGAGCAATGTATGTGATGTTTTCCAATATTTAATTTTGTGGATGTTTGTGGATTTGATCATTACTTTGTAAAAAGAAAAAAAGAATCATATTTGACGAAGTCGTCGTCGAAAATTTTCAAATAACACTTTAGATACAACATAACTAAAGAAATCCTTAAGGCGACGGGTAAGGCAAGTGACCTTTAGCATTAAGCGTCGACTAATGCGACTTCTATTACGTGCCTAAGATAATGCAAATGCTTCTCGCAGACTAAACATCCATCCGTTGCGCTCCTGTGCAAATAGATTATCATTGCGAGAAAAATATCCGCTCATAGAAAAGTAGGCGCTAAGCGTAAAATCCATTAAAAATCCTTATAATTCTTTCTAATTGGTTGACTATTTTAAAAACAAACTTCATTTTAAAGGCACGAATGTTATAAATGACTATACCAACTTTGAAGCTAAACAAAAACGTCGTTCAAAACATAAATGTGTACAAGCTCGCGATATTTGCGGTACTTTTAAATATTTTTAGTATGCAACAGGAAAAAATTTGAACATATAAGTTACATGATATATTAATTTCCACATCCTACATACAGTACTTTTGTCACAAAACATGTCCAAACCTCTTTTACGTGTATTCTCCTTACCTTGCGCCTTAATAGGCTGTTCTAGTTTATTACTCACAAGAGGTCCTTTAAATGTTTTAGTTTTATTAATAACTTTAATCATGCAACTAGTTGTACCTATATTAAACACCTGTCTTGTTATATAATTGAATTTTGAACATTAATTTCGCAAATTTAAGTAAATTACTTCGTATAATCGATTATGAGCCTTTGTGGAGCCGCAATTTCCCTTTTAAATCAATGAGGTGGAATTACGATCGTAACGAGACATGTCTGCAAATGAATGAGAGGCCATTTCATTATGTCGCCTGCGAAGTAACTCGTTGTGATGATGACTGTTATGCCTTTGATAGATAGATAGTCAATAGACTAGTTTCTTGGATCAAAAAGATTATTCTATTTAGTCAGTCAGTTAGCTTATCAAAACATATTGAACCCATATTTTGTCTTTTGTCCATCAATAAAAAAATTACGAAGATAAATCGCATCAAAGTTTGGGAGTGACGTCACGTCTTGCTAAAAAGTGTCGCAAGGCGTGACGTTACGCGGAACTTAAACGGGCTATATCTTCATAATTTTTTGTTCGATTGAGAAAATAAAAAATACGTGTCCAATATTTTGTTGATACAACTGACGGACTAATTAGTTTTTTTCGGAAACTAGCCCATTTATTGCATAAATAATTGAAGACCGTCTGGTCAGTGGTTTCCGTCCGGACTATAATACCGGGCGGTTGCGGGTTTGAATCCCGCAAGGGGAAATATTTGTACCTAAGTCATTGATGTCTATATCGTTTTATTTGTGAAAACTAACTTTATCCAAGCAAATTAATTCGTTACCTATCTTAAAGCTTTCGTTTAAACTTTGCTTAGTTTAAAGCTAGCTTATAAAAAAATACAGTAATCTACATAATTAGTGTAATTGTTAAAAGTATTTACGATTATTTTTATTATAATAATATTTTTTTAAAAATCCGTGGTAGCTTGGTCAGTCTCGCGTTAAATACCGTACGCAACACACACAAACAACCACACACATGCAAACACACACACTGAGCGGTATGCAGAAGTTAAGTTAGAATACATTGAAAAAACAATATAATTTAAAAAAAACCAACAGAAGAAGGCTGAAAATGATCTCACATTTTGCTATGGAAAGTGTAAAATATCTGGAAATATATGGGTACTCGTATTGAAAACTTTCTCTAAAAAGACCACGGATGCAAGTCTAACTTGGAACTGACTGAGGCAACCTCAGGTGCATTTTGTTTGAAATTTTAAGTTTCGTTTAAGTTTTCTTACTTTTGCCGTTTTTTATAATATAAAATTAAGTGCGGGTAACTTAAAAGTTAAGAATTAGTTATAGAGTGAATATTTGTTATTATGACTTACATAATACAGGTTTAATTAGTGTTTAATTACTGATATTCATTTGTCTCTTACTTAAATTATCAAATTAAATATCTAATGCTCTCAAATAAATGTCGCTGGCAGTCAAACATAGACAAGTCTGTCAGGTCAGCTAGTTCAGTCAACAGCAGGTCAATCTACCCAAAAAGTTACAGGTCATTGAACCGATTTTCAACTTTAAGTTCGACATGTAGAGATCAATATCGATTGAGAAAAGTTAAAGTTCTGTGGTACGTTGACAAGCTGTTGTCTGTACATAGTATTACGGAGTGTAGGAATGTGCCATCTCTCTTTGACATCAAAAACTTAAAAGGGTAGTACTATTATGATTGAACTATTATGATTGTACTAATTTTATAATATTACATATTCCTACTATAATTCTTTAGCAGCTAGAAACATGCAACCCTAATCCTTACAGTAGTATACGTAACTGTACTAATATTAATTTTAAAACAACAAACCCAGCACATTCCCTCATCAACGTCAGTTGTGATGCACCTTTATTGCAGCACAGGGCCGGATTAAGGCGTTATTGGGCACAAATTCTGACGAATCCAATTTTATACACCCAATGCGAAAACTATGTGAGCGTGAAGTAATAATGTCAAAAATACAAAAAATAGATATGTACAAGTATTAATGACAAGATTGAGATATAGTCCGAAAGTAATCAACGATGAATAAGTCGATTGTATCCAGTCGTCTAGTTTTAAGTAACGAAATTGAATACTAAAATTCTGCTGTCATTAACGAGCCAAAGCCCTCATCGTCTACCAGAAAAGACTAACAAGAATTTAATGCTGTAATTCTGCTACCCAAACACAAATAAAAACCGTACTTTTTGGTCGGTCATTTAGTATGGAAATCCAAAAATATAACAGATTTCAATAATTTATTTATATACATAGTTTTCTAACGGAATTATAAAAAATATACTACTCGTTACACGTTACTTTTTATTAAGCTCTAATCAAGTTTTGTAACTCTCTTTTTAAAATTTTGTTTGCGTCTAGGCTCACCGTTTTTAAAGTAGAATCTGACTCTTAAATGTCACAATAAGAACAATTTGCAAGCTTAGCTTAGATATTTGTATAATAACTACTTCTACTTGTGAATTCTGATTTAATTTACACAAAAGTGGGCCCCGGCCCTTAGTCCGTCCCACTGCACCTTAACAGTGAACAACACTTACTGAATTTAATTTAGCACGAGACAAGGACCCGGCTAGTTGTTAATTGAAAACGGCTGTCACCAGTGCCTCAGGTGAGCGCGCTTATTGCGCCGGATGACGGGAGGCAGTGGTATTAGATTACTGTGACAGTTCTGCACTGTGTCTGGGATATTTGGATCTTGTGATGAGGATGTGTGGCAGGTATAAGATTTGCGTGGTTTATACATAACTATGTATACACGGTTATTCGTTGATTTCGTAACGGTAAAAATGTGACTTCTGCAGCTCCAAAAGCAACGAAAATTTACCGTGTATGTTACAGTCAAGACTTATTACTGGTCAAAACCACTTTTGGATGATGGAATTAGTCAAAACTCCTTATGGTTACTAAAATAAGTAACAACAAAGTTTTAACATGGCCTAACATAGAGGATACCAAGAAAAACTACAGTGAACTATAAAAAGTTTAACTCCTTTCCCTAAAGACACGAATTTATTTTTGATTAGGTAGTCCCAGATGTTACTGAAACCATTTTTTGGCGCGTTTCACCTTAATTTTTTGTAATTGTTACCTTCGTCCAGATAGAAAACATGAAAAAAAATTGTTTTTTTTTAAATCTTTATAACGATGCGTCCCTGTAAAAGGGTTATAAATTGTGTATGTATAAGAAATCATTTTTCGATTCAGAGATCCATTGGCGTCATAGTTATGTTTTGAAGTTCTATTCAGGTGTCCGTGTATTATGTAAACTTATGAAATGTTCCTAAAGAACTAAATTACTCAGATCAAGTTTGTTAATTATGTAAAATAGGTAGCAAATACCGCATATTATGACAGGCAATTTATTAACGGTGAACGAGAGCCGTGCGCGTGCCACCTCACAAGGCAGAAACCTTCATTGCATGTGGCCCGACACTCATTTGACCGGTTTTTATTATACTAATAAACAGTTGAAAATTGTTTTTCCTAACTCAATAATCTAGTAAAATTGTTCAGCAAAACCCTAACTTTGATGGATTTCGACGTCCTCCTATCCTAGTGACTGATCTCAAATGTTCAGTGATATCGAATGGTAAAGGCATTTTGACGTCAAAGGAGCTCAGATTTTGATTTCTCGCTTGTGAAAACTAATTGGGTTTCTGGGAAACGTACTGATACTAGGAATAGTTCATACGTGTGTTTGAACCTTTGCTAGTGATGAATATCGATACTGGAACATGGTGATTGCGAAACGAAATATCAACTAGGAGCTTACTGTGATCTCTAACAACAAGATTTATTTATTTATTTATTCATAAGGTACACCAACAGCAAAACACATAAAACATTAACAACAACACGATTACAATATATTCAAATATGTTTGCCAATGACAGGTATACACAGCATTTACCACAATGTGTAGCTTAAGTTTACAATACTAGGTACAAAATAACTAAAACTAAATTAAAAAGGAAAACACAAAAGACAAAAACTAACTAAGGAATGAGTGCGTGCCGAGAGGGTGAAAAGTGATTGGTCAATTTTTTTTTGAAGCTTCGGGCAGAGTCGCTGAAAATGTCAATCTCCGGTACCTTGGTCATAATTTCATTGTAGGTGTTACACATTCTGGCTAGGGGATAATGCGCGCCTAAATTTGTTTTGTGGCTAGGTAAGCTAAATAGTTTGCGAATTGGGTGACGGGGATACCTGACTAGATGACTTGATGAATCAGGTTTTTATTTTATTTATTAATACAAAAATATTTATTTATCGGACAACGTATAAATGTCGACTCCTGCGCGAACATGCTCGAAACAGAGCCCTGTACGCATATTTGTACTATATACGCCGGGTGCAGGGAGGGTGCTATACAACTTTTAAGTATAACCAATATTTTTAGAGTCTGACGTAAAAAGGACACTGCTATAGCCCGTCAATATAATTATAAACCAGTAAGCATGTGTATGTGCAAATATGTGTTTAGCTACATATTTCTGTACTAATTGTTGAACCAGAGGCATTCTCGCTGGCCGTATTGTTTTACGCGGGCGCCTAACCCCGTGTGAGTTGCGTGGTGCAAGCCACAAGATTATTGAGGAAATTAAAGGGCTTCTGACTTTTTTACTTTTATTAGATTTTCAAATGATGGACGGTCGGTGCTGTGGAACCTTTAGGGCCTGTCTACGAGAAAGAGAAAGAGAGTGTTATACGTAGTAGCCGGAGCTTACCGTGTGACATACTATGGATAGTGTACGTTGGAAACAAGGACCTAAAAGGTTACCAGCGTAGAGGTTTTAACCCGTTTAATTTTAACGATTTGGCTGGAAACCCAAACTTTACGGTTAATTCTTAAATACGAACTGTAACCTAGTCGTATAAAAACTACTTTCGGCGTAAGGTTCACTTTCGTTTAATTTGTTTAAATTTCCATACAATCTACTACTATTTCTATCTCGTTCTTTCCGATTAATCAGTCTGATAATATAGATAGAGTATAGCCGTATGGCTTAAGTGGAACATCAGGTTGTCTTCTAAGTGGTTAACCCTTTAACATGGCTTTTCGATCCTTACGTTAGAAACCAGTGGCACCGCTCCGGCGTCGCGCCACCACCACACCAGCATCGAGTGGACCAACACTTACTGGCCCAGCCCGACGGATGGCACATCTGAACGGACCCGCAAGTGCGGTCCCGTCGGCATCACCGGCAGAAGTTTATTAATTCAGCTTCTTTTTGCATTCTACCCGGCCCGATCACGCCTGCTTGTTTAGGGCTCATTGTGGGGAGTCCCAATTTTTCCAAATTGTATGTTTTAAAAAGCTTTTGCAAACGCAGTCAGAAGCGATAAACCGCTTAGTGACGTCATAAGATGGTAAATATCAATTGAGTTAATGCACTAGAAAAGGCCTGTCAAAAGACGTCCACCGATCGTTGTGTGAGCGTACGCAAAATATTGCTTCGAGATGTCGATTCCAGTAAAACTTAACTGATTGGTGTGGTGCTGTCATGGCGGCTAGCGTTTTTGTTGTAAAATTATATTATTTATTTGAGAATGAAACTTTTAATTTTATCTAATGCTTTGTTAGATAATGAATACCAGTCTATTGTGATCTCATAAAGTAAACTCCACATTAATTGAATAATGCTGGTCATTTATAATAGATTGCCTGAGACAATTAAAGAACTATCTGGTAAAAGGTTCCAGGCACATTTGTTTGAATGGCTAATTGCACATGTCTTTTATACTGTAGACGAATATATAAAGCACAATTGTCACAATAATGCATGTACCTTGTGAGGCTTGGCTATTGACAACTGTATAAAGGTAACTAGTAAAGAAGAAAATTAAATAGCTGTTCTACACTGTTTAAACTTTGTTTAGGTTAAAAAACCAATTGAATTTGTTTTACCAGAACACATACTGTGACATTTATTTACCTTTAATAATTGACATTAAGCATGATTGATTGATTTTATTGACATTTATTTACATACAGAATCTAACAATGACATCTAATATAAATAATGCATGTTTTTAAAAATTATTGAATTAAATAAGTAATTATGTATTGTAGTTAAATTGAACATAATAATATTTGTATGCAACACTGGTTAGCTGAAGAAGAGGATCGTAACTCTATGTACCTAACTAACAACTAAAATGTACCTTCTTCAAGGACAAGTAAATAAATTTCATTTCATTTCATATAATAAAATTAGCTGCAAGTAAAATAGCCTATACGCGCGTATGTTTTCGCTGCGGTTTACCCTCTTTCTGGACTAGTGGCGAACTGACCTAAAACCCTGCATCAAAAGTTTTCAACAAAATCTAAAAACACAAAGTCTTTATTTAAAAAATACACAACACACTTGGCCGATTTTATTTTCTTACTTTCACACGCTATCACCCGCAACTTGATTCCGCGCAATCCGAGTTCATTATCATTTCATGGCATGCGTCACCATGAATATTTCTCTTTGATTAATTTGCTCGAAGCCTCAAGTAAGTAATATACAGTGGATTCCGAATATGGCTCAATTAGCTGTGCTTTGAAGGTGAAGCATTGCTATGAAAGCTTCATAGTTGACAATTAGAAGCTTTTAATGAAACAGAGGATGGATTATGCAGGAAACAAAAACAATTTATTTTATTAAGTCACTGATGTATACGACAAGAATAACATTTGAATTGCTTGGTTGAATTTAAAGGAAAGTATATTAAATAAGTCTTTTATATATCTAAAATACAGGGTGTCCCGTAACTCAAAGATTACCCTGTAACCAAATATTCTTTACAACATAGTAAACATGTTCTTTTTTTTAATAACCTATTCAATCCCACTGCTGGGCAAAGGTCTCCCCCAGACTCTTCCATCGATATCTATTTATCGCAAATGACTCCCAATCCCTCTTCAGGTTAACCAAATCGTCACACCATCTGTTCTTGTGTCTACCTCTTCGGCGACAGCCGTCTGTAGGTAACCATCGAGTGACGATTCATACATATGTGACATGTTCTATAACTTTTAAATATATGTCATCATCATCATCATTTCAGCCATACGACGTCCACTGCTAAACATAGGCCTCCCCCAATGAAAGTCATTGGGGGGGCGGGATTGCCAATACTCGCCACGCTTGGCAGGCTTGGCAGACTTCAAAAAAGAGGAGGTTCTCAATTCGACGGTAAGTTTGTTTTTTTTATTTTTTTTTATTTATGTTCAGCGATCATTCGTTACCAGGTTAACCGATTTCGATAGTTCTTTTTTTGTTCGAAAGGGAATACTTTCAGAATGGTCCCATATAAATTTGATCAAGTTCTGATGATGGGATCTATAAGAAAATCATCAAACATTGCATGAGCTCCATACCGTGCCAACTGATTTTGTACCTATGTTGCCCAATATCTTCGGCATTTGTGAACCGATTTTGATGATTCTTTCTTAATTGAATAGCTTATACTTTAAAAATGGTATATTGAAAAAAAAATATTAAATTAAATAAAAAAAAGGAAAAATTTCACCTTTAAGGTGGGAAAAATAAGGGATGAAATCGGTGTTCAGCCGGTAACTTATGTTTGTACTCAAATGATTCGTTTTGTTGAGGATGTATCACTAAAAATAGATGAAATAAGTAAATTTTATAAAAAAAAAGTAAACCGACTTCAAAAAACTGCAAACGAAAAAATTCAAACTCTCATCGGATGGCACCGACTCCAAAAGTAACTGATTAGGTACTTATGTGTTGATATTATTTTTAGATTTTCAGTTTTTTAACATTTCACACACAGACGCTGCTGCCCATCTCGTGCTACAGGACGTGCCTTTTACGACACGCCTCCTGTTGGCGGTGGGAAAATGTATTCTTTACGGCCGTCCCCACACGGCACACTAAAACGGCAAAATATGTAATTATAAAAAATAAATAAGTTTTTCTTTACAAATTCAATCGGTTGTTTGTTAGTTTCGATTGATAATTTTTCATGTTTTACAAAAGTAATTGTAACTTAAAACATGTGATTACGAGGAGTTATGGAACACCCTGTATATAAAAAACAAAATTGGTTTTACCTATGTCCGTGGGATTAAGAAATATACAAATTTCATAAAAAGCGAGAAGTACATCTAAGCACACGGATGTAAATCTTGTCTTGTCGGTAACTGATTTATCAGAACTAATTATCATTATTTTCAGCAATTTTGCACATTCTGCAAAAAAGTTCATTATTTTTTTATAAAAATAAAAAGTTTTATTTCACCCAACTGTATAGGCTGTTACACCTTTGCCTAGCGAAAACTATACAGGGTGTGTGAAACGGACGACATACCTTTAAAGGTAATTTTACTCATAATATAAATAACTTTCAGCCAAAAAAGGGCTTTTCCATATTATAGTTCAAGTGCTACTCGACCAAAATGAATAGAAGAGCAATTTTTTCTCGACTTCAACATTGATCCTTTATCCTTTATATTCACAAGAACGAATAAGAACGAAGAAATATAGAATATATATGTAGAACTATGTTCCTCATTCGACCTAACACCCTATATAAAGGATAACTTTCAAAGCGGGTCATCTTCAATCATAACGCGCCACAGATTCCTCAATTCTGACGCCTCTATCGATCATAGTTTTCTTCCGATTTCGGGAAGATTTGCCACAGTCCCTCTTCCATAGACGTTGTTTATGTTGTGGTTCGGACGCGTCTGTTTTTAGTATACAGTTAATACTTAGCTTGCCACAAAACGTCAAAATTTCTCAATTGATAATTAGCTCTATGAGTTGAATCTGAAGTTGAAAATCGGTTGAGGAAATTTGACATTTGTAGGAAAGTTGGCTGTACCAATGTTGGTCCATACATTTCGGTACGTGTTATTTGGTATCTTGTAGCAGCCAAGGTCTTAGGATTCTATCCACTAAAGATAAATAAATAAACGTCAGCAAATGCACTAGTTATTGTTTGTTTTTTTCACTTAATTGGGCTCAAACAGCATCAAATAAACAGTGTCTTAAAGAAGAAATTGTGTTTTTTTTTTGAGAAAAACAAACGGCTTAATTCTGTACAATAGTTAAGACAGATAGAACTAAACATAAAGTTGTTGCCTATAAAAACATAAACGAGTTACGCAAAGGATCTGTATCACATGAAGACAATTTAACGAGAAACAGACAACGATTTTTGAAAAGGCGTCTCTCAGAACATTCAAACAAATTAAAGTTTTTTATAAGCAACCATACCAGGGTTGGAACCCGTGACCCTTTACACTCAAAAAACTTCTCAAAAGACTGCGCAACTGTGAAAACAGGGCCTTCAATGTTCAAAATTGATGCCTGTCAATAAACTGATCATATGATCAAGACAGCCTACCATATTGTACTTCTTATACATATTTATAAGAAGTACAATTTGGCAGGCTTTCTTAGTCATTATCTCCAAGAAAATCCTTATTTCTCATCATCATCATCATCATTTCAGCCAAGGCACTCCCACTGATGAACATAGGCCTCCCCCGATGACGGTTGGATGCGGCCTGCATCTAGCGGCTTCGTGCAACTCTTTACTATGTCGTCTGTCCACCTTGTTGGGTGACGTCCTACACTGCGCTTGGCAATTCGTGGCCGCCATTCTTGCTCCTTTTTGCCACATCGGATCATGAGATCTACGTGCTATGTAGTTAGCACGGCAATGGGTGCCGTGCAAACCTATCCATCGGGCTATGTCAACGAATTTTGTTCGTTTACTGATCTCCTCGTTACTAATTCGAAATCGCAAAGAAACGTTTTTACGTCTCCTAGTAATAATATACCAAATCAGGTTATCTTATATATAGTTATACAAAGGAATTAAACACGCCATAAAACCACCTGATCAACGGCACATATACATACAACAACGATTACTATTGTGAGTTACCTACATCGAAATCTTGTAAAATATTTTTTTAACTCCTTACTTAAAATTATCATAGAGAGTGCATTATGTTTATATGAAGCATCTAAAAATATATTGTTTGTAAAACTTGGTTTAAGGAGGTGTACTGCAATTTTGAACACCCAGTTTACTTCTATTTGGATTGATATATTTTTTATTTATTTATTCATCATGTATGTAGAATCTCACATTAAGCTCTTCGCTGCACTTTTTTCTTAGAAGAGATCGTTTTTAGGGATAAGATCGCCTTGATTGTGTATCTTCCTGTAATCATAAATTGTTACTTTTTTGTACGGTGTACACTATTAAGTACCTATCCATCTATAAAGTGTTTATTCTCATTATTCCCAACCTTTCACACTCACAGTGGTCTATCTTAAACGTAAACAATCCGCATCTTTTTGCAAACACCGATCCGTTTTAATTTACCAGTAAGTAACTAACCATTAGTTAGGTGCTCCTTAACCGGTTTAACCGGGTCGTAACCAGTTTAAACCGGGTCTTAACCGGTTTAGAGTGTACATTAATTGTGAATTAGAGTGGTTGTTCGAAATTACAGTCATTCGTTACTCGAAACTGTTTCGGGATTTGTTGCAGTGCGGGGTTTTGGTCGGACATCTTTGTTATCTAATTGCCTGCAGTTGAAGGAGCGTTTCTGGGTGAGTGCGTTTGAAAAGTAATG
Organism: Anania hortulata; assembly: GCA_963576865.1. NCBI lineage: Eukaryota > Metazoa > Arthropoda > Insecta > Lepidoptera > Crambidae > Anania > Anania hortulata. The sequence goes on from OY756407.1 coordinate 1,474,730, forward strand.
TTGCGAGTGCAAGTAACATAAAGTACCATGAAAGCGAAGGATAGGTTATTAGCTGCGGCTTCCCCCGCGTGCAATATATCTATTTTACTCGCTTAGTTTGCAAATTTGGTTGGAATGGTAACCCATTCAATCACAACCGCGGTGTAGGCTTAACTTTGGTAATACGAAAGTGCTGCTGCCACTGAGCTACAAATACCTTTTGGATTTCTAGATACACCAATTAGACAGGCCTCTTCCAATGCACGCCACTGAACCAGATCCTTGGCTATTCTTCTTTATCTACTGCTAGCAGAATAAAGCATATCGTCGCTGCACCTTGTCAGAGGGCGCCCAAATTAAACGCTGCGTTTACCAAGTCGTGGTCACTAGTAAAGTATGCCTTAGATTATTGGCGTTACAGCAAATGTGACTAGCTTAATGCCACTTTAATTTATTTATCCTATAAGCTATATCAACAATTCTTACTGTTTAATGACATTCAATCCAACAAACTTTACAAATCAGATTATTAATTTTATCCATAACAAAATAGGTTTAAATGTCAGTATTATCATTATCATCATCATTTTACCCATAGGACGTCCACTGCTGAATACAGGCCTCCCCCAATTACTTTCATCGGGGAGGATTGCCAATACTCGCCACGCTTGGTAGGCGGGTTGGCGAACAGGAATTAGTTGCCACTTACGACATATCTCCTGTTGGTGGTGGAGAAGTATATTCTTTATTATGCTGTAATTGAACTATTTTTTAAACCTAGTAAACATACACGAAATTAATTTCCCCGCCACAAAACAACCATCCAAACTAAATGAAAAGTAAAGCGTTCACGTGAATCGCCTGAATCTCGATGCCTTCCACACAATAAAACTCAATTAGGACAGCCTCATACGACACACAGTCTTATTCTGGGATGTTTGGGTGAAGTAGAAACTAACCTACACAGTATATTTAAGCTTTGAGATAAGAACGTTTCGAGCGATAAAACAAAAGCTAACGTTGTAAATAAAACTGGCTAGATATAACATTTTTGGGTCAAGTGAATGTTAAACGCTAAATAGATAAAATTAAAAATATTTTTATGGTCCTAATTCCTCAATGGTTTAAGATTTATACCTTCAAACAAAACAAATAACCTTTAATGGTAAACGATAACTTATTTGTAGTAGAAAGACCCTCTAATAATAAAAAAAAGTGACGGTCGATTTTCAACTGGTATTTAAGCTGTCACAGTTTCTACATTATTGTAACATCAGTTGAATCATTGTATCTAGAATTGTGACTTACCTATGGATCTGAAAATAGCTTACCATATTTTTCGTTAACATTATGATATATCACGATGAGAGGTGAAATAACAGAGCCTTAACTGTTGGCTGTTTCAGTATTTAGGAGAGAATGGACTGCTTATGAAATCCTGGTTCCTTCTTACCGGCTTCGATACGATATCGCTAGCTGAACAGAATATGGCCGTGCGAGGTGCTAATTGAAATGGTGCTGTCAGTCGCACACCTGCATCTTGCAGACAATACTGGACCCGAGGACCTGGAGCAGCTGGGAAAACTTCTGGCTGTTGGTGACGGTTAAATTTATTGACTGCAATTTTTAAACAGTCTGAAAAAATAACTTCTTTCGAGGAAGTAATTGTACTTTGACGACCTCCATAGCCGAGAGGCGAGCACGCCAAACTTGGCGTTGCCATCTCTGAGGTCTCGGGTCCGATTCCCGGTCGATGTAGAAAACGAACCTTTCCAAATTATCTCGGGACTCGGTGTCGTTGTATCGACGTAGTCCACTTAGAGCACCCGCCCAAATAGCACCTGCGCCAATAGCACCTGGCCTAGTCTACGAAGATCACCTATAGATATTTTTGGCTGGTGCTCCTCGTAGATTCAAATTTCTTTTTACATTTTTACTATAAGTGGACTACATCGTTGTATCGACTTTGATTCTGATTTCTAAATAAAAAAATATCCTTGATACAATAAACTAGCAAAAAAGTAGATGTACATACTCTGTTATGTACTTGTAGATATACATTTCAGTCAGGACGATAGCACATGGGTTACGTAGATCGAATACATCTTGCCACTCAAACCCACTCCCCAAACACTAACATACGGGCTCATAATTGAATCTACCGGTCCCTCTGACCAAATATTTACATACACGACAATATCAGTTATTTATAATACGCACTATGCTAGCATTGGAATTGATACGTCGAGCAAGGCGTTACCCTTGTTGGCTAGGTAGTTCTCAAAGTATATTTTACCCTTCTTTTTCATCTATACGGTTACGTCCGGACCCTGGAACTTTCCTTAATTTACTTCTCCACTTCGCAAGGTCTTGAGCGTCTTTAATTGTGAGATCATTGGCACGCATGTCGTTTGCCAGGACCTGGCGGTGGCGGTATGGCCAGACATTTGTTTCCTAAGTAGCTTGCCAATTTCCGCAAAACATGGCCGTACCAGCGTAGGCGACACGGACACGAAGACTACTGCGGAAATTGTACCCGTTGGGGTAAAAAGCAACAATTACGAATTAATTAACAATCACGCTAAGTACCTAGCCCTGAATTATGCAGAGTTTGTACTATAAAAACAACATAATGGATTAGCACACACTTTATTATTTTTTATTACGTTACTTAAGTCTGTTACATTATATTGAGGTTGGAGCTTCATTTTAAGTGAAGGATTTGCTTGTGCTGGTAAGCACGCTCTTCCATGACAGTATTAATTAAAGACGTGATGATAACATTTAAAAATTACATTTGGTACTAACTCTAATAGTGCAGTGGGATGTATGTACGCACGCACACACGCACGCACGCACGCACGCACGCACGCACGCACGCACTCACGCACGTACGCTCGCATACACATCGCACGCATGCACACACGTTAGTAAGACATGGTTTTGATTTTCTTGTCATTTTTAATAATTTTTTTATGTTTTACTTGTTTGATTTTATCACCTAATTGATATGGATAAGGTTATGTATCCAATCTAAACAAATTGCTGCTCCAAAATATCAAAGTTTGAGCACCGCTGTCTTGTACAAACTTCTCAGTTCCTTGTGCAAATACAACACGCGGGATGCGAACGAACACGAAGATGGCATTATCTTGTGAATTAACAAAATAATAATTACATAACTATGTCTACGAAATATCTGTCTGTATGCAAATCGACTTGAGTGCTTTGAAATTTCATTCAACTTCAAGTATGTAGGAGGAAATCGTGTCTAACTTGGTCGCATGCTGAAGAAACTATGTTTGAATAATTGTCTACTTCAATAAATCAGTTATGTAGTAGCACTGATACACTATTCTATAGTATATTAAATTGAGCTACTGTCTGTTAACATATACTTTTTTGTATGGTGTGCAATCATAATTAGAGTATCAATAAATTCAAACAATATTATAATTCTAATTTCTATGTTCAGCAGTGAATGTCCTATGGCTGAAATGATGATGATGATGATATTTTACCACCCATAAACTCTACAAAAACGTAATTTTTGACGTAACTATTCGTACAATGCCCAAAAAATATTAATCGCTCCTTCGTCAGAACAAGAGCATAATAATTTTTTATTTAAAAAAAACTGAACGTTTTTAATTATTGATAACAACAACTTGCCTAAAATATTTATCGTCTTTATTTCATTTCAACCCAAAAGAGAACTACTAAAGAGCAAGCAAGAGTATGAATGTAAAAAATATCTTAATATGTCTCTTCTGTAAAATTTAAAAAACTCAATTGTGTTCTTTTTCTACTGAAGGTGCGATTTTTTTTATCTTAACCCGCTCAAAAGCGACCCACGTAAATGGAAGTTAACCATTGCATATTGATTTATAGTTCGAGTAAATTTAACTTGGGGCCATTAAAACTAAATCAAAGCGAGCTGTAAATCGTCAAAGTCCATGACCGACCAGTGTTAGTTGAGCTCTTAAGCGATTACTCACAATACAAGCGACTCTCCCAGGCTTCACTATGGTACACGAGTATGTTACTTTAATTATTGCAATGACAGTAAAAATTGCATCAAAATCGTTTAGTAGTTTACTGTCCATTTTGACATGCGATTTATATATTTATTTTATGTATAGGTAGTTCAGCAAAAGACTGCGGCAATTTGTTAAAAAAGAGAATACAGTACATACAGCGAGAGAGAGAGAGAGTACAGAATATTTTATTTTATGAAAAATGTCTTATTTGTATTATGTATTAGATTACATTTATGAATAATATCCTTTGTACTGTGGCTGTTGATTTTTTTTATAATAAAAAAATTAAAAAAGAAAAAAAATGGATTTAATTTATTAATAAATTTCATAAATATTAAAATGAGAACAAAGTTATCATCAGTTAAATAACTATTGACTAATATTACTACTAACTTGCATTTCTACTTCATTATGATGTGGTCTGTGAAACTAATGTTTCAGCTTTGCATTTAAATTGTGAAATGGCTGAACGAGAGCTCAAGTTATTCTGGCTTGGTGGTCGAAATAAAATGTGGCGCGGTTCGCGCTGCGACCGGCAGCCAACGGTTTAGGCATACAGAGCGAATGTGAAATTAAGGCCCGTCGCCAAATGTAAACTAGCATGTTGTTTCAAAAGCCTACTACTTAAGCCCCGTTTGTCAGAAAAATATTTTTAAAATATGCAAATTTTTTTAAAAATCGTCACATCATTCTGAGCATAGCATTTGTTTCTAGTACTTAAACTTCACGTAAAAAAAAAAAATTCAATCATTGAAAAAACTAGCAAAAAACATGCTAATTCTCCTTCTTCTTTTAAACCGCTTGACCGATTTAATTTTATTTTTATTTTATTTTATTTTATTTTATTAGGACAACCAACAAGACAAGCACAATTACAAGCAAATTGGTAAGACATGCAAATATTGGCTATAGACTAAGTGCCGTCTTAATAACAGGTTGCCACGGCATGCAATAATGGACTACATAATCTTTTAGTTATATAAGTGACCTTAATTATACTGTTGCTATATTAGCTATTACTATTTTAGTGCAGAATAAACAATTTATCAATAACCTACAACTCAACAAAATTAGACATTGGCTAAACAGATAAGGATAACAAAACCCTCCTCTTAAACTTTCCTATGGAGTCAGCAAAGATGTCGATGTCACATTCTCTGCTGAGTTTATTGTATTGTCTTTGGAGTCTATTCATGGTGGCATAGTGACCAAGTCAGAGATCAGTTACTTTTGGAGTCGGTGCCAGTCGATGAGAGATTTTCGTTTGCACCGACTCCAAAAGTAACTGACTAGGTACTTAAGTGTAAGATTATTTTTAGCGTTTTAGTTTTTTGAAGTCGGTTTTATTTTTTTTATAAAAGTAATTACTCGTTATAATTATGTTTAATATTTAAATAGTTCCATCATGAGTTTAGTCAACGCCAATTTCTTGCTAGCGAGCGACAGCGTTGTATAACTAACTGCAAAAACGAACAAGATGTCAAGTTTATATTCCAGTATAAATAATAGGTAAGTGGTGACATTGAAGTCGAAAGCTATTTAAAAATTTAAGTACCTATAATATTCATTTTTTGAATGCATTACCATGCATAACTTGTTAAGTTTTGTTTAACTGACATTGTCTATCTGCCTGTCTTTCTTTCGTCTCACATAAAGAACTGCAATAGATTTTGAAAAAAAATACACACAAAATACACTTTAAAAAATACACTAACAATAAGTGTATTTTTTTCAGTGTTGTTGTGGTTAAGTGGTGTTGATATTCTTACAAATATCTGTAATTTTTTAATATATCCTCCAAATAACAACCATCCACACTTTTCTACCTAATTTAATGTTGTTCTTTTTTTATCAACCGCTAATAACTTATTTTTTAGAAATTATATTATGATTTTATTACCACCCTGTATAGTTGGACTCAATATGCGTTTGAGTATAGTGGTGAGATATTCTAAAAGCAGAGTTTATTGCAATAGATTTTAGAAAATATGATGACTAGGTGAAATATTAACTTCAGAACAATTTTTCAGGATGTAAGACTTATATGAGTTATGAATATTAAAATTATATTTGCAAAATGAAATGGCAGGGAATTCAATTCTATGGCAAATGATTTTACGACTACCATACAATTGTTTATGGTAGAAATTATCATGTCAGCAAGAATATCATCATCATAATCATCATCACTTCAGCCACAGGGCGCCAACTGCTGAACATAGGCCTCCCCTAGTAATTTCCAGATTGGCCGGTTGAAGGGGCCTGCATCCAGCGGCTTCCTGCAACTTTTACCAGGTCGTCTGTCCACCTTGTGGGTGGACGTCCTACGGTCCGCTTGCCGGTACGTGGTTTCCATTCTAAAACCTTTCTGCCCTATCGGCCGTCAGTTCTGCCGCTGCCGCGTCACTGCCACTTCAGCTTGCTAATCCGTTAGGCTATATCAACAGAATATAATAATTTTCTGTAATAAGTTCTGTTTCCAATTATACTTTTTACATTAAGTTTTTAAGTGTTATACATTTTTTTAGGGCAGTGGTGATAGTAGCTACCATACTTTAAACTTTAATCTCTTGTCATGAGGATTGTAACACTGTAAGTTTTCATGCAAAAAGCGATAACGATTTCCCCCCATAAAAATAGTCCAATTTTCATAATTTTTGGTAATGTAAATAGAATACATTATTATATCCGTACGTTATGGTTTTCCACGCACGTGCACAGTACAGACAAAGGAGCTTATAAACGAGGATCGGTGAACGGTGGCGAGTGACAGCGAGCAAACTTCGGTTCGCCAGCAACATTGATGCTCGGTATATATATATACCATCTAAGTATACGGTCACTGTATCTTTATGCAATTAATCTTGGATCATACTCTTTTCGATCATAAAGTCCGTTTTTTATTTATAAACAAATTCCATCACCGAAGGAACCTAACATTCGGTCCTTCGAGCCGGATTTTAAGATTTGAGTTTTGAAGAAGTATTTGCGGCATAAAACTTGACAGCTTCTTGACAAAAACTTGACAGACAGACGGACAACGAACTGATTCTATAGGGGTTTAATTTTTATTTTCGTACCTAACGAAACCCTAAAAATCCAAAAATCTACATAGCTTAGTAAAACTATATTATTTCTTACTTCGCTTGCGTTATCACTCGTATATTACGTTTCAATCGATGTTTGTAAGCAAAATAGTATTATTATAACAATTAATCCATATGGCTTTATTACGTTAATAAATCGACGTAGTTTCTTACATTGTTTACGCTACCACTAGACGATTACGTTTCAATCGATGTTTGTAAGCGAAAAAGCGTTATTATAACAATAATGTTTATGTTATTATTGTAATACACAATGGTAACGCGAAACTTGAATAAATTGCGCAGGTATCGTGTTTTGTTTAATAACTCATCCTTATTAGTGACTTTACTAATGGTATTGTTAAGAAAATATGATAACGTTGATATTATAATAAATAATGTTTGTAAAGAAAAAACAAAAATACATAGGAAACAAATGTCTGGCTATGCCGCTACCGCCAGGTTCTGGGGGTAAAATGGGGTAGACCCAAGAAATGCTGGCTTGACGTCGTGAGGGCTGACATGCGTGCCAATGATCTCACAACTAGAGACGCTCAAGACCGCGCGGAGAGGAGGAAAAAATCAAGGAAAGCAGACCTTGGGTTTCAAAGCAATGGTTTTGGACGCAACCGGGATAGACCGTATAAATGAAAAAGAAGAATATTTGTACAGAAAATAGTCCCCTAGTTTGCGGAACCCTATCCTGTCTTTTGGGGACTTGAGTTTGGAGATAAAAGACTTGGAGATGTGTGTGTGTGTGTGTGTGTGTGTGTGTGTGTGTGTGTGTGTGTGTGTGTGTGTGTGTGTGTGCGTGTGTGTGCGTGTGCGTGTGCGTGTGCGTATGCGTGTGCGTGTGCGTGTGCGTGTGTATAGAAAGTTACAGTACAGCCCTAAATGTAAAGAGCTTTCGTACACGTTCCGTTAACATCGAGGTAGCGCATGTGAGTAAGAGTAATTTTTATCTATTTTTTTTTTTTTATGGTGGAGCATTGGTCTTACAAGGGTTTGTCTTACAACTAACCACGTCCTGTCTTCTTGGCGTACAATATAAAAAACACGGAATGAAAAACAATGAAAAACACGATTTCCATATTTATTGTTGAGCCGTACAACCAGAGGCCCAATTCCCGTAATTTGACAATTGTCGCAATCCGGTGTCGATCCGCTCCCAGTAACATTACGATCCCAAACGGTATTCTAGTAAACTCAAAAAATGCTATTATGGTTCGTAATGTGACTAAAAATGAAAGGAACCAAAATTAGATATTTTTTTGCTCTGTTTTTAGTCTTATTGGGATAGTTTTAATAATTTTAAGTCAAATTGAAAGTTTACGAGAATACCGTTTGTGATAGTAATGCTACTGGGACCGGATCGACACCGAATTGCGACAATTGTCAAATTACGGGAATTGGGCCTCTGTTTAATAATATGTGTAATTGGGTGCGAAGAGTATAACCAATCCATTTTCACTTGCTTGATCTGTTGGTCGATCGGCGATCTATAATATGATGACATCGTTCCCGGAGGTTCTCATTAAATATTATTAAAAAAAATAAAACCGACTTCAAAACACTAAAATTCTAAAAATAATCCTAACACTTAAGTACCTAATCAGTTACTTTTGGAGTCGGTGCCAGCCGATGAGAGATTCAATGTTTTTGTTTGCACCGACTCCAAAATTAACTGATTAGGTACTTAAGTGTTAGGATTATTTTTAGAATTTTAGTGTTTTGAAGTCGGTTTTTTTTTTTAAATAAAATTTACTTATTTCATCAATTTTTAGTGATAAATCCTAATCTAACTGCTGAACACCGATTTCATCCCCTATTTTCCTACCCTTAGGGGTGATTTTTATTTTCTAAACTTTTAGCATATTATCTTTGAAGTATAAGCTATTCAATAAAACAAAAATCATCAAAATCGGCTCATATTTGTCGAAGATAGGTAACAAGAACCACAACCAAAATACTATCTGGGTATATATTTGTTGATTTTCTCAAAAAGTTCTAAATCAATTTCGATAAAATTTATATGGGACCACCTCTGAAGTATGATCTACCAAACAAAAAAAGAATCATTAAAATCGATTCATAATTGGCGGAGTAATCGAGTAACAAATATACAAAAAAAAAAAAAAAAAAACACAGTCGAATTGAGAACCTCCTCCTTTTTCGAAGTCGGTTGAAAACTTATCTTAATATACATATATAAATCTTCTGTACGTGTGTTTGTCACCTAACTCTTCCTAAACGACTTGGCCGATTTGCATGAAATTTTTTGTGTATATTTTAAAGGGTTCCTAAATAGCTTCAAGATACAATTGGACCCGGTAGATGGCGCTAAAATCGGGTTGTAGAATTTTTTTTCTTCTAACATCTGATTTGGACAATATGATGTCTGCCGGGGTAGCTATTAAAATATACAAGATGTTACTGTAAATTAAAGACGACCTTCGTAGCCGAGAGGTGAGCATACCGGACTTGGTGTCGCTATCTCTGTGGTCCCGGGCTCGATTCCCTGTCGGTTAATGTAGAAAAAATAATTTTCCATATTGTCTCGGGTCTGAGTGTTGTGAAATGGGGTACCGTCGTTGTTTCTGATTTCTGCAACACAAGTGCTTAAGCTACTTATCAAAGAATCAGAGCAATAATATATGTGATGTTTAAAAAAAAACTAAAGTCACAATTAATTCTTAACTGCTTCGAGTTATCTTAGTAACTGAAAGCTGTTGTTGGCATTACTAAATGATAACAACCATTGTTCCAGATGAGTTGTTTTTTGTTCCACTAAGCACTGAACTTTGCCTCGTATTGCGTGGTTAAGCTGGGTGCATGTTGCGGTACAAGTATGAAATCGCGTTTTTTGCGAAATGTCTAATACTTGCAACTGGCATAGACTGTCAATTATTATTTTTTGCATTATATAATGTTATATAGGTGTTATAAATAGGTATATTAGACAGTTCATTTTAGACCTTGGTGAGTACAACAATGCTGGACTGGACTAGAAGTAATTAATGATAATCCTTGTATAACAAAGTACTTGATAATTAATGTTGTCAGGGTTTCTCTCACAGCAGACCCAAATCCGAGCCAATTTAGAAAAGATAGTTTCAGAATCGATCCAAACTGGTTCATTTCCTAAATTGTCCCGATCCGAGATTTGAACCCAGGTCCATTTGCGGTCAAGGCGAATCACAGCTCCGCTACGACGATTGGGTCGTGTTAGAAAAGTAGCATCTGTGACACTTTTAATATTTAGCATACCATACTTTAATTTTCATATCTAACTAGCTGTCTCGGCGAACTTCGTACCCCCTTCATAAACTTTTTTTTTCGTGTTTTTTTTTTATAGTTATTCTGCTATTCGGAGTGAGTACAAATTCAACAAATCAAAGATCATAAAAATTGGTCTAGCCATTCTCGACTTATAAATGGTGTAACGGGTAAGTACGTAAGTCCGGTTGACTTTGTTATATATATAGATGGTCACATGAGACCGGGTTACATTATTTATAGCTATTTAGTCTAGCTATGCTAGGCTGAGAAATGATAAGCACAAGAAAGGCTTGTAAGGTCATAAATGTTTATGTACGTACATATTTAAGTATGTTTGTCCATTATTCAGTCACCATAGTACAAGCTTTGCTTAGTTTTTTAGCTAATTGTTGTGATTGTGGAAACTATTTATTTATTATTTATCATTAATATTTTTTATTTATCATCTATTATTATTTAATAGATTGTCAATATTAAGGCAAGTCAAGGATTCAATAGGTTTATGAATAAAATTCATTATACAAAATATTTGAATTTTACTGGTATTTATTTTAATACTCTTGCATACTTGTTTACTGAGCAAGCATAAGTAAACGAGACACAACAGAAATTCTGTTATGCGGTCTCATGGTTAATATACTTTTTTTATTGGAAAAGGTACACTAACAGTATATATAGCTATATATACTGATTCTAAAACAGGAATGAGAATTTTTAAACATCTTCTATATACAGAGTGTAACGAAAAGGTGAAATAAAACTTGAAGGGGTGATTCTACGGCTAAATTACATCAACTTTTTCTATGGGACCAACATCGAAATCGCAAAAAAAAAAAAACACCCTTTCTATACTAAAACGCGACCAGCTGGCATCAGTTTGTATGGAAACGTCAATATTTTTTTTGAGATTTTGATGTTGGTCCCATAGAAAAAGTTGATGTAATTTAGCCGTAGAATAACCCCTTAAAGTTTTATTTCACATTTTCGTTACACACTGTATACCTATTATAGGCGTACACAACATTTAAAACAATACAAGATTTCTGTTACTTATTGATACTGTTATATTAATTATTTGAACATAAGCTAAGTGGTTATCAGTTAGTTCTATGACCAGGCATTTATCACCTGGTTAGTAATGTTAATATACTTTTAGGCTACTATTATATCTTAGCCCCTTTGTAAATATTAGTACCTATTTCTATAAAAAAATATTATGTTAATCTTATTTTGGCCAGTCCTGTAAAAATAAATAAAAAAAAGCGCTACGTACTATCTTAAAATGAACTATTTTAAACTTTATCCGCAACACACGGTAATATCGGTCGGTTCGTCATGATCAACGATCGTGATCGATACTTCACGTGACTAGGAAGTTTTATAGATCATCAATTGTTATTCAAATGATCATTAACTTAATCTTCACTTGTTTTTATCGACATGGGAAAGTTATTGCTGGTTCAATAGAAACGTCATATGATTTTTTTACCTGTTTACTCAAACAAACAAATCACAACAACAATAATGTATTGATATTTATTAAAACAAAAACAATTTTTTATAAAAAAAATAACCGACTTCAAAAACACTAAAAAGCTAAAAATAACTTTTAAATAATCATACCAAACAGTTATTTTTGGAGTCGGTGCAAACAACCACATTCAAACACTCCACGGCTGGCACCGAATCCAATAATAACTGTTTGGTATGATTGTTTAAAAGTAATTTTTAGCTTTTTAGTGTAAACATACAACCGAATTGAGAACCTCCTCCTTTTTTTGAAGTCGGTTAAAAATAGATATTTATGTTCCTCTAGTCTTTTCTCCTTAAAGTAAACAACGTGTTCTTCTTAATTTTCCATATATTACAAATTAAAAATATGAGTTAGACGGCATGAAGGAACGAATGTTAAAAGATTTTTTAGATTCATAATTTCAGCCATAGGACGTCCACTGCTGAACATAGGCCTCCCCCAATGACCTCTCATAAGAGGGATTGCCAATACTCGCCACGCTTGGCAGGCGGGCTAGCAAGCGCAGTTTTTCATAACATTTCGCACGCAGACTCTGCAACCCCTCTCGTGCTACAGAAGTTAGTCGCCTCTTAAGACACGCCACCCGTTGGCTGTGAGGAAGTGTTTTCTTTACGGCCGTCCCTATGCGGCACAGAATTTTTGTAGAATAACACTTTAATTTGTTTGATTTCTAATGTATTGATAGATTGATTGCTGCAACCTTAAGCTTTATTTTGAGGTCCTTAAAATAGTATAAGCCTCTCTGAGGCGTATTATATTCGCACGCATATAACTTAAAATACATAAAAGTTCAGTTTAAAAAATTCGTCACTTTTAGTTTAGATAACTTAGTATTCGAATTTTAGTAAAATGCACATAACCCGCATTTATTAAGGCAAGTGACTACAACAAAACACTATTATAACAAGTAATAGAAGTTAAGAATGACAGGGAAATATTGTAATGTCAGCAAGCAAGCAGACAGGTGCAGATACAGCGGTACAAGTGTCTACTTGTATCACATTACGTCGACTTAAAGATGAGAAATGTATGTAGGTAATCCTCCATCTAAAGCCTTAATAAATGAAAACAATTATCTGCCTTTATGATGACTAGGCACCTGCAACACCAGAGAAATGTAGAGACTCTTACAATGTACGTTTTGATGAACACTGTGTAGCATTATCAATAGGAGGCGTGTCGTAAGAGGCGACTAATCCCTGTAGCACAAGACGGGCAGCAGCGTCTACGTGCGAAATCTTATAAAAAACTGCGCTCGCCAACCTGCCAAGCGTGGTGAGTATTGGCAATCCCCCCGATGATAGGTCATTGAGGGAGGCCTTTGTTCAGCAGTGGACTTCCTGGCTGAGATGATGATGATGAGTAATTGTATTTAGTCACTAGCCTTACAACACCCATTCACCAATCCGCACTGGGCCCGAGGTAAAGTATGGCCTAAACCATCTTGTAGTTGAGGTAAGGCTGTAACACGTCGTTACAAATATTTTTGATTTTTAATAATTATGTTTGAAATGTTTCTCTTTTCAACAATTTTTTATTTGGGATTTTTATTTTTTGGCCAAACGCAGAATTAGACAACGCCATCTATCGGTATATCTTTGCCATCCGTTATGTTCCGTTTCTCACAACTACCTTTTTTTCAGCATTAACTTATAACTTGCACACCTGGGGTGGGTAATGTATTTTTATTAAAAGAACATATGAAGGCTGTAATTGATGTTTTTCAGTTTCAATTACTTTTTGGGGATTTTCAGCGGTGTTTTGTTCTGCGTTGAATGAAAAAAATGAATCATTTTGCTTTATGCGTTCAAGTGTTGCGCGAAACGAAACGCGACAAGAGAGGGGGATATTATGTCAGACATGACATTGAGATTTGACCAGATCTTTCTTTTTGGATGCGAGCACATTGCTTGCGTCCCAAATAGTTTCTTTCATTTAAATAAAATGAAGAAATTAAAATATCTGGAGGCGCCTGGTGCGTCATGGCGACCTAATGCCGTGATGGGCATTTTGTAAAAAAAATCCAGTAAAAATGTGATTTATTTTTGTCTTCTCTTGGTTTGTTTGTAACGTCACACCCTGATGATGCGGTTTTGTCACTTCAAGTTGCTTTTGGGCTTATATTAATGCCCAGCTTGGCACACCCTCGTGTTCTCCGATGACTGGAACTTAATATCGCCGAGATCCGAGGAAGGGACATGTGTGGTTCTCCGCAGTGATGTTATACATATAATTTATCCTAAGTTCTTAATCAATGCTAAGGTATTTATAAACCTTCTTATTTAACCTCATTGGTGATATTCATAGGCCAAGTTAGGATAAGTGTTGTTTTACTTTAGAAGTAAGTATAGGACACACCGCAGCAGCGGATTTAAATAGTTGTAGTTTTGTTGTTGATGACAAATACTGCTTAGTAATTGTAATCTCTAATCATTGGTGTGGAATCACATACACTACGTTGAATTTAGTTGTCTCAAAATAGTGTATGTGAGCCATATGCTAGATTTTTCAACTTGCAATTCTTATACTGTTAAAATATACTCTGTTTCTATATAGTTTTTACTTATATTGTGGCAGCATGCCCATAAATTGGTTGTAAGTAGCTTTTCTTTTTAAAAATAAACCAGGAGAAGACAATTTAGTATTTTCTTTCTCTCCATTAATTCAACTTCACCCTTTCTTGCTTGTAGTTAAAGCAAGTGGCGCCCTGCACAGTTTTCTTGTAGGAGTCTTTGAGCGCCTGAGGACCCACGAGCTAGCTTAACTGGCAAAAATAGCAAATACCATCCCGCTGTGTTACAAGGCCAGTGCCCTGCATATGAATTTACTTACTATAATCAACCGACTTCAAAAAAGGAGGAGGTTCTCAATTCAACTGTGTTTTTTTTTTTTTTTTTGGTATGTATGTTACGCGATTATTCCGCCAATTATGAATCGATTTTAATGATTCTTTTTTGTTTGGTAGATCATACTTCAGAGGTGGTCCCATATAAATTTTATCGAAATTGATTTAGCACTTTTTGAGAAAATCAACAAATATATACCCAGAAAATATTTTGGTTGTGGTTCTTGTTACCTATCTTCGACAAATATGAGCCGATTTTGATGATTTTGTTTTATTGAATAGCTTATACTTCAAAGATAATATGATAAAAGTTTGCAAAATAAAAATCATCCCTAAGGGTAGGAAAATAGGGGATGAAATCGGTGTTTAGCAGTTAGATTAGGATTAATCACTAAAAATTGATGAAATAAGTAAATTTTATTAAAAAAAAAACGACTTCAAAACACTAAAATGCTAAAAATAATTTTAACACTTAAGTACCTAATCAGTTACTTTTGGAGTCGGTGCAAACAAAAACATTGAATCTCTCATCGGCTGGCACCGACTACAAAAGTAACTGATTAGGTACTTAAGTGTTAGAATTATTTTTAGCATTTTAGTGTTTTGAAGTCGGTTTTATTTTTTTTAATAAAATTTTTATTATTAAATTAAGTTTTAAATACTGGACAATATCACATACATTGCTCCGATCCAATAATAAGTAACTTAAGCGCTTGTGTTACAGAAATCAGAAACAACGACGGTACCACAAAATATAGAAAAGTTATTTTTGTACATCGACCGACCGGGAATTAAACCCGGGACCTCAGAGATAGCGACAACAAGTCCGGTATGCTCGCCTCTCGGCTACGGTATTAAAAACAGTATTGGTAAATCCATTTGCTTTATTTTATATAAATACTTATTTAGACAACAGACTGTATAAAATTTTTTTTGACGTCCGTCTGGTGTAGTGGTCCGCGCTCTGGACTACAAAGCCAACCGTTGCAGGTTCGAATCCGGCAAGAAGCAAATCTTTGTGCAACGAGCAAGAGCATTTGTACCTAAATCATGGATATTTATAATAGTATTTAAGTATGTTTATCCATTATCTAGTCGCCATAGTACAAGCTTTGTTTAGTTTGAGCCTAGATAATTGGTGTGATTTTTAAAACAATTTGTTTATTTGTATTATTATTTATTTATTTGTCTGGTGCGTAAACCACTACACCAGACGGTTTTCTTTTCACCGTCATTTTGGATCTTAACTCGTAAAGAAACATAGCATAACATAGCTCTCTTCATGTTAAGTTGGGTGACTTTGAGCTTATTTATTATTTAGAATTATCCTAATATTGTTAAATTTAATTTGTGTGCTAGCTTCTAAATAATGTCTACGTTCTTGCCCATGTTTCGAAGTGGAGTGATCTAACAATATGGTTATAACAAAATTGCGTGTTGCCAGCGAAGTTGCCTAACATACTCGAAGGTACGAAATTGATCCAGTTACTGGTAACACTGTTAAAGAGAAATTATTATTGGCTGCAGGCGATAGGCTAAGAAATTTATAGAGATGATTAAATTTTAAGTAACGAAAAATCTTACTTTTGAGAAAATATATCACGTCACATAATTAGGACAACCATTATTATAAAAACGCAATTATTGATATTGAACTATCTTTTAGCTTAAACCTTTTAACTCGTCAATATTCAAGCGATCCTATGAGTTCGCATTACAACGGAATTTTTATTGTGTCTCGACTAGCAATCGGTAAAATAATACTCCAAAAATAAAGATTTTTTTTAGAATATAGAACGAATGTATGTTTTGCGGGATTAATACGACACGGGCGGTACAGGCACACAAATATTTGTCGGATCAATCCAACAGAAGTGGTAATGGTAATGATTTAAATAATAACTATAAGAATAACGATTTTTCTTAAATATGCTTGGGGACTGGTTATGTTGAGAGTCGATGCTCCAAAATTTTTTTCTTGTAATATATTTTTTAAAATTTATTTTTTATATATTATTCCATAATTATGGCAGCGAGTTTGTGCGTTGTTTGCCACGTATTTATTTATTTCAAAAATAAATGTTTCACTTGAAACATGTTTTTTTTGTTATAATGTAACCTTTGTTTTTTTGTTTGGATCCCGAGAGAAATACTAATCATAGGTAAAGATCCATTATCAGCTAACATGAATAGTTTCCTACTCTGAGACTCCTCGATAATCGATATTCTATGGTAATATCAACTCTATGCATGTCTTATACTTCTCACCAATCATGACAACAGACGTCTAAAGATTGTAATTTAATATTAAAACCGAATTTTAGTACATGTAACAACTTACTTATTGTGTGCACATTTTTATAAAATGCATGTTAATCACTTTTAGTTATTGTATCAAGTCGTATCGAATAAAAAGGGCATAAAAATACGCAAAACGGCAGTGGGTAGAAAATATAATAGTCAAGAATCGGGCTTAGTGTGCGCAACGGGAGAGGTCCAGCAGTGGACAAACGTGGGCTGATTGTCATGATGATGATAAAATATATACTTAAATCTAAGTTGAATCTAGTGTTGTGCGTGTTTGAGCATCGGAAGTCACATCTAATTTGTTTTCAAGAAAGAGACTGTAGAACGCCATTTTAAAAGTAGCAAAGGTTCTTCCGAAAGTTTGAACTTTCCTTCATCATATTGTAATCTGCTCCCATCAGTCCAATGCTAACCAAAGGCCTCTCCCAACGCTCCTCAATGATGCCAATCCACCGTTATTCATTTACTTTGCCTGCCAATAGCTTTGCGTATACCATTGCTCCCTCCACCTTGTCGGAGAGCGCCCTACGCTGCCCTTGCCTCGAGTCACAGTCTCCACTCCAGAACACGTCTACCCCATAGGTTATCGGTTCTTTGGCAAATGTTCTGACCACCCCATTCCCAAGGGCAGCGTAGGGCGCTCTCCGACAAGGTGGAGTTGTCGGAAAGCGCCCTATGCTTCCCTTGCCAAATCACAGTCTCCACTCGAGAACACGTCTACCCCATAGGTTATCGGTTCTTTGGCAAATGTGCTGACCACCCCATTGCCATGAGCAGCGTAAGGCGCTCTCCGACAAGGTGGAGTTGTCGGAAAGCGCCCTATGCTTCCCTTGTCAAATCACAGTCTCCACTCAAGAACACGTCTACCCCATAGGTTATCGGTTCTTTGGCAAATGTGACCACCCATTTGCCACTTCAGCTATGCTTTTTTCATTTTCATATTAAATATGAAAATATGAAATATGAAAATAAAAAGATGAAATGTTCATAAGATAGATAGATAGATACTCTTTATTGCACACCACACAAAACAAACAGTACAGTGGAAAAAATAATTTAGAATAGTACAATTTAAGTATTTTAAGTATGATTAGAATAGATTTTGGCATAACCAGTCTATTTATAAACCATTCGTTATAAGTGTATCAAGACTCGGCTAAAACCCAGCTTATAAATTCGATCCTTTCTTGTGTCAAACAGCGTCAATACTTAATGAAGTATTCAGGACTGTTACAAGAAGTTACGAGAACGTTCCAGCCAGGGTGTTTAGCGTGTAAAACATTCATGTAAATTATACGACGTGAATGTGCCGTAGGGGAGAGTGGGGAAAAAATATATCTAAATGTGCTAAGGGTTTCTGAACGAGATAGACAAAAAGAACTCTTAAGTGTTTAGTTTTGATTAATTTGATTGTGATCGACTGAGCTGTGATAGATTTGAATATCAGAATCAAATATTGCGCGATTTTAAAGATATAATATATCAACACTTATAACTCATTCATGTGTATTATGACACACACTCACTTATTTCAAAGTACTAAGTGTTGACGCAATTGCGCCCATCAAACAATATATGGACAATTTTTTTTAACTAACTTTTAATTACATATTTTTAATACTTTATTTTGACCACCGATATATTGGTTCGCGCTCTGGACTACAAAGCCAGGTGGCTGCGAGTTCGATATCCGCAAGGAAAAATATTTGTGTGATGAATGTTACATTTCTGTTATTCGTACCTTAGTCCGTTATCTAGACGGCATAGTAAAAACGTTTCTAAGTTTGAGGCTAGATAATTGGAGTGATTATAGAAAATAAAATCTCCCTGCTCTCCTCTAATTGTCGCCATACCACCTGCCTATCAAATGACGGGGAGACAAAGTGACGGAGTTCGATTGCGAGTTAAACGTTTTCTTTGACATGCAGCGGATTTGAATCTGGAAACGCGATAAAATTGGTTTATAATGACAGCTTTCAATCATTTTTGTTTTGAAATAACACCAAGTGACTTATATCAATATGTTTTGATGCAATGTTTATTTCTAAAACCCATTACAGTCTTATTTCTGGGTAAAGAGAAGACCTTCCATCGATTCCTATTTAATCAACACTGCTTTGAATTCTTTGTCATTTTAATTAAGTCGTCAATTATTTATTTCATCATCATCATCATCATCAAAGAGCGCCAATAAGCATGATTTTACGCATTTTTCATCCAGCCTCCGTCAGCCATCTTCCTAAGATCATTGGTCGATTGAGCTGGGGACCGTCCTACACTACGTTTGCCAAGGCGCGGTCTCCACTCGAAAACCCGTTTACTCGACCTTTCATTGGTTCTGCGACAGATGTAGCCGGCCCACTGACACTTTAGTTTGCTATATTTTAGAACTTTGATTGATGATAATGATCGATTTCGTGAAATTTTTTTTTACGTGATCTATTATTAATTTTTACATTTCAATACATTATTTATCATTAAAGTGGCAAATTCGTTTGTAAAGAGCATATAAAATATTACGATTTCTATGATCCTTCCATAGTGATTTCGTGGTTTCAAATAGTGTCCTATTCTTTTGTACACCCTGATATTTTTATCCCAAACATCTTACGCGCACAAAACATCAAAACAACTTTCTAACGAGTTTGTTTAAAACCTGGATTTTCTCACCAAAAGTGTTTCCCCCAAAAAAATAAAATTAAAATAAGGATGAAAACAGCCACGTGACGTGTGAAAACCGAACCGAGCCGGATTAGAACCGGTTTGGACTGTACTCTTTTGTTTTGTTCTTTTATTTAACCCTTTTCCGTTATGAATTTCCCCAATGAATTGTGTTTCTGGGTCGCGTCAGAAACATTATGAATTATTTTGTTTCATCATGTCAGCCTAAAGTCCACTGCTGGGCTCCCAAAGAACGTCACAGAGCACTATCTCTCGCTTTTTTCATCTTCGTTGTCGGTCCATCAAGCTGGGGGGCGTCCTACACTATGCTTGCCAAGGCGCGGTATCCACTCGATAACCCGTTAAAAGCTGGTACTAAATAATCTTTGTCGGATTTCTACACATTAACCATCAGAATCAGAATTGCTGTTAGCACGTGTTTTTTTTATCTCGATTGCACTCATCCCACATTGATCCACAGTGAATGTTGTTTATATTCACGAAGAAAACAATCTGTACAAGTGAGTTCTTTTAATTAACCTAAAACTCATTGTAAATATCCATAATGCGTGTGGATGATCTGCAACTTTCCAAAACACTTTCGAACGAAAACAAAACTGTTATTGCGAAATAATTGCCGCAACATATCTGTCAGCTTCAAACCCGCATTATCGGGCATGGGACCGACATAAAATCATTATCGGCACATGAGTCACTTTCAAGTGGTCAGTTGGGCCATAGTGCAAACTAAACAGTAAGTGCAAACAGTTAAACGATCTGTATTTGATATCCACGCTGTTGTATTTTAAATAAAAAAAATATTGTGATAAAAAAAGATGGGAACTAATTTAGAAAAGTTAGTTTTTTTATTTACTTGACCAAAAAACTAGGCCAGTACTCCAATCGAGTTATTATTATTTTTTATAGTAACTTAAGGAGCACTACTTGATCTTACCAAACGTTTCCTGTATGATCTATGACTTAATGCGAACAGAACAATTAGAAGCATGACAGCAAAACGTCATTGGGTCAATAGAGGGGAATACAAATTATTGAAATCACTTAAGAGGTGCTTGTAGCTCAGCGGCGTTAGAGTTTCGGTAGTGATTACCAAAGTTAAGCCACCTTATAACAATATTAAGTGACAATTGTCACAAGCATTTCCATGCTTCGCAAGGCACGATAAAAGTTGGTCCCAGCTAATCGCTTGATATATTTAATACATTTATCAATTTCGTAATAATCTAAACCTCCTTTACATCCTTTTTGTAACATCAATAAGCTTACAATTAACCTACATCACTTCCATCAAGTAAGTAATGCTTTAACTTCCATCGTGTAGTTCTCGTGAAACCTAGTCGGAAGCATCTCTATCAAAACGATAACACGAAAAGTTGTCTGGAAGAGATCGCTATTAGCGATAAGACCGCCTAAATTGTACATCTTTCTGTAAAAATCATCTATCTATCAAGAGTATTTATCTATCTATCTATCTTTACCTTGTAAAGCTTTGGTAGTGATTACCTTTAACGAATCTTTATAACCTTCAATAGAGGTACAGACTAAAATGTGACAAGATAATTATAATTTTGCAAGTTCGTTAAGTCAAAGTCACACTACAACGTGATTGCTGTTTCATTTTAGCTGTAGCGTTATTCACGGAAGGGTATTTCGATGAAACGGCCTTATTTCATGGTGATAAAGTCTTGTTTGCTGCTGTGAATCACGAGTTAGGATAGTATGGTGCAAGTTCAGTAAGAAATATCGATTATAAATATTATATAATTTGTTTACTCTGTAAGTAAATCATAAATAGGATACATTTTTATTAGTGTAAAATACTCTAGGGTTTGTTTATACTCATGATAACTGACAACTTTGCCACAAAGAAACTAAAGTTACAAAAACAAAGAAACTTAAGTTACAAAATAATGTTGAGTTAAATATAAAATCTAATTTTCGTCTATAATTTTTTTTTATAAATCCCTACAAAACACATTTATAATTTTTTTGCCAGAGGCGTCTCTCAGCACACCAAGACTCAAGCCAATTAAAAAAAGATCGTTTTCTGAATTCACCTGAACTGAGAAAACCCCTGGACCTTTTGTGTGCATGTCGGACTACCGCACCACTACTCCAACCATAGTGTAAAAAGAATATTTTATTAGCACCGTTTCTCGGTTCTAGTACTTCTAGGAACTCTCGTAACTTAGGCCGTTGCCTAACTGTACCTTACCTTAGTCATATTGGTTTATCGTCACGTATGGCGGAAACCTTATCATCGAACTAGGTCGGATCTCACTTAGAGCCTAAACTAAAACAGTGACGTTTGCCGGCAATACTCTTGAGGCAAGATTACTTATTACTCTAGCTACTGCCCATGACTTTAATTGCGTAGATTGAAGAATTAGATCAAGAGAAATGAATTATCATGTCACAGGAAAAATCAAATTCAATATTTGCCCCTAAAAAGAGGTACAACTTATTTTGGTAAAACCTTTATGTGTGTTATAACTGTTAAAATCAGTATCAAGGTTCCAACACAAAGGTTTTAAAGAAATAACAAAACAGTATTTTTCATAGGTTTAATCAAATATTTCTGCCAACATTATGAATATAGACAGACATAACTTAAAAATGGTAATACAAATATTAATTCCAAACCAACGTGACTAACTTTTACACCAATTGAAACCCGATTTTAAAAGCCAACTCCACATTGCTCAGTCGAGAAATTCCACAAAGTATTCAAAGTGTCAACATTCGGTCACAGTTTTCCAATTAACAAAAGCAAATTTATTCTTTTAAAATAATTTTAACGTTCTAATTAAGAGAGCTCAAACAATACAGTTGCCGGTGGCGTGGAATTGTTGAAACTTGTTGTTGAATTTTGAAGGGTTGGGAAAATTCCTACATACTTCTATTGGCTGGAAGTTGGAATTCGACTTATATGTTTTTTTTTAAACTGCGATATTAAAGGTAAATTGACAATTGGTGGTCCTATTCCCGTGTTATATTCTCTGCCAGTCGGCCATTTATATTTGTTATAGTTATTAACTATTATTACAGACAGACATTGTAGCTGCTTAAATAACTACTTACTTGTGATGTCAGTCGAGGTCTCATTTATAACCTTATTCCGTAATTTGTCATTGCAACCATACGGCAGCGTGGGCAGGCCTCTTACCTGGTGGACTGACGGCATAGTCAAGGTTGCTGGATGCAAACAAAGTTACACATAGAAATGACCCCGTCTTTCGAATGTGTAGAACCTACAATAATATTTGTAAGGAACTGGATATATTTTCACTTCCTTAAAGTTCCTACTTGATTATAGTCAGAAGTAAGTTATAGTTTTTTTATTTTGGTGGTTTTCAATAAAATTTCATTGTTGAAGGTTGAAAATGATTTTTACAGCGTTGGTAATTTAAGCCAATGTCGTGTTCGGCTATAATTGGTGTGCAAATTTAAAAGATGTATTTTGTCATAATGTTTCTAAGTGTCAGTCGTGATTAGTATTCTGTTCATCATTCATCATCATTTCAGCTATAGGACGTCCACTGCTGAACACAGTGCCAATACTCGCCACGCTTGGCAGGCGGGTTGGCAAGCTCAGTTTTTTATAAGATTTCACACGAAGACGCTGCTGCCCATCTCGTGCTACAGGAATTAGTCGCCTATTACGTCACGCCTCCTGTTGGTGGTGGCACAGTATTCTGTTACTGTACCATAAATAATAAATAAAATAAAAATCACACGGCTCAGAGGTCCGCTGTGGCGTTGTATATGCGAGGCCTATATATTTAGCAGTGAACTTTTATAGGCTGATGATGATGAACCATATCCACCCATACCCATAGTATTTCTTTTTTTATTACAAAAGACGACTTAAACCAAAAAGAGGCAAATAAACGTTTTAAAGTCGAGTGGGCACGCCGAGCCAAGTATTGCCCAACCATGTAATCGATTTTAATTTTTAATTGTTTTGTTCTTTTCAGTTGAAGTCGGTTTTATTTTTCGTTGACTCAATAGCGATTGTAGATTTAACTGGACCAAAACTTGTCAAATTTTGACATTTATGTTTAGTTCACCCTTCGTGCACTCGCACACTGCTTGGGCTACAAAAGGCAGGATAACGCCTGGTTTCAACCAAAACGGAGACGAGACGAGAGGAGTTAAGTCTCAAAATATAAATAACAACATTATATACATAACATACATTCATGCAATTTTTCATGTCTTAATAAAATAAGCAGCAAGTTAATTAATGAGACAAATAGGTCGACGACTCAGCTAATGATGTTAGGAATAAATCCTTGCATCACTGGTATTCTGCTACAGCCTTTAACTAATTATGACAAGATCATAAAACTTTTATAGTAATTAAAGTTAAACATTAATTCATTTTTATGAAAAATTGTAACGCATCTTACACCTCAAAACATGCGTGTAAATAAAGAAAATATTATATAAACCACTTAAATTCAGATTTTCCCGAATTTAAAAACTTTCTGGAAAGCCTTTTCAACTTTTCTTTTGATACAAATCTAGTTCTGACAATAACGAAAACACGAAAAAGAAATCATCTAAATCGGTAAAGCCATTCTAAAAATTGTGCGGGACTAACACACGGCAACTCATTTTTATATAATTAGATGCATGGTCTAAACTGCCCACAAACTTAACGGAAGTTTAACAGAACGATGATAACGTCTTCGACTCGCGTTCATTTAGATTTGTTACACAGATTATATTAAGCTAAGGCTCGATTAACTTGTCTGTCTGCACGTCAGTATCTGAGCCTATCACTGTGTAAGAATAAGAGTATGTTCATAAGCAAAGCGGTTAGCGGATACAATAATTGTTAAAAATAAAACGATTGGACATTTCGTTTGGTAATTGTGAACTTCAAATTTTATTGAACAAGGGCTCTTTATTGAGCTCCTTATTCTGAAGTAAGAGTGGCGTAATATCAGCCTCAATTTCATGTCTTATTTGAATATTTATTTGATTGACAGTAATCTATATACATTAAAACAAAATCCGGTTAGTTACACCATTTTTAAGTCAAGAACGACTGGACCGATTTGTATGATCTGTGATTCGTTGGATTCGTATCCGCCCCGAATAGCAGAATAACTATTTAAACATCAGAAAATTCACGAAAAAAAAAATATAGGCGGTACGAAGTTCGCTGGGACAGCTAGTTACAAATAAATAAAAATATGCGCCATACAAGACATCATCACCACCCTGAAAAGCAGAGCGAGATTAGGTCCGAAACTACGAAAAGCTTGTACTATGGCTACTAGTTAACGGATAAACACAAACATTTTCTCCCTACGGTATTCGAATCCGCAACCGCTTGGCTTTCTATTCACACCAGACGTTCGTCAAAATATTTGTATAAACTAATTTAAACTTTCAATGTACCTAAGTCATGGATGTTTATGAAATGTACCAACTTAAGCTATCCATTATTTAGTGCAATTGCCGTGCTCAGCTTGGGGCTAGATAACTATTTTTATTTATTAATATCGATGGGTACCTACAGACGGCAGTCGCCGAAGAGGTGGACCCAAGAAAAGATGGTGTGACGATTTGGTTAACCTGATGAGAGATTGGGAGTCATTTGCGATAGATCGAGATCGATGGAAGAGTCTGGGAGAGACCTTTGCCCAGCAGTGGGATTGAATAGGTTATTAAAAAATAAAAAAATATTACATTCTTTAGAAGTCACAACCGCTACGTCTCATTACCGAATCGCACTCGCTATCTGAATTTGATGAACACCCACCGGAGTGCATCCGTTTTGTATTTAACGCGCGCTGGTTCGGGCCTACTTATCTGCGATAATGCAAATAGACGAACCGTAATGCTACTTGAATTAGTTTTGTGAGTTTATAAATGAAAGATGATAAATAATGGAATTTTAAATGAAGAGATAGACATGTTTTATTTATTAACGCTGTTTTTGGCGGTTCTTCTAACCGTACCATAATAGGTAAAATACAAAAAAAAATACAATTTAACGTCTTTGACCTAAGGAGCCGAAACATGACAGTATAGCTGGCCCACTGACTTCACGTCACTCAGCGAGCTACGGAAAGGTCGTTCTATGGAGAGATCCCCGTTAAGGGATAAAAGTTCAAAGTAATAGAGATAGTCCAAAATGTAGCAAGCAATTGTGGCAGTGGGCCGGCCACATCTGTCGCAGAACAGATGAAAACTGGAGTAAACGGGTTTTCAAGTGGAACGCCTCGGTAAAAGAAGTGTAGGACGCCTTCCAAGTCTATGGACTGACGACTTGATGATGGCTCGCAGTGGCTAAATGAAAAGTGGGAGATCATGCTCTTTGGCGCTCCCCGATCCCAGGCTTACGTTCAGAATCGGACTGCGATAGGCTGACATGGAGGACGTCTTTTTTCTTTGGCAGAAAAAAAAAACGGTCAAGTTCGTGTCGTGTCGGATAAGGAGCGTGTTTGGAGCTAAATGATGAATTTACTAAATTAATAACACCCTTGAATATGATATGGCACCAATCATCATCATCATCATTTCAGCCATAGGACATCTACTGCTGAACATAGGTCTCCCCCAATGACTTCATTGGGGGGGTTACTAATACTCGCCACGTTTGGCAGGCGGGTTTGCGAGCGCCGTTTTTTTATAAGATTTCGCACGCAGACGCTGCTGCCCGTCTCGTGTTACAGGAATTAGTCGCCTCTTACGGCACGCCTCCGGTTGGCGGTGGGAACAATACTAATCAATGTAGTCTTTAACTTTTAAGTTTAGAATTAACCTTTTAAATACCCTAAAAAGTCTCATTGATTTACACATTATCTAATTTCGTTTCTTCATTTCGTAGGTCCAGACGCACCACTCTTGACCATCGGACCTCGAAATTATTAATGAAAATCTTCGTTTACTTTCCAACTTGATCCCCTCAGACTGTAATTACATTCTGTAGGGTTGACTCAAGAGTTCTTCTGATAAATGCATTAAGCTTTATTCATTTGTCAATTAACCTTTGCGTTCACTGTAAGGTCAAGTTCAAGATCGAATGTAATGCCTTTTAACCCTTAACGAAAGAGGTGTTGTTTTTTTGAACTTTTTGTCTGGTTTTCAATTTGTTTCATAGTAGCTCCTGAATGAAACGACAGATTTCATTGTATTATTTTATTTGAAAGCTGGTCTTATCTATACATGAATGGTTATTTGCTATCATCATCATCATCATTTCAGCCACAGGACATCCACTGCTAAACATAGACCTCCCCTAGTGATTTGCAGATGAGCTTTGTTATGTTTGATTGACCATACCCGCTGTTGGGTCTTTAGTCGTTTCGCACCATGAGTTATTCGCCCCGCGGGGCGAATCGCCCAAGAGCTCTTTTTAAATAGGTCGTTTCGCACCGCAGTGATTACAGCGATGCAAAAGGCCCCATTTGAAACGATCCGATGCTCATTTTCTAGTCCGCTTTAGACTCATAACAAAAACTTAACGATTCTAATTGTGTAACTGTTTTGTTCCTCACTGCGGTCCGAATCGACCCATTACAAAAGTTCATGGGCGATTCGCCCCGTGGTGCGAAAGGACCCATTTAAAAAAGGTCTTGGGCGATTCGCTGTTTCGCTAATTTTCGTAGTCAATTTTGGGATCAACTATAATCGACGAAGTCTAATGCATGACCATAAAATATGCATATTTAACATAAGAACATATTATTAGCAAGTTCTTCGATAATTCATCAACACAACAACACTCAACGTAGCTTATGTTGCAATTCAGGGGATTGAATATCCTTGTGGTTTTGTGCTTACAGATTCTGCATTTGACCCGTAATTGTATATTACGATTTCCAAACGTTCACTTCTATAGGATGCAAAACATAAAAACTGATTACTACAAACGATCACGTGCTGTTGCAATCCTGGAGACGTACGTATTTTTGACACTTTGAAACTGAATCTTGAATTCGAACACGACAACAATTCACGTATGAAATTAGTTTCTTAGTAAAATCGTGAGCAATATTACTCGAACTACTTGAATCACTCAAATTTATGGTTGCTATTGAAGTGAAATTTTGTAACTACTCGTATCGTATTGTTTCACACTGAAATTATTGTAAAACCGGAATGCAAAAACTCATTGATTTTAAAAACCAGTAGTAATTCGTTTAAAACGAAACGAAAATTAAAATTTTATGTCAAATAATAAAATATTTACATATCAATATCAGTTTTTCCGTACTTTCAACTGGAGATAACAAAAAACGAGTGGGTATTTACCACTCATAGCAGAACTTACAAAAGAAATTTTCAAAAATTGGAATTTCAGGTATTCGCAAGCGCAACTTGCAATTTCGTATTCAGATTGAAATTCGCATGATTCAAAAATAAGTCTTTTGAGATAATGCTTTTTGCATGAAACCATAAAGGTACTACGCGTTCTAGTAGCACGCATTTAAAACATGTTTTTTTGAGAAGCCACTGGTAAAGGATATTTTATTTCTAAGCTGGGAGCCAGCCCTCCCCAGGCAGTCAGTCTGCGCCTAACTACGTAGTACGTATCGCGGCTATTACACGTTCAAATATTTACACAACCGCCTTCAGGCGCAAAGGTGCTTCCAATGCATAAACTGTGCCTTCAGTGTTGCTAGTGCTTCAATCGTAGATTGATGTAAATGTTAATGGACTTAAAACTTTCCATTCGCTACCTGAGTTTTAATGGAAGTCGCCAACTATCTAGCCCCAAACTAAGCAAAGTTTTTACTCTGGCGACTACATAACGGATAAACATACTAACATAAATAAACATTACGACTAAAATAATTAGAATTATTCACCGTAAGTAATATGTTAGTTAATTATGCATATTTTTTGTTTGCCTACTTGAGTTGCTAAAACAGTCTCTTTTTGGGGTCAAACGATTTGAAAATTGATTTGTATGTAGTTAACTAGCCTTTATTGAATGTTTTTGTAATCTGTTTATTATTATTATACCTTTTTAAATAAAAATATTGTGCCGTGTGGGGAGGGCCGTAAAGAATACACTTCCCCACTGCCAACAGGAGGCGAGTCGTAAGAGGCGACTAATTCCTGTAGTACGAGACGGGCAACAGCGTCTTCGTGCAAAATCTTATAAAAAACTGCGCTCGCCAACCCGCCTGCCAAACGTGGCGAGTGTTGGCAATCCCCCCTGATGATAAGTCATTAGGGGAGGCCTTTGTTCAGCAGTGGGCGTCCTATGACTGTAAATAAATATAAAACAAATGTCTTAAATAAAAAAATATTGTGCTTTTCCTTTGGACAGGAGAACCAAAAAAATTATATCATGGCTATTATCCAGTGTTGTCTGAAAGATATCAATATCCTTATGCGAATTGGTTGTGAAACAAACTAAGAAGAGCTTAAGTATACTATGGCTACAAGGTACCGAATAGGCTTAGTTAATGACATCCATCTTAGGTAAAATGCTCGTAGTCATTACACAAATACTTGTCCTTTGCGGGATTCAAATTCGGGACATGTAATAGAAATGGTCACCCAAAAATCAAAACAGTAACATAAATCTTTGTCATACAACATTATATTTTATGTAAGCCGGAAAAAGGTGTTTGTTTTTTCGTAGTTTCCTAGTAAATAACAGGTTTAATTAATTATTCCAATAAGCCTCAAAAACATTTTAATTAACGCTATCCACCCAACCATTTTTCAACCGGAAATGAACCGGGTCAAATGAAACCCAACAATTTTCACTACCATTCAGTTTGTCCGGTTGAAAACACGGATTCGGACTTCCATTCTACACGTACAAAGTATTGATTAACGCAGTCTCTCAACGGTTAATAAATAAAAATAAAAATCAGCCTGCATGGCCTCGGGGCATGCACTCGCGATCGCTCAAACACAGCACGAAAGTAATACTGGTGTGTCCGCCATTTTCACCGGTTCCAGAGATGAAAACCGGTTTATCCGGTTTTATTTTAAACACATAAAGTGTGTTTCTTTAAATTTTTCTTTAACGGGATTAGAGCCGGCTTTGTACGTAGATAATTATAAATATATAACGGATAAGAAAGCCTAGGTTAATACTTTACTAAATATTTTGAAATAGTTTCGTGTTATTAAAGTAAAGAAAGATAAAAAATAAAATTTTAATTAAAAAAAATTTTTTTTGCTCAGAAATCGTAATAAACGTAAAAATGTTTTATTATTTTCTTATTATGTTTTTTCAGTTATCAATTTTGTAATTTAAGATAAGCGAAAAAAATATGTTTACTAATCTACTTCAAGTGACCTTTTTAAATTTAAATCATCCAACGTTTCAGAAGGTAGGTATAAAACTGAAACTTGTAAATTGTTGAAGGCATCCATTTTCACATCAATTTCGTCACGAATAACATTTTGACCCCAAAATTAGACGTTAAACTTTTTAATGTAGCTGCCTCCAGAGGCGACTAAGAAAACAGTGAACTTGAGAAAGTGAGTTATTTTTTAGTTGCCAATAAATTGGCCCAGTTGGCCAATTTTTAACAGTAAATGATAGTCATTTACTTATTTTGTACTTAGGCGAGAGCCTACACATAACCTACCAAATACACGGTAGAGGTACCGGGTATTTTATTTTTATTTATTTTTATTCAGGAAATCAACGGCGATACATTGCATTTTAAAAATTAAATAGTTTCTTAAAATATACAGCTAATTATAGATTTCCACAGATTAAATAAGAAAGTAGTAAACCGGAGGTAGTAGTAGCAGTTGCTCCATAAAACTTAAAAAGACATAAGTATTAAACTAAACTTTTAAAAGCAAAATAAAAATAAGAAATAATATAAACAATATGCTCATCACGTTTCGTGTGGATGTGTGAGTATGTGTGTATGTGTGGATGTCTGTCTGTGTCTGTGTAAGTTTATGTGCAGATACATAAAGATAATACAACCCACCAATAACCTAATGATTTAAGTAATTTAGGGACCACTCAATACCTTAATGGCATGGAACCTAAATGTTGCCTTACTGTAAGCAAATATATCTATCTCGCTGAAAATCTCGTTGTATAAACGGGGCAAGCGCGACAAGGTCGCGTTACGAGCGTATTTAGTAGTATTTATAGATTTTTTTTCTTTTCTGTATGGAATTTGACATACAACAACACTGCTTAGGTACTGTTCATAGGTCATGATACTCGTAGTCCCATTTAATTTCGTCAAGTCCTAATTTGCTAACAATTTCCCAAGTTCAGACAATCAGTGGTTTCCCAACGGTGGCGTGATATGATCCCATATCTGTCGCTATGTCACAGCCCGTAAACCCGAAACATAAATTTGGTGTGTTTTCCGTTGTTTATCGACACAAAATAAAACAATACCGACAACGCCACTTCCTCAATCTAAGCAAGTTTCGGGGCTTTTAGACAAATTGATATTGCGGCTTTTGTCAAACGATTATCATAATTTTGGGGGGATCGCTACAAAAACATCAATAATGTTTATTTGAATTCAACAACATAATTTACAAGAATACTAAAGTTATCTTATCATCATCATTTGCTTGCCCTGTTCCCAAGTCATCTGGGGTCGGCGCAGTATGTTTTTTATTCCATGCAATCCATCCACTCATCATCGAGTCATCACTCCCTTCTTAGTCATATCGCTCCTCACACAATTAATCCATCCATCTCTTCTTACATCGTCCTCTACCTCTCTACTCATCAATACTCATACCTATCACTCTCCTCGTTACGTGATTCTCTTCCTGTTCTGTCCGGTTAAGTCTGTGTAGTTTCAAATGCAATAACTAGATTTGTTGCTTTCAGAATTATGGTCGAACAAAGAACAGAACCTGTTTTTATATGCAATAACTAGATTTGTTGCTTTCAGAATTATGGTCGAACAAAGAACACAGAACCTGTTTTTATGTTATGTTATTTATTTAAAACTTTATTGCACAAACTTAAAAATGTACAACAGGTGGACTTAATGCCAAGGGCATGTTACGTAGTCTCCAGCACTGTAAGGAAGAACATCTTATGAAAAGTTCCAGCTCTAAGTGTATGTAAGCCTAAATAAAGCAGCTAAATAACCATGTTCTAGTACTTCCAGTATTACTTCATTGAATAGTTCTTGAGAAATTACGTAAATTGGATACTAGTTAACCATATGATAAACTGAAAAATATGATATTATGCTTGATGCTTAAATCAAAACGAGCTCACTGACTGTGATAGTCTTTGTGATAGTTTTTATTATTTCTATTGTAACCCAGCTATGTAAATTTTCATTTAACCCAACCTTTTTTTGTAAGTGCAGAACCAAGAAACGATGACGGCACGATCCGAATAGTTTTTTCTAGACTGGGAAACTTTGACACTCGTCAGTGGTCACTTTACGGAATTAGTCTTTTTCCAGCAGTGAAACATAATATATTAATATCAATAATCTTGATTATGTACTTACTATTTTATTTGATTTTTAAACAGTTTATTTTCGCAAAAATAGGCACTAAGGTTTTTGACGAACTCACTATGTAAATGTAAAGTAAATGGTCTCTGATAAAAATAAAGTAAAAGCTTATAAAACTTATAAAAACCGAGCTTATTAAGTTACCGGCAAAAATATTTCAAACAGTCTAGTAACTTGATCCATTTCGGACTTAAAGTCCGAAATGGATGGTCCGAAAAAAAAAATCCAGAGGATTGAAATATTAGTTGAAAATGGAAATTGCCCAAACATACCAAACTTTGTGAAAAAACAGTGTAGTAAACATTTTTCAGTACAAATATTATCTTAGTGTAAATCGTGCTGAAATATTTTTATTTGATATGTTCACGTAAACGTCCGCCATTTTTAAAGCTTCGTGGAAAGCAAATACCACGCCGGAATATCGGTATGAAATGTATGGAATTAAACGTTGTGGTAGGCATCCAAACGTGGATAAAATGTACATATTTCACGCTACATATGACCATTATTTAACTATGTACGTAAGCATTTTCACTGTGAAACTGCGATGATGTGTTTTGTCATTATAGACATAAAGAGTGGAGGAGAAAGCGAATCCTGTCACAACAAAACGAGATATACAATCGCAAGGAAGAAGAAGAGAGTTACAATAAAAAGAAGAAAAAGAATAGATCCAAAAGCATTAAAGTTAAAGAAATGTATAAATAAATGTTAAGTTGGTATTGTCTTTGCACTTAGCTAACCATTATTAATTTGTAAATAACGTGGTTGGTTACTAAATTAGTAATAATACTGTTTTAATTTTTCATCATCATTATCATTATTTCAGCCATAGGACGTCCACTGCTGAACATAGGCCTCCCCCAGTGACTTCCAGATTGGCCGGTTGGAAGCGGCCCGCATCCAGCGGCTTCTTACAACCTTTACCAGTTCGTCTGTCCACCTTGTTGTAGGTGGACGTCCTACACTGCGCTTGCGGGTACGTGGCCTCCATTCCAGAACCTTTCTGCCCCTTAAAATTTTTAGCTTAAGCATTATTTTGTAATTGTTTGTTCATTATAAAATAAAATATGACTGCGTAAGGATGTCTACTGTGGAAACACACGATGAACTTCTCATTATACAGAACTAGCTATTGCCTGCGACTTCGTTCGCGTGACACTCTCTGTGTAAGCTCCATACACTTTATTATCGGTGTTTAGTTAGTTAGTATGGCGCATCATTTTTTTTCCTATTTCGATGATGCGCTTTTAAAGGGTGTTTATCCTTATGTATGCCCTGTATATTTGTCAAATAATTACCTTAACTAAATAAATAGTTTGGACTTTCATCATTATTATTTCAGCCTATCTCAGACCTCTGCTGGATGTAAGCCCCAAAGAGCACCAAAAAGCACGATTTCCCGCTTTTTATCTAGCAACTGCCAGCCATCTCCCTAAGATCATTGGTCCATAATGCTGAAGGGCGTCCTACACACATTTTACCTTAAAATATTAGTATAGATAAATAACGCATACTCAAACATCTTCACAACTCGACTTTGAAACTTGATTTGCTCACTTAACCCTTGCATGGTCATAAACAAAAATCCGCCATAAGCATCACATTTAACCCTCAAACGCTAAAACGCGAAACCACTTGAGTCCCTTTGGCAAAAAGTTTTAGTACGACCGCTAACCAGTTATAACCGGTCAGCTGGGTACAAAAATGGCCGCCATTAGCCCTCTCGTAGCCCTCTCGGGGCTGCTCTGTTGAAATAGTTCGCCGTATTTTTACTCTTCAGAGGGAAGTGGTGACATGATTAATTTAACGCATGGAGTATATTCTAGAAAATTCCCGTTTTATTTTTTATGCACTTTTTTTATTTAGGTCACGTGGTAAGAATGAACGTCACTTAATATACTTTAAGGTGGAGTACATTAATAAGATACAGTGGTTATGACGTATGTAAGTGTATCGAATATGTCTTTATAAAAATCTAACTGTGCTGTGTTAAGCCTGCGGCTTCGCCTGTTAATCCGAGTAGATACTATATTTAGTACCTACTATTTACACTTTTTTAACTAAGCAACAAGGATTCATTGGTCGATGTTAATAAATGCCATCCGTATTGTTTTTTATCTCTCATCAATCGGGAAATGTGATTTTGTTTTATGGAATAAAAAGTAGCATAAATGTTCATCCAAAATGTTTTATTTATTTATTTTACAAGTTTACATTTATTTTTACAAAAAAGAAGCAACATAAACACATAGAACTTACAATTAATGAAACACGATACCAATCAATATCTTACACTAATTTTATGAAGCTGAAGAGTTTGTTTGTTTGGTCTAATTTCAGTAACTACTGATTCGAATTTTTAAAAAAATTTTGTGTTAAATAGGCCATTTATTGAGGAAAGTTTTAAGTTATATTACATCACGTTACGACCAATAGAAGCGGAGTATTAAAGAAAAATGTTGCAGAAACGGGAAAAATTATTACTTCTGAGAGCATCCATTGCGTTTGCTGCGTAACTTTAACCAAGTTACGCAAAAATCAGATAATGACGGAATTATTCCCATTTACAATATCTTAAAGAGTCCGTGACAGCATATTTAAGGTTGACTTTTTATAACCTTTTTTTTTTCTTAAATAATGCAACCGCGATAGCGTCGTATTTTCTTTTACTTTTAGAGCGATGCATTGATGTGGTTTATTGTATACTTATTTCGTTATTTTATGCTGGGAAGTGACATGGGTCGTTAACGACTTTAGGTGATAGATCGAACTCCACGTGGACGTAGCTGCGGGCAAAGTTAGTACAAAATATATAGTGTTACCCTAGTGAATTCACTCTGATAACAGTGAAATATGTCAATATTTTCAGCAAAGTGTGAGCGTTGTTTCGCAGGTGGATTCTCCCACAATTTGGTGACCCCTGGCTTAGAGTATGCGTTTGACCTTAAGTACAACTGATAGTAGGTGATGATGAGGTGACGTCAAAAAACGTGCTTAGGTACATGTTGCAGAAACGGCGTAGAAAAGAACTAGTCTAGTAAAACAGATTGATTGTATTTGACGGCGCATCGCAAGCACCGTGTAATTAAAATTATTAATTCTTGAAGCAACGTGATTTTCGGACGAGAGTAGGAGGCCCCACTCTAGCAAAACGTCACAGCGCAGCCATCTTGATTCACTTTTACTTTGGATCGGGGGTAGCACACGTCGCACGGAACCGACGGATCGCTTAGGTCCAGTTAATCCGATTGAATCGTCTTGAAGTCCCCTTATTTTTGTCAAATTAGTGTGTTAATAGAATTATTGTGAGATAATTGTGCAAGTTACGACTTTATTTCCGAAATACCCCGCCCAACTACCATTATGGATAAGTCCGACAAAGATTCTGATCAGCCGACATATTTTATTAATCGAAGCAAAAAGTGTCAAACTAGAGGTTAGCCTCAGTGAAGGAACAGTGGCACATTAGTATGCAACACCCATGTAATGGCACACCCAAGTGCCGTGTGGGGACGGCCGTAAAGAATACACTTCCCCACCGCCAACAGGAGTCTCGTAAGAGGCGACTAGTTCCTGTAGTACAAGACGGGGACTGCGCTCGCCGACCCGCCTGCCAAGCGTGGCGAGTATTGGCAATGGGGATTGGCAATGGGGATCAGGGGGGCCTGATGATAAGTCATTAAGGGACGCCTTTGTTCAGCAGTGGACATCCTATGGCTGAAATGATGATGATAATGATGACCCAAGTAATTGATCACTCCCTTATTTCGTAAAGTCGGTTACAGATTGAAGACGTTATAAGCTCGTACCATCGAGCACACACCAATACGAACGATCTTTCTCCGAAACTAGTAAGTGATTTTTCACTTAAATTAAGTATGAAATGACATCTCCTGTCAACGCTCGCCCATACAAAAACAGTACAGATACAGATTAAAAAATGGCTGAAATTTTTGTCGAACAAATTAGATGACATGTCTACGT
The DNA here is from genome assembly GCA_963576865.1 of Anania hortulata. Classification (NCBI taxonomy): domain Eukaryota; kingdom Metazoa; phylum Arthropoda; class Insecta; order Lepidoptera; family Crambidae; genus Anania; species Anania hortulata. The sequence continues at coordinate 1,510,924 of OY756407.1, forward strand.
ACTCCATGGCTCGTACCTATGCACAAAGATACGTCTAAATTACGAGTAAACACTTCAGACAATATTCTGTTTCAACGACAACCCCAAAACACAAGTATCAAAGACAAAGCAGAAAACTAAAACCTGGCTAATTATCCAGAATATTCCAGAAGCTATGCCCCTTTGTCCCATACGAAGATAAGGGCCATAGACTATAGAGCACTTACGGTTTTAAAATTCTGCGCTCAGTTGAACGACTCTTGGTATGGAGAAGCCTTAGGACGATGGTAGGGATGTAAGTGCGACAACAATTACGAATATTCGTTAAAAAGCTAATTAATTATTAGTATAAGATGAGTGTGTAAATACACATACATATAAATGAATAAGCACGTTTGTGTTCACTCATTGTAATCATAGATAGTAATCGTTATTTCAATTTTATTTATTTGCATAAATCACAGCCTCTAAATAAACTGTTATTGTTAAATTTTTAGTTTATTATCTGTTTAGTATTTGACTCTTAGATGAGTTTTTATTAAAAAAGCAGGGACGATTATCGTCCCGGTAAAAAAGGTTATTAATAAAATTATTTGACGTAAAGTATTTTCGTTTTTTCTGCATTTTTTAAATAAAATTGACCATCAGTTTTTTAAGAAACACAGCAATTATTATCAAGCCTCATATTAAGCAAAGCTTGTACTATGACGACGAGAATAAGATTAAACATATGTAAATACTAAAAACATCAATGGTTCCAGTACAAATGCTCGTGCGCATCACACAAACATTTGAACCCGTAACCGCTGGCTTTGTAGTCCGGAGCGCAAACCATTACGCTAAACAGTCGTCCTTATTTCAACATTGTAAAATTTTTCATAATTAAAAATTCCAATACAGTAGACCTCCAGTAATCCGGCTCCTCTCTAGTGCGGCGCCTTTTGTAATCTGACATACTTAGACTGTCTAAACATGTAAAATTATTTCGGCAAATCTTGAATAATGCGTGTACAGGTTGTGACTAAGTTTGCGCCACCAAGAAATTTGCTTGGCGCGCTGTGCTACAGGCCTAGTAATTACATATCGTAGAGAATGCTTCTGAACATTAAGTCCGCCATTTGCAGAATTGTTTTTAAATGTGCAATAAAGTATCAACAAATAAATATCGTAATTGTCGTCGAATCACAAGGTATTTTTTGTCAAAAAGTTTAGGACTACAGGTGGTGTTGTCTCTGAAATCCGACAAATACGATAATCCGACAACACCTTGCAAAACGTTTGTGTCAAATTTCCCATGATTTAAATTCGTAGCCTTATAGTTTAAGCGTGGTTACATCACTAGCCGATGGTACTGGATGAGGAAATGCACGATTGTAAGAGTCGTGTACGATGAAGCTTGAAATTCTTGAAAGCATAAGTAGTGGATATAAGAATATTTATATGAGGATAATTATGGAAAATCTGGGTTCCACAGAAACTTTATTCATTTATTTGTTATACATACCATTACTGGAAAATAGACGAGTTCGGTAGTTGCAGCTTTATAATAATCTACTACAAAATAACCTTCTTGAAATATTTCCAATAAAATAAATAAGTCATAAAGTACGTTATAAACAGCCCTCAAAACTAAAGTAACCTTTAACCTTTTTTTTAAAACATTTAACATGGTGGGTGGTTCTCAAATTTAATTTTTACACTATTCTGTAACAAATTATTTAAATATTCATAAAGACCGCATTCCTTCAATGAAACATCTTATTTTTGTTTGTGTGATGAGCACGAGCATTTGTACCTAAGTCATGGATGTTTACAAAAGTATTTAAGTATGTTTATCCGTTATTTAGTCACCTGTCGCTTTGTTTAGTTTGGGGCTAGACAATTGGTGTGATTGTGGAAACATTTTTTTATTTGGGGCTAAATAGACCGCTTCTTTTGCAACTACCTATTTGTAAAATTTCATTTGTAATTGCTTTCAATCCCTACCTCAAAATGGTAATACGAATTATTCTTACTACGACTTACTATTACTATTCTAGAATGTTCTAAGCAGCAATTTTACCTAGTTTTGCCATAAATACTGAAATAAAGAAAAAAAATCTATTGCAAATAACATTTATTACTTTTACAGTGTGTTAGTTTAATACATAAATATAAAAAATATGTATATAAAAAGCTTATTCGAAGAGGTCTCCATTGGATACGATACAGTCCTTTAAACGTTGAGGTCAGTTATCAGTAGAAGCACGCACTCTTTCCATGGGAAAATTCTTCACTGCCAATCGTACGGATTGTGTTAGGGACTTCAAATTATCATGGCGTTTAGAGCAAGCCGTACTCTCTAAAACTGACCATAAATCATAATCCAGCGGATTAAGATCGGGACTAGACGACGGCCAGTCTTCAGCTCTGATGAAGGCCGAAAGGTTCGTTTCCAACCAAGACTGCGTAGACCGAGCTTTATGACCCGGCGCCGAGTCTTGCTGGAAAGACCATTCTTGGTTATTGAACATGGTGTTGTTAAGAGGTTTCACTACCTTCTCAAGAATGGTATCTTGATACACTTGTGCCGATGTTTTGAAACCTTTTTCACAAAAGTATGGTTCAGTCACTCCTTCGTAGCTAATACCCCACCAAACCATCACTGAAGTCGGATAGTGCCCACGTTGCACTCTGTCGACTAATTGGGAAGCTTCCTTAGAGATTTGATCATAAATACGGTCATTTTTTTGTTAAAATGTTGCTCAATTGTAAAAAAAATCTCATCCGTAAACAAAATATATCTGTGTCCTCCCTTTGCGTACCGCTTCAGTAGTTGTTTCGATTTTACCACCCTTTCTTTTTTAAATTATCAGTTAAGAAATGACCAGTACGTCTCTTATAGGCTGCAAGTCTAAGTCATCTTTTAAAATACGCGACATGGTTCTAGGTGCTATCTTCATCTCCCGAGATAAAATCTTTTGCTTTCAGACAGAATTTCTTCGAATTCTTTCCCTCGACCACCTTTTTCGTACGAACACTACGTGGACGGCCGGGTGTTTTCTGTCACAAACAGAGGAGGTCTCATTGTATCTATTAATAGCCCGGTACACAAACATTTAACTAATACCAAGCGTATGGAGAGTTTAAAAAATTGCATTTGGCTCCAAACCTACATTGTGTAATGCAATCACAGCGATTCGGTTCTCTTTATCACCCCACTCCATTTTAATATCGCAAAATATTGGACAATGTATTGGCACCAAAATGAGGAAACCCAATGAACAATCATATAAAAATGACAGATTCCAAATTCAAATGTAATATTTTGTTTATTTTTAATTGTAACAGTATTTATGGCCAGACTAAGTATTTGTTTCATCTATACAAGCTTAGAATTCATATTGAAATTTATTTCTGTATTTAGTATTGAATGACAACCCAGCATTTAATATAAAAATATTAATAATTCTTTTTGTGTTATAAATTAAGGCGATATAAATTATAATTTTTGCTTGATTACTTTTCACATTAATAGCAACGTGTGAATTATCAAACCTACGTGCCGAATCCGTGTTCTTGCGCGCCAGGTGTGTCACTATCAATGTGCTCTCGTGCGCACGCATCAACGTCAGTATAACCTTTAGTACTGAGATAGGATTTACGCACATGCCCGCGTAATTGTGTACAATATTGATTAATTATTTATTATTAACTAGCTGTCCCGGCGAACTTCGTACCGCTCATGATAAGATAGTATACTATTTTTCGTAATACTATCATTATTTTTCGTAATTTTTTCCGTGTTTTTCTGCTATTCGGGGCGGAAACAAATTCAACAAATCAAAGATCATAAAAATCGGTCCAGCCGTTCTCGAGTTATGGTGGAACTAACCCACCCGATTTTGATTTATATACAGGGTGGTCCAGGCCAGATGGATATAAAAATTTTTTTAGGTAGTCGGCTTCAGGACCTATTTGTACCCGCCAGGAAAAAAATCGCTTGTCAGCCGCTTACAAGATGTGTTTTTTTAATTTTAGAAATATCACCACTTTGAATGTTTTAATACTTTTTTATTTACTTTTAAAATGAAAAATTCTATTTTTTTTTTGGTGCTTACTTAAACATTGCACTCTCTCAGAAAAAAAAATTCAGACGGTGGGTAATAATAATTCATGAAAGAGTTAAATTATCCACACGTACGATTTTTAACAGCGGATAGGAATAATCAAATGAGTTTTTTTTTGTTCTTTGCATAGTTCGATTAAGTATCTGATTCTGAAGCACTCCTAAAAATGTGGCACCCCATTGCAATGTAACCCTGTATATCATTGCAATAACAATAATGTTTGCCTATAAAAATGAAAGCAAAATTGCAAACTAGTAATATAGCTAGCTATAAAGCTTATAGATTTTAAAAATAAATTCTTTAATAGTTACTTCAAATACTTGATGAGTAGAATCGAAAATTTATCTATAGGGATTGCCAATACTTAATCGACTATAATCGATAAATCAGTTTGGTGGGTAGAATTACCATTTAAAAAAAGTTTTTCAAAAAATAACGTAATAAATGAACGTTTGAATGAATGATTGAATGATGTGCTATTGTCTGTACATCACTTGCTAAATTACGGCTTTCAAAGAGTCTCTGAGCTTAGCCACGGGCTGATAGACAGACGGACATGGCGAAACTAATAAGGGTTTTACGAAACCGTAAAAATTTTAATAAGTGCATAAGTTTGTTTATAGGACATAATTTATTATGCGTTCCTGAACTATTAGTATAGATTACGCAAAAAAAGTTTAGAGAAAAAATAATATTACATTATCTCAAAAAATAGAACCCAAACTAAATTAACTTAATAATTTTTCTCAGTCTCAAGTCACTAAGTCAATTTTATTGGCAGCTTTACCCAAGCTCAATTGAAGTCAAGGGCAGGTAGAGCTTGCTAAATTATGCAGAACTTTCTAAGTTCGAGTTAAGTAAAATTTCGTGTTACGCCACTATCGCCGGTAACTTGGTTTGCTTTAAGAAATCATTTTTGGAATCGATAAGTTAAGTTATCGCCCGTTTACTTAGGCGGTAACAAGTCCGGTGAAAACAATATGAAAGGTTTTGGGAACTATTGAGGGTTTTCTAATATTAATATTGACTAGTATACTACAAAGTGTAACTATAACGTAAAACCTCTTAAGGCTCACTTTAGAGCTTAAACACAACTTTTTGTATTTAAACACTTGTCTTTTATGTTAGTCCCATACAAAAAGAATTATCTATATAATAATTATTAATAAATGCATTTAATCAGAAGACAACAATAACAGTTAGAACCTTATGGCACTATGTTATTCATTTATTTTGATGTTAGTCTAACAGGTACTGATGGTCAAACTTATTGCCTGATCATTTGCAATGATTTTTATAAGAAAGATATTGTTTTTCTGATTTAGATCCTCGCCCTAAAAAAAAATGTTGTAAAACTATTTAAGATTTTGTATGGTATTAAATCTAAGCCTTATAACTTAAGAGAACAGAGCAGTCCTGTCCAACCTTCGAAAGATGGCCAAAGCAGAGGTCCGAGCCTACAGAGACGCCCATGAGGCCCGAGGCCGACCCACCCTCAGATCGAATCCGCTAGAAAGGAGCCTGATCATGGTCAGGCCACGGTCCGGCCTATTTTAGCATCCCGGCGGCGCCGCCACTAGTGGTTTCACCGCTTGGTGTTGGTGCCGCACTCCACACAGGTCAGATCACGCCCGCTAGTAAGGGCCCCGTCACGTACAAGCTTCACACTCGGCCGAGTCGCAGTAACCATTAGTGGGGTGAACCTAGGCTGAACACCTTGGTATCTATGGTTCGATTTGTCATTGTGATTAAATTCAATTGTATTTGCTCTTAAAACTATACATGCTTAATTTGTATGTAAGAGTGTTGAAACTAATTTGTCCTATATTATCATAACAATGAAGAAAAAAAACGGTGAAATTTAAGGCTTTGCAACTGCGACAGGACATGTCAATTTTAGTGCGTAGGCGATGAGATTTAATTTGGCAATAGTCTAGTGTCGATTTTTTATATAAGAGGCGTAATTCGCATCTAAACGTATTTCAATAGATTCTTTGTTTCAGGGCACTAGCCATGGTCCTGGATCTAGCAATATGGAATTGGCGTCTAACCTTCATCATCATCGTCATCATTTCAGCTATAGGACGTCTGAACATAATATGCTTACTTTCAGATTGGCCAGTTGGTAGCAGCCAGCATGCCAGCCAGCGGCTTCCTGCAACCTTCACCAGGTCGTCTGTTCACCTTGTGGATGGACGTCTTACTGCGCTTGCCGGTACGTGGCCTCCATTGCAGAACCTTTCTGCCCCGTCGGCAGTTCAGTCAGTCAGTTTTACTATAGGCCTCATAAGAAAGCTCAGGTTTGCACAGCGTGCTAGGGAAAGGGCTACTCGATATTTCTTAGCAAGATCGAAATGATAAACGAACAAAAGTCGCGGACACTAGCCTGACGGATTAGCAAGCTAAGGTGGCAGTGGGCGGGGCACATAGCACGTAGAACATCTAACCTTTAGTATGTTAAAATGTAAGGAATAACAAATTATTATACATGATATTAGTTTTTACACTACCGCTCATTACTTAAACTACTTAGAAGATTACTCCAGCCTTACTTATGTGACAAACACATGACATTACACTTCTCATCTGGACAATTAACGTCTTTGTGATGCTTTCTGCCAACCGTCAGAACTTCTCAAGAGGACTTAGAAGAGGTGCAAAGGAATATGAACTTTATTATTAACGAGACAGAGCTGGATGGGATTTGTGTGGCAAGGTATTTAGGGCGGGTAGGGATGAGCGACGTATTAACATTTCAAACAATATATATTTTTGAACAAACAAGTTGCGAAAAGCAACTCTATTTATAAATTATGGAAACCTAAAAATAAGGCTAAAAAAATTAAATAATAGCCGAATCGATTAAAATGCTTCCTGATTTTATTTGTTTTCAGGATACAAACTTTAAATTATTTATTTAAAGTGTGTATCACTATTTATTTAAAGTGTGTATCATTTATTTTAGCTATTCTTTTGTGTAAAGTAAAGTAAATTTTGTTACGATGACAAACTTCATTCTCCAATGACAGATTCATCCTAATCGCCAGTTTAATAATAATACCACCTTGAGCGTAAAGTAAAGCAACTCTAACGACATAATGTCGAGAAATTCACTGTATTTTGACAAACTATATGTAAAATGTGACATGAAGTTACATCAATTATACCCATAAGAAGGCTACTAGAAAAAGAAAACTGATGTCGTACTTTAGGTGCGTTATATCGCTCGCTTACGCCCGGCCTAAACAAACTTTGACAGGCCCTAATTAGGAGTATCATTACTTGCGGCAAGTTGGACCGGAGCACATTCGTCTATATCTTATAGAGATCATGCTTGTTTGCAAACTATATGTTACGGTGTAGGTGCGGAGTTTGACTTTAGCTATTTAAGACATTCGGTATTATGAAAAATGCCAGGCCAAGAAATCACTCTAGACAGCGATAATTTTAAAGTCAAATGTTTAACTACATTAATGAACTGATACTAAATAAATTCAAAACAGCTTAATAAAAAAAATGTGGGTAGCTCAGGCAAATCAAAAAGAAGATGAGTATCTTCTTGAAAAAGTTAACTACGATGGGGATCGTCATTAACTTTTTGAACTATAGACTGTCACTGCTGATGGATCCTATTATATTAGTCACTAGCTGTGGCATGTCATCCCCTATTCCTTTAGAAAGTGGATTGAAAAATATTATCATGTCCTTTTCTAGGGTTCAAAATTTTTTCGTACTAAATTTCATTAAAATCGGTTACATTCTTGCAATAAAAAGTAGCCTATGTCCTTCTCAAAGGTCCAATCTATCTTTGTACCAAAACCAAAATTGGTTTAGCGTCTTAAGCGCGATAATGTAACAGACAGACAGATAGAATTTCTTTCGCATTAATAATAGTAGGGATAAGGATTAGCAAGGTTTTTTTAAAAGTATTTTTATTTTGGCATTTTAATTATTTTATTTTATGTGGAACACTAAAATTTACATTTCCATTCCAGTGTTGTAAACGGTATGGTTACGTCATTTTTGTACTATGTATTTGTGATTTAATCACAGATTTAGTGTAGTAAATTAGCCGACACTTATCTTTGCTGATTTCTCTATTGCACGGTATCATAAAACCGGGCTAGAGATGATATCGGACTAATGACCAAAAGTTACCGAAAGTTGGTAGCTACTTTCAGGTCACTTTGATTTTGGCTGTGCCGGTCTATCTACGTTAAGTTACATTATTTTTAGCACTGTACTATCTTTTTACAAATTTTTAATTTTTGGGCTACATTTAAATGTGCCGTGTGGGGACGGCCGTAAAGAATACACTTCGCCACCGCCAACAGGATGCGTGCCGTAGGAGGCGACTAATTCCTGTAGCACGAGACGGGCAGCAGCGTCTGCGTGTGAAATTTTATAAGCCAAGCGTGGCGAGAGTTGGCAATCCCCCCCGATAAAAGTCTTTGGGGGTAGCCCCTGTTCAGCAGTGGACGTCCGATGGCTGAAATGATGACACGCACGAGATTCAATTTCTTAATCTATAAGCAACGGTCCATCCTAGTTTCTTAGTAGATCGAAGTTGATAGACTCAATTTTAAAACTTTTCTAACTTTATATTAATTAAACATAGCACTACCAAGTGTGCCTTGAAACAATGGTGCCAGAACCAAAGAATAGTTTTTCTCGCTGTTATTTTCACGCAAAATTTGTAAGTAAGTAAATCTTTATTTGCATAAACCACGGTACATTTAGTTCTAGTTTTAAGGTATGGCACATTCATGTTTTATCGATCTATCGATATGCAAATGTTTTTATCGTCATGCATTTAACATTATTTATTATTAAACATGACGACCAGGTCAAGGTCGCAGGAAGACGCTGGATGCAGGCCACTTCCAACCGGCCAATCTAGAAGTCAAGGGAGGCCAATATTCAGCAGTGGACGTCCTATGGCTGAAATGATGATGATGATGATAAAACATGATTTAGGATAAATCAGTTCAATTAAATTAAATTTCAAATTTAAATATAAACTTAAATAATACAATAGTTTTTAAGATCTGGAAGTAGGAAATTATATCTTGCAAGGATACCACACAGTTAATTTTGCTAGGTACATCGTTATGAATACCCAGACTGAAGCCAATTAAAAAAAAAAAAAAAAAAGAAATGAAATGACCCTTTGCATTAAAATCAAGTTACCACTACGTTAATCTTCTTCTAAATCAAAAGAACTTTAGAAACGGTGACTAATACATTTTAACAATGTTTTTTAAAAACACCAAATTCTTTCTATTTCTTCTTTTGTCAACAAAATGTTGACTACGTTCTTTGTAAACGCACAATACAAGAGTTTGTAAAAGACATCATAACAGCAACAGAATCGTTTCCCGTAGTGCCCCATCTAGATTTTCGCCACTTTTTCAGTTTACTAAAACCGATATTCCATATTAGAATTGTCACTTCCAATCTACAACGAAATACGTGTACATTTTTCCAATACAGTTCCATAACGTTGGAAAATCTACAAAATATCCAATACGCACAGACAAAAATACTGTATCTGTCTCACAAAGGTAGGATTTTGTTTTCGGTGTGGAATGAAAAAAATACTTTTTTTTCTGTCATTTTTTGCCGACTGTACAAGTCCCGGGCTTTGTAAAGCTCGGACTAAGAGCATTAGGGCTGTCGCAACGTGAAAAAAGGTTTTAAAAATGTATTTCCTGTAACATTGCATTCATGAAAAAGAATATTAACGGTGCGAATATTAAATATACGTTTCATTTGCTTTCAAATTGAAATTCGTAACTGATTTTTTGATATGGATTTATTTTTGTTATTTAAAGTAATATTTTATGTTCCTTTTTTATCATGTTTTAATTAGTTTTACTAGTGCCTAACTAATTAATTAAGAAATCAAAAATTTTGAAGTCAATTTTAACCAACTTCTAAAAGCCGTATCGATTCGAAAGTTTGTAAGTATGTGTATACAAATTGCAATATAATAATTAACATGAAAAGGGCAATTCTTGTGTTTGACGGGATAAAATCCGTAACGAGGTTATCCGGCGGAAGGCCAAAGTAATGGACACAGTCCTAAAATGTAGCAAATTAGATAAGAGGCCGGTCACATCTGTTGCAGCACAAGATGAAAGGAGCAGTAAACGGGTTCGAGTAAAGACCACGCCTCGGCAAACATAGAGTAGGACAGCAGCTAGTGAGGGACCCTGCTCGATGGACTGACGACCTTAGGAATCTTCCTATTCATCCTGCCATCTGGCTGGCAGAGGCTGGATGAATAAAACGGGAGATCGTGCTCTTTAGCACTCTTTGGAGGTGCTTACCACCAGCATTGGACTGCAATAGGCTCTCATGAAATAATATGGTGGATACTAAAACTAAAAAAAAACTCTTTTTGACAAGTCGTACACAAAAGCGTAATCATAATAGAACTGTATTTAAATAATAACACAAATAAAGTAATTAAACTAAATTTATTTTAAACCGACTTAAGAAAAGCTACAAGAAGGAGGTTTTCAGTTAGACGCTAACAAATAACGCTTGACCGCAATATCACTTCAGGATACAGCAGATGTGACATTCGATGGGTAAGCTTGCCAAGAAGAGAAATAGTCTTTTTCGCACTTCTCTGGTTAATACGAAAAAGTTACAGTTAATGATATAATAAAGATGCACAATTAAGGCGGTCTTAATACATATATATCCCTAAAAGCGAAAGTAGTTTTTTTTTGGTAAATTTAATAAAAAAGCTAACATCAATTAAAAAAGTGTTGATTTATTCAAAATATTAACTACAGCAAAATTGTTGTAAATGGAACCTACATTCAAGGGTAGATCAAGATTTTGTCTTCTGAAGGCGACAAAGGGCTTACAGTAAAAAAAAAAACAATAAATACTGTTGAAAATAAACTTGTTGTATTTATATGAAGATAGATAGATACTCTTTATTGCACACCACACAAAAAACAGTACTAAGAAACAATACATTTGGTACAATACACGAATGGTGGTCTTATAGCTAAGAGCGCTCTCTTCCAGACAATCTTTAGGTAGAGGAAAGTTTAAAAAAAAATTTAAAGGTTTAATAAATTACTAAAACAATAGTTAGTGTATTATAAATACTTTTATATTTATATAATTTTATAACTATGATAATCTGTTAACCTTCTTAATCCATTCGAATAGAAAAACATTTTTTGGGAATGAATCCCTCCATGCCCCTGTTCGTTTTGATCCATACTTCTAGGAACATCTTCTATGTGTTGCATGAATGCCCGAGTTGTATCGTTGTCGGATATTTTTCATAAAAAAATATTTAAAATGATAATATAACACTTGAAAAAAATCGAATGCCTCAGGTGGGACTCGAATTTTTTTTTAAGTGTTATATTATCATAGATATAACAAGCATGTAATTGCTAAAAACAAAATTTAAATATTTAAAATGTTTTAGAAGCAGTCTTTGCCCTAAGTGGTGACCCTATATCTAAGTCCTACCTTAACTAGGTAGTCCAATCCGCCCGAGGGTATATGGACGATCCGAATTTCTTCAATTTAATTCCTGGGGTCGGTGTGTAAATGGGCCTGTCGTGTTACTAGTAAAAACAAAACAGGCTTATGTCCGACTACTGTACTAATTTATAAGATTTGGTTCTGTTTTGAGTAATAAATTTTATTATTTATGTAATATCCATTTATCCACACACATTTTCATTATCATCATTGAGTCTTCCAACAAAGTATGGAGAATATGTGAAATTGTGGGCGGTAGCTGGCTAGGACTTTGATTTTGCGGTAGCAGAAGCCCGTCTAATCTTTGATATCGTCAAACCATTTGCGTCTTGCGTCCAAGCGTGGCGAGTATCGCCAATCCCTCCCGATGATAGGTCATAGGCAGGCAGTGGACGTCCACTGCTGAACATAATCCCCCAATGACTTCCAGATTGCCCGGTCGGAAGCGGCCTGTACCCAGCGGCTGCCTGCAACCCTTACCAGGCCGTCTGTCTACCTTGGGTGGATATCCTACGCTGCGCTTGCTGATACTATTCTAGAAACTATATCAGCCTTTAATAATTCTACGTGCTATGTGCCCCGCCTACTGTTACTTTAGCTTGCCAATCTGTTGGCTTATTTCAGCGACTTTTGTTCATTTTTGGATTTCCTTATTTCTGCTTCGATCTAGCAAACAACGAAAATAGCACTTTTCATAGCACGCTGTGCCACCTTGAGCTTTCTAATGAGTCAGTCTTATGGTCAGTTTATAAAACCTTTCTCTCTTCTTGGATTCTTGCATCTACTTATATTATATCTTATTATGGTGGTGGAATCTACCTTCCGTATCTATTTTCTTCACTGCTTTGTCCTCGACCTCGTCTTCAGAAACCTTGCACTCCCTCATGTCCTTTAGCACTACATTCTGCTATCTCTTCTTGGGTCCAACGAAAGCTCTTGATCTTCGACCAGGGAGGGAATGCTGCAATGCCAAATTTCTTACGTAATCTGGAGGCCTCTTTACGTGACCACACCATCGCAGCCTACTCTCCTGCATCTTGTTGGCAATGTCACGTACTCCCAAGCTTCCTTGCGTGTATTCGTTGCTTATCGAGACTCGTTACGCCGCACATCCACCTTACCATCAGTTTAGAAAACCTTTTTTTTTTCTCAATTGGCTCTAGGTGTACTGAGAGATGCTTTTTACAAAATTGTCTAGTACCTCGTAACACATGGTGTATGGATGATTTTATGGTTTGTTTTATAGTTTTATTAGTTATATTCCTACAATGTAAAAATATTTTTAACCAAATCAACAACCAGGCTGAATCGGACTCTTTGACACTTTAATACTTACTCTTTCAGCGCCCAGATTTATCTTCATGTTATTTTATCTGTTAAATTCATGTTCTTTTATTACTCCCAAAGAACAAAAAAGTGCAGCTACATTTCACGTTCAATTGTATATTTCGTGAAGTGTAAACTGGTGTACATGTCACAAAAAAACCTTGAAATGGAGCAAGTTCGAACGGCTCGCCATTTCGGCTGGCCCCGGGCGATTTGCTACGGGAAGTATGTATTTCAAATTTTCAACATTCGCGATGCAGTGTACCTTACATTCATTGATAACCGAATTTGATAAATCCATTAGTTAGCGCTCTGGTTCAAATTTCGACGAAAAACTGTAATATATTTAAACAGAAGAATAATTGGGATAACAGGTGGTATTGGGGGAATATACTTTAGTATATTTGTTGAAAATACAAGCTGACTATTTAATAGATTTATGTTGTATACTCATAAGAAATATAAGGCCTCATAAGAAAGTTCAAGGTCGCACAGCGTGCTATGGAAAGGGCTATGCTTGGTGTTTCCTTGCGACCTCGAATCAGAAATGAGGAGATCCATAAACGAACAAAAGTCGCTGACATAGCCCAACGGATTAGCAAGCTGAAGTGGCAGTGGGCGGGGCACATAGCACGTAGAGCTGACGGCCGATGGGGCAGAAAGGTTCTAGAATGGAGGCCGCGTACCGGCAAGCGCAGCGTAGGACGTCCACTCACAAGGTGGTCAGACGATGGTGGAGGCACCATATTTGCCTTACCTGGTAAGGTAAGGCAAATATGGTGCCTCTGCCCAAGCAACGGTACATTTATATTTTACCCTGCATGCAATTTGATATTATGTATCCCCAATCTTGAGTAATGCCATTGAGAACGCATTTCATGTCGATGAATACTATACGAAATATATATAGAATACGAACGATCGCCACGAAAAAAGAAAAGACCTATGTAAGTAATGTAAAGTACGATGGGCAATGCTTTCTCAATAGATACTTATCTACTCTTATCTCTAAGACATCTAGGTCCAGAGATGTCCCTTGCATACATTGTCTTGTCATTGATACCTTGTAATACAAAGATGTTAATTTTTACTTCGTGAATTTTACAATTTGTGTCTTGTCAGACGTCATGGACCAACAAGAATTTGAAAATTATCACCTAGAACTTTCATCATCATCATTTTGGCCATAAGACGTCCACTGCTAAACAAAGGCCTCCCCCAATAACTTATCTTTGGGGGAATTGCCAATACTACTACTACTTGGCAGGCGGGTTGTCGAGCGCAGATTTTTATAAGATTTCGCACGAAAACGCTGCTGCCCGTCTCGTGCTACAGGAATAAGTCGTTTCTTACAAAACGCCTCCTGTTGGTGGTGGGGAAGTGTATTCTTTACGGCTGTCCCGACACTGCACGAAAAAACTTTTCATGCACGAATTTCAGTTTTTCAATGTTGTCCAAAATCAGTCTGCATCCAATACGGTCGGGAAACCAATCAGTTCTCAAAATTCGACTACAGCAAGGTCTGAATTTAATTTGGCTCGCAGTGTACTCAGTCCATTGCTATTCGAAATAAAACAATGGGCTTCACCGGTCCGGCTTTCCAGTGTCGGGTATTGTTACAAAGGCCTGTTGGAGTGCGTCGAATGGTATTAACCTAATCGCTCCAAGTGAGGAGCTGGTGACGGCTTTAAATTTAATTTGTAGCACTGACGTCACTTCGTTGATAGATTGTGAAACAACAGCAGTTCTATGGAATACAAAGCCCAATGGCTACTCTACGAAAATATGTCTGATTTTATCACAGTTACTCATGCTAAACAGTTGTTTTTATTCATGAGGAAAACAACCGGTAAGATTAAGTCTCCCGTCTACCCTAAAATCTTGTATAATTAGATAGATATATTTATTGCACTCCACACAAAACAAGTAGTACAGAGAAAAATACATTATTATCTCATTTTATCAATAAATTTTTTTTAAAGAAATGATTATGATATGATATAAATTGCGAGATGATTGCAAGTAGTCGTCAATTGTTTACGTCATTCACGAGTACCAACCTAATACTTGACTCAAGTTTTAGACTCTTGATGTGAAATGAAATTATGATTGACACCCTATGTTAACATTTAACATGATAACTTAGAAGTATATCTATTTTTGTACCATAAGGACTCGATGTAGTTTGCAGCAAAATAAACGTTTTATTTACTTACTTAAGTTAATAGGAATTCTCAAGTAAGTAATGTAGATCAATCGTTTAATAAAATGCTTAATTCGTTTGGTAGAAAGTATTGTTTAATCCACATAGAAAAGTTCGCTCAGCAAAAGGTTGATATACCATCATCAGGTATAATGCCTTCTCACGTGTTTTTTTTTCTTCTTAACGTAGTCATATTTGTTTTTATGACGGGTCTGATCTCCTGCTCTTTCTCTTCTACTTTGCTTGTCTTTCTTCTCTAATTCTGAGCATCTCCTACAGTGACTTGTCAACTTGTCTTGTCTTGAAAACTTGTCTCCTTTACTAAAAATCTTAATAGAAGTGGCTTTTGACGGCTATGAAACTTGACACATCTACACAAATTAGGTATAACCTGTCTAGCTCGCGCTTGTTACCTTGTTACCCTTTTTCTTATTCTCGCTGCATCTTTTGCCATATACCAAAACATTTGACCGGTCAATTGTACTGCGCGCCCAGCAGCGATTTCAATTTTATGTGCTGTGTTTGTTTATAATTGATACGTTAACTTTTGTATAGCTGACCCCAAGGGCTGACAGCCAGTTGGCAGTTAGAAACGGTATGCCTCGAATACTACGCTTTGTTAGATTGATATTTTTAGTTTAGAATTTTTGTTTCGGTATGTGCTGCAATGGATTTTGAATAGAATAGGCTAGTTTCCTGGGTCAAAAAAAGATTATTCTATTTAGTCCGTCAGTTAGGTTATCAAAAAATATTGGACCCATATTTTGTCTTTTGTTAATCAAACAAATAAATACGAAGATAAAGCGCATCAAAGTGAGCACGTGACGTCACGCCTTGCTAAATAGTGTCGCAAGGCGTGACGTTACGTGGAACTTTAACTGACAATATCTCCATCGTTTTTTGTTTAATTAAGAAAAGAAAAAATACGTTCTGTTAATCCAACTGACGGACTGATTTGGAAACTAACCCATTACTACTACGAATTACCAGTATTTTAAATATCTCAACAAAGTAGCTATTCGTGTCCGACTGTAAGTGCGCTTAGTTCTTCCAAAATATGCAATTATTCTGACAGACAGACAGACAGAAGGTTGTCTGGAAGAGATCGCTTCTAGCGATAAGACAGCCTAAATTGTACCATTCTTGTTGTATTGTTTCTCTGTACTGTTTGTTCTGTTTAATGTGTGATAAAGAGTATCTATCTATCTAAGTAGGCTTCACAAGTTACCGAGTTAACTTGTAAAATGTAATACATTAATCAGTATAAGAAAATTACTTAAATGATGTTGTTGATTTAGTAGGTAAAGCAGGTAGCAAATACCGCAAATTGTGTCGTGTTCCTTTTATTTATTTAATAGGAGCAACCAACAAATCTTACACCAATGATACAATTAATAAGTAACAAGTTTAAAATATGAGCTAAGTGTAGATTCAGTTACAGGCTGCCACGACTTGCAAATGCGAGTTATACCTAGTTTACTTTTAAAACAAGAGGTTACTTATAAAATAAAATGGAATAATATTTTTTAGGACTTAGTTTTAGACAAACAATAGCCAAGATTTACTGATAAGAGTTATATGCTAAGTACTTCTGTAGCCAATTTTTTAAATTTGGGCAGTGTGTTGGAAAATATATCTATACTTGATTTCTTCTGTAACTCATTATATTGTCGTTGAAGCCTGTTCATGACAGAGTAATGGCCGAGACTACTTTTTGATCCCCTGGTAATGATATGTATATTATTATAAGATCCTATGTACCACATTTTAGCCAATAAATGATTCTATTCTATTCAGAAAACTACTCAGCTGGATAATCTTTATGATACCTGGGACAGGACTGAATCCGGATTGCGACTACTTTAAATTTCGGGAATAGGGCTTCAGGAATACTCTCTTGTTACAAGACAGCTGATCATTACAAGCCAAAAGCATTGAAACCACGAAAATAAACCAAACCAAGCCACGACAGACAGTAGTAGAACAAGATCGTAAACCGATTATTTTTATAGATATTCCAATGCAGTTTTACTTCGTGACTTGTCTCATTCTACCAATTTTGAAATGCATAACCTTCTCCCTTATTCTCATGTGTTTAAAGATGAAAATCCTACAGTTAAAGTGTAGATGAATAGATATTGAAATAAGGTACGAAACCCACAAATAATATTGTTGTATTGAAGCAGTTAAAAGAGCAGTGGGTCTGATCAGTGACATATGAAATGTATTCGCTGGTTTATATACGAATTGTGTAGAGATAATGCGTTGTTTGGATTTATGTATAGGTATTTTCGCACAAAGACGCTTTATTGGGTCACATCTAGGGTTGAGAATGGCGAAAGATAGACTTTTGTTTTTACGCAACTTTAAATTTATCTTGTTAAATTCTATTATATGTTTGTCTAAAAATACACATAATACTTGTTTCAACAGAGGATTTTTTTTTATTTACAATTAAAAACTAACTAGTTTTGTTAATGAAACACTTTTGATTGTTAAAGATAATACTTTTTTTTTGTATTTATCGAGGCGACAAAAACAACCATCAAGCATGAATAATAAATCTTATAGAGTCTAGTCTACATTTGATTGATTTATTATAAGTATTAAGTCTAGTTACAATTTAACTATATTTTAGAATAAGTCGTAAAATAATTTAAATCATTCGCAGTAGCCATTATTTATAAAGCGATTTCGAAAATATTATTCAGACAACTGAATAATACACACTAAATTATATGTTTAAAAATTTAAATTTGCAAAAGATACGTTCGAAGAACTGCAAAAAAGTTTCTGTATTGAAAATGTTAAAAAATGTGGTTGTTTAAATAATGCGTGTATTCTACCTGTCATTTTGAGGCTTGGTCAAATTAATAAGCAATAATATATACGACGACCTCCCGTAGCCGAGAGGCCAGCATACCGGACTTGGTGTCGCTATTTCTGAGGTTCAGGGTTCGATTCCCGGTAGGTCAATGTAGAAAAAATACTTTTCCATATTGTCTCGGGTCTGGGTGTTGTGGTGCCGTCGTTGTTTCTGATTTCTGTAACACAAGTGCTTAAACTACTTATCATAGGATCAGAGCGATGTATGTGATGTTGTTCAATATTTATTTATTTATATTTAGCAATAGACTATCTGTTTGCTGTGCTTTCAACTGATTTGACAACTGAGACGCTTCAACGAGAAGCGTCTCAGTTGTCAAATGATTACTTACCTACCTTGACGACCTCTGTAGCCAAAAGTCGAGTACGCCGGACTTTGGTGTTCGCCTTCTCTGTGGTCCCGGGTTCGATTCAATCTAGAAAACATTTTTTTATGTTTTGTTGGGTCTCTGGTTTCATCTCTTCATACCTTCGAAAAAATGTCAATTGGTATGAAGTGGCATATTTACTCGTATTTATTAAAATAATTAAAGGTTTATTTAGTTGTATTTATACATATAAATAACAGGTTAATTACATACACTTAAAAACAATACTATAATTTTATTTTACAAGGTTGTTTAAGAGGATTTTGTTTTTAGGCAGATGGATATAGTTACAAGAAATCTCAAGTAAATAACTAAATTTATCTACACATCTTCCTTTTCTTGCCACACGTACCAAAACCATTGAATAATTTCACAAAAATAACTCAGCAATACCGAGTGAGATAGAGCTCTCATTTCCCAACGTCATTACCTAAGATAATGGCAATATTAACGAACACACGACGAAATGACAGAAAACACCGTTCCAGGATATTAGTAGGGATGTACTGACCTCGATACTAACGACGTCG
Source organism: Anania hortulata (assembly GCA_963576865.1). Lineage (NCBI taxonomy): Eukaryota > Metazoa > Arthropoda > Insecta > Lepidoptera > Crambidae > Anania > Anania hortulata. The sequence goes on from OY756407.1 coordinate 1,529,846, forward strand.
TTTGTCGATTGTGTGCGGATTACATAAGATGAGAAGACACAGTAAGCCTAGTTTTTGTCTTATAATCTAAACAGTAAAAATAATCTGTAATATTCTCTGAGGTCCCGGGTGCGATTCTCGGTCGGGGTAATGTAGAGAACGAATTCTACGTTGGGTCTGGTCTGGGTATTCTGGTACCGCGTTGTTCCTGATTTCTATGACATAAGTGCTTTAGCTACTTACTTTAGGATCAGAGCAACTTATGTGATGTTGTCCAATATTTATTATTATTTATTTATGATAACGAAAGTGTAACTGTAACATTTTGCTTATTAAACGGGTAGAGGTATACAATGTGTATTTTCGATACTTGATCAAACGAAATGTGAAGAAATTTTAATTAAAAAAAAAAACTGCGCGGTTTTAAAGATGGCTGACAATTTTTTTTTTATTGGTTTTCTTTTCAATTATTTTAGGTATTCTAGTATCCGCACAAAATATCCGAAAATACACATTGTATATATCACATTATCAAATATTGTGGTTAATTTACAGTCCCTTATCGTTATCGTAACGTTATCAAAAGATACGATTAATCATGTCAAGTATTTTAATACTTGCAAACTCACATTTAAAAACCTATTGGATTTCTACCTAATTAGGTTTATCTTTACGTATATTTTTTCTCATTTAGCCCAGAGCGAGCCTACCGATTTTAAATATCTTTACTGTGAATTTTGGTATCACAAAAATATATGTTCAAGTATTTTTACAAAAGTTATGAGGCTTTAGGATCAGCATAGAAGCATATTATATTTTGATAAAATGTATGTAGATGATATGATAATGATAAATGTATTTTTAAAAGAGCTATTACTCAGAATTTCATTTTTTATAACATGTAAACATACCACATATTTCGTTGTCAACATTCGTCAGGTAAAATAACAAGTAAATTCTTTTACAGCCCGCTTTCATATAATTCACACCAAGCAAAATTACTGATCATAAAACTTGAAAGCTGGATACGTTGACAAACACCGTCCAGGAACATTAAAACCCCAAAATCAGATTTCAAAGAATACAAAATAAAACCGAAGGGTCGTCACAAAAGAATTCGACAAACGCTCCGAAAATATTTTTACGATCCATACAAAAAGTACGTAATTCATGCAAGTGTGTACTGCACATTTTGTAAAGGTATTACTTTGGTAATTTACGGTTTTTTGGCATTTATCGCTCTATGTCAACTCGCGTCGATCTGTTTTTATGCGTGTGCGCGTTATGAATCATTTTACGGTCAAAGAATATAAAAGTTAATCTACAGAAACGAATCGGGGATTTAGGTAAAAATAAAGATTTATTATACACTTTCATTATCTTATTTTTGTTTGCAGACATTTAATTTTTTAAATCAATACAATTTTCATAGTAGCTTTTGCCTGCGACTTTAATTATCCAATAAATTATGAATAAAAATGAATTATCATCCCAAGAGAACAGAAAAATGAGATATAAAATCATATTCTCTCCAATCTGTTAAACTAGATCAAACTTAAATGAGTGCTAAATTTAAGTTATTTTTTTAACAGTAAAGGAGTAATAAAAATCCGAACATACAAACATTACTTACGTTTTTATGTTCAGATTTTAATATGATAAATAACCCTTTAAAAAATCGACCTCATCAGGTGGGTCGAATTTTATTTAAGTCCCTATATTAAAAATATAAAAAAGATATTAGTTAGGTAAGATTAACAAGTAAATCTGTAAGCGAGCTACACATTACATTTTATTTATTAGGATTTACCTTTTAGTAGGCCAACGCAAATAAAAAAAACAATAAACGCGATAATCATGATAAAAAATACAAAAGAATATAAAAAAAATATGTAAGGAACAAGCAATTGCTCACACTAAATTCACTTAAGTCAAATCAAGATCAATAAGCATAATGTTAATGAATTAATCGATACTTATTCAATAGGTTAACAATCAAAAAATTATTGAAATCAACTGTTTTGTAGCTTTTCTTTAACTTAAACTAAACAGTTTACTTTCAAAGCGATTTGTATGATTATGGTCTACACAACGATTAACCTATTAATTACAATTTCCACAAGCACACATTTTTATAAAATCAAACATTAATGGTCATTGTATAGTTTAGCACAAAATCACACAATGTATGATATTCTACTTCTCTGATTCCAAAATTTATTCTGTGCCACAAAGGTTTCAAAACCAAAATTAATCCATGCCCATTACGGCCTTTACAATGTGCGCGAGATGCGCGTGAGTTTACGACGCGTCCGCCGCGCACAAAAACCGGTCAAGTGTGAAACGCACATTCACATAGAAGGTTACGCCATGTTATTTTATAAATATGACTGTTTTCAAAGACTATTTTAATTAATAAATATGACTCAAATCTTTGTTCCTTTATTTTGTCACAGTTTTTTTTAAACAAATTTTTACTTTATTTTTGACTTGGTTTGGGGTCTTTTAAACGATAATTAGCATCTTCAACATCATCATCATTATTTCAGAAATAGGACGTCCACTATGTTCAGAGCATAGGCCTTCTCCAGTGACTTCCAGATTGGCCGGTTGAAAACGGCCCACATCCAGCGGCTTCCTGCAACCTTTACCAGGTCGTCTGTCTACCTTATAGGTGGACGTCCTAAACTGCGCTAGCCGGTACGTGGCCTCAATTAACCTCTTAATTCAGTAAAGAGATTGAAAACTTAAGTTAGTTTTGTCACATTACAGTGTTTCAATTAAGGAGTGGTACTTATTTTCCTTAAAAGTTTTAATCTAAAGAAAGTTACTATTTATGCAAAAGTAAGTCCAAAAGATGAGCATCAACTCTGCTAGTTGGTTTCTTTGATTTTCTTTGTCATTATTGAATGGAACCATAAAACTAAAATTTGTTCGTCTCTATCCCCAATGATATTTTACGACTTGGTCCGATTGTGGCCGAGTTTATCTAATTGATAGGTCCACAGTAAACTTTATTTTATTATCGTCTATTACTATTATGCCTATTATATTACAATGACCTTTATATTCTATGACGGGATTGAATTCGGAGTAATTGTGATTCTAATGTGGAGTAAATCCACATTTTCTTTTATAGTAATGTTTGGCATGATAGTAAAGTTAATAATACAAAGGGCAAAGCAAAATAGGTACCCCATATTTTGGTAAATCTAATATATTATTTGTTACACATATATATCAATAGTTCTAAAATACAATGTCCCTCATCGAAAAAATATCACAATTTAAAAATAATATTTTAAATCGATATTCAAATATTGTTTTCTTCAAAATTCTTCAAACAGAAATGCAACATAACCGTTTTTATGTATTAACCTTGGCAACGTTCTCCTCCAAAATATTCTAAATTGAAGTGGAAGAGGGCAGGCTTTTTATGAAGGATGCATGTATAAAGGTGGACCAAAATAGTTCTAATATTAATTTAATTAAAGTTATAATGATAATATAACACTTGAAAAAAATCGACTGCCTCAGGTGGGATTCGAATCCACGTCTCATCGCATGCCTCTGAGGCAGTCGATTTTTTTCAAGTGTTACATTATTATAGATTTAACAAGCATATAATTGCTAAAAACTAAATTTAAAGTTATAATAACGATAAAATACTAGCAGTTGCTCTTAGAGATATCTGCATTGCATTCATCAAGCACCTGGGATTGTAATTGCATCAACAGTATAACTATGTAATTATAATTTAATTACTAAAAGCGAATGTATATTATAATTATAAGCATGAAACTTATTAAAACGACCCAAATGAGCCCAAACTCGAAGGTTTAACTAATAGTTATTAAAGAGTTCCACTATCCATCTCTCAATTTCATCACCAGTTTAACTCATCATCATCATCATTTCAGCCATAGGACGTCTACTAGAACATATGCCTCCTTTAGTAACTTCCAGATTGGCAGGTTGGAAGCGGCCAGCATCAGGCGGCTTCCTGCAACTTTTACCAGGTCATCTTTCTACCTTGTAGGTGGACGTCCTACGCTGCGCTTGCCGGTACGTTAGTTTAGCTCGGTGGTATTCAATCATTGTTAATTGTCATCCGTATACACTAAAATAAGAAATAACGCAATCATTCTAGGTACATATTTTACCTTTTGGCTGGCTGATTAGAACAGCGACGTCTTCACTCCATATGAGAGATAGATTCTTCATCTACCCTCATAAACAGTGGTCGGAGTAGGTAGATTGATTTGGGGTCAATGATCTCAAACATTGATGTTAATATGGACATGCCTCCGGGATTCCGGAATTTCTTGGTATCAGTTTAAAAAAAAAGCATAATTATCCATATTATGCTAGCACTACCAAAGTACATCAAATCAATCTATTTACTCCGATCACTGCTCATAAATGATTTAAGATAATTTAATACGAATAGGTATCTAGTTACAAGTGAAAGCAATAAACACGTATTAGAATTAAAATAACACATGTATTTTCATCTGTAAATGTCAAAAACAATATTGTAAATTCGCAAAAACATTATTCTACACCAGTTTAGTTGAGACATCACAAAAACACATCTGGCGATCATTTTCTTGATCCACGCTTAACGATCCTCAAGTGTGCAGTAATAAATTGTGTATTAACGTTTAAAATTAAATCCTAAATACATTTTACAACATACAGAAGGTGTTAATGTATTTCTCCTGAAAGGATAAGTGTGGTTTTTATAATTTAATAAGAATACAGAGTTAAAACTACCTACATCAGTAGTGTTCGAAGAGTTATGATAATTCAAAATTTTCATTTAAGTCAAACTGTCAACATGCACTAGAAACGGCATCAATTTTTATGGTCTCGAAAGAACCAATGAACAGAGGCTTCTGTAACCTTTACCAGGTCATCTGTCCACCTTGTAGGTGGACTTCCTACACTGCGCTTGCCGGTACGTGGCATTTTAGAGCATTTTTGCCCCATCTGCCGTCAGTTCTACGTGCTATGTGCCCCGCCTACTACCACTTCAGCTTGCTAATCCGTTGGGCTTTGTCAGCGACTTGGACTTTTGTTCGTTTACAAATCTCCTCATTTCTGATTCGATCTCGCAAAGAAACACCGAGCATAGTACTTTCCATTACACATTGTGCAACCATGCACGTGTCTGCCGAGTGCATTCAGAAAAATGGGCCTAGATCGACCACCCAGTGGATCACTGAATATTTGTACATAGATTCCCAAAAATCCAGAGACACGTGCTGAAGATTCAAACACACGCCCACGTATATAAAACGTGGCTTCAACCCTTTAGCAACCACTGCGTATTTACTCGTATATCGAAATTAAAAATCTAAATATGTACCTATTATGTACATTTATCTAATGGTTTATTATCTCATGAAAACGGAGCCCAAATTAAAACAATTCATTTTACATGTTTGCTAAACTCAGTAATTGCTGTTTGCGTATGGGATCAAGTTTTGTGGCTCTCACAAAATACGAGGGTTTTTGTTTACGCTAAATTGTAGGCAAATTGCAGGTAAACATAATATAAATAAACAATTTACATTAAGGTTTTGATATACAATGTTATATTTTCTATACAATCTCGGGTCTAGGTGTTGTGGTACCGTCGTTGTTTCTGATTATTGTAACACAAGTGCTTAGGCTACTTATCATAAGATCAGAGCAATGTTTGTGATGTTTTCCGATATTTATTTATTTATACTTAATATTCATACGTTTCTTTTCCCATGATTACACTGAGATTGTCTGACATCACAAACTTTTCGGAATATAATAATCTCGGGCTAAAATATTTATTATATCCCATTGTGAAAAAACAGCTTTAGGGTTGTTATCTTTTCTATAGGGGTTTGAAAACTAATCATCATCATCATCATCATCATCATTTCATCCATAGGATGTCTACTGCTGAACATGGGTATTCCCTAGTGATTTCCAGATTGGCCGGTTCAAAGCGGCCTGCATCCAGCGGCTTCCTGCAACCTTCACCAGCAACCGTACCGTATGTAAAGTACCTATACAAAATTAAGGTATTTTAATTCACAGTAATATACCTCATTTGATAGGAAAACTTCCACAAGGAAGGATGACATGCGGAACATCATTCCACAGCTTGCACGTGCGCGGTCGAAATGCGCGATGTTGGAATTATGCCAACCAACTAATTAGGTTTATTATACTACACAATATTATTCTATATAATATATTTGGTTGTTAATACGTTTATAGGAATGAAATTGCATAGAAATTCGTCATTTTCATGTACTTAAGTACTCATTTATTCGTTGTTAAAAATACGTTGGCAAAATATCGTCGAACAACTTGACATATTCCATACCGAATCGAAATGACCTCACCCCCGATTAATCTGCAAAGAATATCAGCTATTTGCTATGTGCGAAGTGGGTGGAGGGGGCCGTCAAATCGATCGCAGCACGCAATCTGGCAGAAATGTGAAAAAACTCTGGACTGTCATGTGTCAAATTGCTATATTTCCATAGAATTTCATACTTACGTTATTAAGTATTTTTAAGTAAACACGTTAAAATTCGCGATATGGGTCACAGTACGTGTTGTGTTTTAAGGTGTAGAAACAATGGGAAAAACAGTTCGTGCATGTTTTTTTCGTTTCCAACATCAAGATGGAAATTGAAGCAAAGTATTAAATAGATAGCTGCTGTGAAAAGAATAAAGTTTGTAGGAAGTTTGTGTCACAGACGTTTGTCTTATGATCACAGCTCTTATTAAGTAGCTTTGTCCGTTGGTAGCTAGTCTGTCACATGCTTTACTTATACTATTTTCTTCCCTTTTTGGATAGTTTGAGGTTGGAAAGTTATATCATGTTGTATCGATTCAAATCCCGTTCGTATTATAACATTTATAATTTAGTTTGAGTATGAAAATCCTTTTAAATATTTACATCTAATTTAGAAGAAAAACAATCCAAAAATCATTCTTTAACCATTCAGTTGCCATAATGTGAGAGATCTAAGTCCACAATACTTGTGGTCACTAGGGGCGCTGTCATCGCGCACACAGCGAATTCGCAACACAGATATTGGACAAGACTTTTCTAATGTCCGATCGATGTCTGTCAGTAAATTGTCGAGTGGTATTTCTATCTAACGAGTGCGCTGATTCCAACTTGATCCTAATGTGACAAGTCAAATTAATAATTAAATTTAAAGCTATTTTCAACTAATCTTCGTATCCCTAGGTTATGGTAGTCAGATCATTTAAATCACAGCTACCAACCTGTGCAGGTTTTTAAAGATTTTTACCATCACCGATGAGCAAATGGTTCAGCTCGATCCACTAGTTCGACGTTGCGTTTTATGTTATTTATATAAAAGAAAGTCGGGTTAGTTACACCATTTATAAGTCGAAAACGGTTGGACTGATTTTTATGATATTCGGTTTGTTGGATTTGTCTCCGCCCCGAATAGCAGAATAACCAATAAAAATCTGAAAAAAAAAGGCGGTACGAAGTTTGCCGGGACAGAAAAAAACAATTAATTGTTGTGGACGTCCTATGGCTGAAATGATGATGATGATGAATTTATGACGTCCTATGGCTGAAATGATGATGATATTATACAACACACTCTTTGTCATGGTATAAAGCAAGGAATTAACACCCTCGTGTAAGGTACCAGACTTTAAATAATACCAGGGTCGTCTACAACTCAGAAAATAAAAACGATTTCTAAATTGACACAAACCGTAATTCGAACCGGTACCTTTGTGTCCAATGCAAGTAACTACTGTACTGTACTGTAGAAAAATAATATTTCTAAATTATTGTCTTGGGTCTGGGTGTTGTGGTGCCGTCGTTGTTTCTGATTCCTGTAACACAAGTGCTTTGGCTACTTACCATAGGATCAGAGCAATGTATGTGATGTTGTCCAATTTTTTTTTTAAACTGCGCTATTACCCAAATTGGGTGATGATGATAATCATCAATGATGATGATAATACTCTGACACCCATAAAAACGATCAATTGATTGAGCATAGGAAGTTACAAAAAAACAAAAATATGACAGAGCAATCGCGTAAAAAGACGTCCTTCCATTACATTGACAACAAACAAAAACACTTACATGTAATGCCCTCGAAGATTCTATTTTAATTTCACAGTACAGTTGTCAACAAACATAGCCTCGAATTACCGGGAAGTTTTTCCATAGAGCATAAATATGGGCCAATAAAAGTGGGGCCGAGCGGAAACTGGCCAGGCCAAATAAACTGCCCGCAAACGTGGACAGAGGCGAGTACAGAAACTGGGGACTTAAAACCATTTAAAATAAAAAACCATATTTAATTACTAACTGTGCCTACGGCTCCGCTTGCGTGGAATACGGGTTCATCATCATCATCATCATTTCAGCCGTAAGACGTCCACTGATGAACATAGGCCTCCCCCAATGACTTCCATGACTTGCCAATACTCGCCACGCTTGGCAGGTGGATTGACGAGCGCATTTTTTTTCATAATGTTTCGCATACGGACGCTGCTGCCCGACTCGTGCTACAGGAATTAGTTGCCTCTTACAACACGCCTCCTGTTGGCGGTGGGGAAGAGTATTCTGTACGGCCGTCACCACACACCTTATTTTACTCGCTTAGTAGGTAAATTAAAAATAGGTAGTAGCTCAGGTCCTTTCCTAGGGTTCAAGCTATTAGCATTCATTACAAAATGTAGCCCATGTCCTTTTAAAAGGTTCAAAATTAGTATAGTCGTTTAGGCGTGAAGACGTAACAGACAGACAGAGTTTCTTTCCCATTTATAATATTAAGTATGTACAAAGTAGTTTTAGTGGATGTACGAGTAAAATTCTTGTTTTCTATTGTGTTTAAGATATAATTTAAGAAAAGTTAAGCTATAGACTGAACTAAAACCAAAGCAGTTGCCTGCAAACGTGGACAGAGGATGATGGATGGATGGATGAACGTGAGTAATTTAGGATAATTAAGATATTAGAGGTGATTGTAGCTCAGTGGCGACAGCGCTTAGGCAGTGAGTATCAAAGTAAAGCAAATTACGCTGCCGTTGTGATTGAATGGGTGACCAATTCGAACATATTTAGCGATTTTCATCACAAACATGTTCGTGCTTCAGAAGGCACGTTAAAAGTTAATTCTGCTAAATAATATCGCTTAATACTATTTGGAAAGCCTGGTCAGAGGTCTTAAAGCGGCTTGATTACATCTGACAGTAAGGTTTAGTCACTAGTCTTACGACATCCTTCCAGCAATTTGCACTAGATCTGCGTGGTGGAATATGGGCCAAACTACCTCATAGTTGAGGTGAGGCCTGTGCCCTCCAGCGGGACGAATATATGCTTACTTTCTTTTTAACTTTCACCTCGTAATTATTTAAGGATGTTGATTCTAACCATGAGAATAAGTGGTATGCTGTCTGGCGGATACTTAAATTACAAACTGATGTTAGCTGGTTGGCAGTTTACTTTGGGAAATAGTATTTTGTTTGTGATTTTGATATACACTGTGTGTACAGATCCACAAGTCCTTTAGTCCGTTTCCTTATTGCGACGGCTTTTCTTCTTAAGATATTTAATTTATAAATAAATAAACTATTATTTCTGTTAGTTCATCGAGTTTATTGCGTTGAAAATACTCATACTAAAGTAAAAACCAAAAGGTACCGCGATTCAAAACAGTACAACGCCATCTATTATAAAATATCAAAACCTAAGTATGAAATTCAAATCTCTTTAAACTTCGTATTCCAAACACCGTGTTTATGAAGTCTATAGTTTAACTAGTCTCCTTCCAAGTATGAGGTAGAACTGTAACTGCGGACAAGCTCTTGTTTTGTTTATTATTATTGTCTCTGGGAGACTTCGGGTGCCTCTGGCATAGACAAAAAGTCGTCTAGACATGGCTAGTGTTAGAACATTAATTTCATTGCTGATCTTGATGGACAGTGTAATAGATACTCGTTACAAGTTGTATGGGCTTGTTTACTGTTATTAAATTAGTTTATTAAAATGTTGTGTGGTTTTAAATAAAATGCTGTCTTTATATTTTAACACGTTTATCAACATAGACAGACTTTTTTACTTATTATATATATATTAAAGAAAATAGACGGATATAATTACTACTATCCATAATTTTTCTTCAAATCTTTTCTTTTTTTGTCTGGTCTGGTTAATTTAGAAGAAAGAAGAAGAAGAAAAATGCTGATTAGAACATGATTTTACTATTTGTTCTTGCATGAGCTATTCTGGCATGTCTAGTAGATTCTTTAAGCCCCTATCCCCAGCATTAGCAGCGAGTCTGCGTGTTATGGTCATCCACCGCACATGCGCCGCTCCATAAAGTAGAGCACATTGCGTACTTAAGTATATTTAATAAGTCTTTCGGTGATAAACTTGACAACGAACACCATGAACTAAAATCATTTAGTATCACGTAGATGAACGTCACAAGTGAGTTAGTACTATATTAATTAACCTATTTAAGTGGCAGCCACAACTACTTTCATTAACCCATTACTAACATATTAATCTCAAGAAAAGGGACAATTTCCCTTACAAACTAACATCATCATCATCATCATTATTACCATAATAATCCCTTAGCCGATTTACGTTAACTCTGCTATTATTTTAAAGGGTGTGACTTAACGTGGTTGATGTATCCAATTTTGGCACTAAATGTTCTGGTGCAATGTGGACATGTTAAAGTTCCGTTAACGTAGTTATAGGATACAGTGGAGGGTGGTTTGTTTTTAATTGCGTCTCTCTTTCTATCAAGTCCAAGCCTCCTCTGTTCTTCAAATAGCTGCACCTGCTGCTGCACCAAATGTCGCCACTGTGACCTTTGTTCAGCAAACCTTCCCAGCAAGAGTGGTCTACATTACATCTCTTCATTACCATAGGACGTTTACTGCTGAACATATTCCAATAACTTTTATATTGGTCGGCTGGAAGCAGCCTGCATACAGCGGCTTCCTGCAACCTTTACCCGTGTATCTTGTCCTACACTGCGCTTGCCGGTACGTGGCCTCCATTCTAGAACATTTCAGCCCACTGCCACTATAGCTTGCTAATCCATTGAACTATGACAGCGACTTTTGTTCGTTTACGGATCTCATCGTTTCTGATTCGATCTTGCGAAGAAACACCGAGCATTCAATGAGAAAGTAAAACATTATTTTTTGATTTCAACGTCCCTAGTGTAGATGTCCTCGGGCAGTCCCTCTGACTCGGTGGAGGCCTGTCCGGGCCCGAAGCTGGCGATGGCGTACGACAAGCCAGACTCGCTACTCGGGAGCCTGGCGATGTTGCGCGCCATCGCACCGCTTAAGCCTGTCTTGTCCTGCAAAAGGTCCAATTTTTTTTATACTAATCTATATTTTTTAAAAAAGCAATACGTAATTCGGCTTTTCTTGCGTGGATAATAATTCCATTAAAATAGGTTCAGTTTTTACTAGAAAATGTCCTTTTCCGAGCTCAAAGAAGAAGCTGTCGTACTTAATTAGCCACTTACGTGCCGCGTATATTTTTTTTCTTGGAGATTTTAATGTCTGTATCAGGTTAGTGGCACGCGCAGGATGGGATACATGTAGATATTAATCTATCTTAAGTCTTGTATTGTAGTACCTGTTACTGCAGCTGCTAACTATTTTGCCCATTTATTTGTTAGGAGTGACATGACAGTATCCTGTGTTTTGTATAATTATTAGCTTGAATATTTATTTCTCATTGGCTTAAAACTACTACTACTACGTACTAGCGTTGAAACTAGTACGTATAATAAATTTTATCCAAAACATCCGATATGTTTTTTTTGCCTCGAGAGGGCATTTTTATCGCATGACAAAACTGCATTAATGAACTATAGCCAATCCACTACCGACCTTTTCCCTCAAGTGTGCTTCACCCACTTATTAAAATCAAACAAAAAGTGCGTGCATGTAAAAAATCGCTCAACCATTTTTTCCTCATTTTTTAAGGAAAAGTTATATTTAGGTAAAAGCATCCCCTTTTTGAGTAACAGTCGATGTCAGAACGTGGGGGGCGTTGGCAAAAAAATCACATAATAAGGCGTACCTCGCCGATAGATAAGTGCGGTCAACATCAGTGTAGAGTCGGCAGAAAACTTGCTAATATTAATGTTTTTTTATTTTTTTTCATGAACATAGCATTTTCTCGAAAATTAAAATTATAGTCAGCCAAATAAGTACTTAATTTTATTTAAAAAAAAAAACTTATTTTAAAAATAATAAGACATTATATAACATTATTCACATAATGAGACAGCTTTAAAGTGGCGCTCTATTAGCTGAGAAGGTTTCGGAATCCAGGCTGAGGTGGTGTAACCATGTTATACGAAGATCCCATGATCACAAAGTGAAGAATTGCCTTACCTAGGCACATAAAATCAAAATAGAAAATATAAAAAAGAAATATAGAAAAAGAAGAAGAAGAAAGAAATATAGAAAATATAAGAAAAGAGAAAAAGACCGCAATTGATGGGGTGACATAATTATGTCGAGAAAAAACATAAAACTTTGTGGTCTGTCTGTTGACAACGCATATCAGAAAAGTGAGTGGAGCCTCAAGATTTAAAAATTCGAACTTGTGTAACGGGAAGATGCGTGGACGAAGACCAAAGAAGCTGAAAACTTTGTGCGAAGACTGAACGGTGTCATAACGCTTTCAAGATGTTACTGGAGCTGCCACGGTATTGCAGGTTTCATGTATGTTTGCAACACAAATAAATGTTATGTCTTTCTTAACATAAGCAGCTTCAATGCTAAGCCGTATTCGTGGGAGCTGTAGCTGCTGTTCGGAGTAGACTGTTTAGATATTTACCAGTGTGTTAGACTGTACAATACTAAAATATTGTTACGTTCCTTGACCACTACTCTCCGTAGGAAAAAACCCTGTCATTTAGCTTTCGACAATATGCTGAAATTAATTAAGTAGGTAACTGGATAGTAACACTGTAACGAGAGAATATGGCGACCGTGCGTGATATTAGAATTTAAAATAAATTTTACAGACAAATAACAACAAATTTGTAACTTATTGATCTATTTGAATGAAACTAAATGTTCCTAGACATTTTCTAAAAAGTTTAAAGATAATCTAATTTTATATTCCGGACTTTCCGTTTCTGCAGTTAGTACACACGGTCCCCGCTGACCGCTGAGGCGGCGCTAGAGTAAGATATCGCGACCTGCGCCCGCTCGCATAAATCCACGAAATATGATCGCCCGCTGTGTGGGTTACGCACCCTCTCTTACCACTGTTTGTCTACATTTGCCTTTGAAAATAAGACTTTTTTTAAATATATCGGCTAGAGTCAGCATTAGACCATATCATGTATATTAATTGGATATGAATTGACAGCATTTTTTGCCTAATGCACAAATACTGCTCTGCTCACTTGGCATGCCCACAATAACACCAATAATTTATCTCTAAACAAGCAAACGTTGTACAGACGACGGCAGGTAAACCTACCCAAAAAGTTAAAGGTCATTGAACTGATTTTCAATTTTAGGTCCAAGATGTAGAGATCAATAAATCAATTGAGAAAAATTGGCGTTTTGTGGTAGGGTGACGTCTGTACATGGGCATCTGCGGTTGCTTGACTAGTCTTATTTTTATTGCATTGTAGTGATCATCGATCTTATATTTAGTGAGCAATGTCTATTTATTTTCCATTTTCAAGTCAAACTTTTTCAATACAATGAACTTAAAATTGTTTGTTTGTTTAGTTGAACGCGCTAATCTCAGGAACTATGGGTTCGAATAGAAAATGTGTGATCCTCTGTTCGTAACGGCCCCAGAATCTTCCTTTAGATTCTCCTCTCAGCCACACAATTAGTTAGTTTAATAGAAAAGTTAAAAAAAGCGTGTTAAAATATACGATACCCGAAGACAAATCTAACGACACTACTCTAGTCAAATTCCATAATGCCAATGGCATTATGTTACCAAAGTAACTTGCTTTTCAAAAAACTGTATTGTGTAACTTAGAATAGGTAATTATGATAATGGCCTCCAGTCATTAGAAGTACAGAGCAACATGAAATGCCAGATACTCCCATACGATAACTCTATCACTGCTCCAGATACTAGCTCCATTGTGATCGGTATCGGCACTCATCACTGACCTTTTTTAAACCGCGCCGAATATTGTACATAATAATCTATTGAACTGCGGGTCAGAGTCGTGATCTCGGTACGATACCGACGGTTTCTACGTAAATGAATGAAAGTGCAAAACAATAAAAAACGATTCACAATAATATTTGTAACCTTTTTTTTTAATTTCATTTTTGGGTCAGTAACCAGTAAAGATTATTGTATATTACGTCCACTGAACATAGGCCTCCCCCATTGACTTCCAGATTGGCCGATTGGAAGCGGCTTGCATCCAGCGTCTTCGTGTGACCATTACCAGGTCGCCTGTTCACCTTGTGGATGGACGTCCTATATTCTATCCTATTATTGTATATAAACAGCAGATTTACGCACTAAAAAATTTAACGAATTAATCGAATAGTACTTACGTTAGTATGTTACTGTTTGTGTTTAGTTACTTACATTATTTACACATTTTAACTTACTAAAGGCAAAGCCTAGTGCATTTCTTCTTTATTTTGCCGCAGTCGATTTTATATATAACCACGATGAAAGATGTTTTGCACATCAAATTGTGACTTAAAACTTTTTGCGTAGTCGAGTTTAACTCTACAAAATCTAATATGTTACATCGAAAATATCTGCAATATTAAACCTAGTTTTATCAGAAGATTATTGCGATTGATAGATACGATTTAGTGGTTGATTTAATTTAACTAGTGTTGTTTTGTATGCATAAGTTATTATATAATCTTACAGGTACCATCGTTGTTTCTGATTTCTGTATCACAAGTGCTTTGGCTACTTACCATAGGTTCAGAGCCTATGTATGTAATGTCGTCCAATATGTGTGCGAAAATGGAATAATAAAATAATTTAACAAAAAGTTTAATTTCTTAAGTTTTAAGAAATAGCGATAAGTAACTTACATAACTTTACACTGGACCCGTCGATGCTCTCGATACAATCTGAGATGGTATCGATTCCGAATCGATCCGGCCTTGATACGAACGAGTTTCGATGTAGATTGATGATCGATATTCCGTTTTTGAACGCATTAAGATTCTTTAGTTAGGGAATGTGATTTGCTATTGTGTTGAAGTAACAGGGTGGCTGATTTTTTCGGTGTCATTATGATGGATCACAAAGTTAAAGTGGGTTAAATTTAAATATGTAGGTATACGCCAGACAACACGCCAAATGTCATGGTCTCGAAGTAAGTACCTAATTAACTTTCTTATTAAGTAAAAAGTGCCTTTAGGGACGGCCGTAAAGAATCCACTTCCCCACCGCCAACAGTAGGCGTGTCGTAAGAGGCGACAAATTATTGTAGCTCGAGACGAGCAGCAGTGTCTGCGTGCGAAATTTTATAAAAAACTGTGCTCGCCAACCCGCCTGGCAAGCGTGGTGAGTATTGGTAATCCCCCCCAATGAAAGTCAAGGTGGAGGCCTGTGTTCAGCAGTGGACGTCCTATGGCTGAAATGATGATGATGATTTAGTAAAAAGAGTTTTCGAAATGAACCCAAACCGGGAATCAAACCCAGGACCCGCTGCGTTCTCGACGTATTATTGCGCTACTACACCAAGTGGGTCGCCATTGTCAACATCTTCATTAAATATGCCCGCTGATCAGCAAACTAAGTCATTTCGGACGATGACACCACCAGATAACACAGTGGCGACCTCTCCATTTTAATGACTTAATAATTTGTCACAATTGAAATAGATGGAGAAGACTTGCTGCCCAGTGCATAAATCAAGTCAGCAGTCAAAGTCTCATGTTTATTTGTTCAACGACTCGTTAAATTAAGTAGAGTTAACAGACTTTAAATATATTTAATAAATTAAGTACCTATCGCAGTTCATGCTATAAAGTCCTTTATATTATTAATATGAACTTAGTAATAGCGACCGAAGGCACCTTTTGACTGAACCCTAGATATAAATTTCAGCATCATCATCAACCTTTGGAAGTCCACTGCTGAACCGTTTGCATCCAGCGACTTCCCGCAACATAGACTAGTTCGTCAGTCCTCTGGGTGGAAAAGGCCTCCGTCATCCAGCCTTTGGCTGCAACTTGAGAACTTTCTTCCACAATGGTTTTCAGCTCTACGATGCGATTTCTGCCCATTGCCAGCCACTATAGTTTAGCACAAAATCACATTATATTTCCGTTTCGTATCGTTCGTTTCTATAACTTCTACTCAACTAAACTTAAACTACTCGGGGTAGTAAAAGTTTACTAATCGAAATAATAGGTGTAGAGTAAACTTACTTCATAATCTTATGTTGTGGTCTCTTTCAGATGCTATCAAGTTAAACGGTGGACTTATACACGGCAAGTTGTTTGGGATCGCTTTGGGAACAATTTAGTGCGTTTGGGATGGCTAATGACTTCGTTGAGTGTGTGATATCTTACGGATTATTATTATTTACCTAGTACAACCCAAGAAAGACTTCCAAAGCAGTTGAAAATGGCATAGTGACCCTAAAAAAAAAAAAAAATATATTGGACAACATTACATACATTGCTCTGATCCTGTGGTAAGTAGCCAAAGCAAAGTGTTACAGAAATCAGAAACAACGAGGGTACCACAATACCCAGATCAGAGACAATATAGAAAAGTTATTTTTCTACATTGACCCGACCGGGAATCGAACCTGAACCTTCAGAGATAGCGACACCAAGTCCGGTATGCTAGCCTCTCGGCTATGAAGGTCGTCAAAAATCCCTTGATAATAAAACGACTTAAGATCAAAAGTTACAAAAATTGCAGTACTAAAGGTTTTAGATCTTTTTAGAATATGACATTTTGGTTCTCAGATGGTGCAAGAATTTCTCAGAAGAAAAAATTCAGATGAAGGCTTCAACTTGTCCTGTCTTTCCTTAATTTCGTGTTTGTAATGATATATATAGGGAATTATTCATTATCCACTGCTGGATGTAACCCTCTCTCAAATAGCGCCAAAGAACAGGGAATTATTATATGCGATGGAAGAATGAAGTTAGAAAAAAATGTGCAGACACTAACTGGATGGAAGTAGCGCAGGACCGGGTAAATGACGCAAACTGAAGTAGGCCTACACCAAACTGGTTGAAAATGTCTGAGGAGATGGATACAGGGAATAAGACATTTTGCAGACTCACGTAACTGGTCTCTGATATACACCTACAGCAAATTTGAGTATTGAAGCAACTTCGAAATCGTGAATTAAGTTTGATGCATAATACATTATGATCGCAGTAGCTCGTTAGTGAAATTCAAATTCATTTATTTTCTTAGATACATGGTACCTACATCAAGATATTTACAATCAAACAAATAGTCTGACATCTGTCGCTGTATGTATGGCATGTAAATAATTTAATATTTTAACTTAAATTGAGTCTTTAGGAGAATCCCAAAGTTTATTAAGATTTCGATGTTCACTGTATAGTAAAAGTTGTTGAATATCACTAGTAATTAAATTATGCATGAGGCTTATGTCCATCAGTGGACTTCCAAAGCCTGATTATGATAATGTTGAAAGAGTCATTCGTACCTTAACCCTATAAAAATCAACCAAAATCGTATTAAAACGTTAACTTTACACAAAAGCTCACAAAATCCTCGAGGAAATAAGCTAAAAATATTTAAACGCTAAAGTTATTTCAAAGTCTGCCTGTCAGTTAAACTCTTATACACCTCAAAAGAACATGACAAGAAAACTGTTGCACGCTCCAATTTTCAGATTCTCCGCACACAAATCACGTTCCGTTTATTATTTTTCCGGAATTTTAAAGAGGCCGAAAAATTTGCATGAATTACGTAATTTACACGATTGGCTGGTACCATGTAAACGCAAACACGACAGCAAGCGCGATTATCGCTGTCGAAATTGCAATATTTTTGGCGGAAACGACCGAATTTGAGATCGCAATACGTGACTCATAATACAGAGAGCATTCATTGGCATTCTGCGGTGCACGTCTTTAACAATCAAGGGTTTAAAAAAAAACAATTGAATGTCTGTAGGGTTTTCGTTAACTTGCTTTCTTTACAAATTAGATAAAGATTGTACAATCCATTTTTCTTTTGCGAACAATTTTAAATTAACAATACAACATGTAACATATAGATTCAGCAATGTTTAAGAATTCGTGAGATGAACATAATCAACTTTCACAATGGGTCAACCTATGGTGAAATCTCAAAACTAATTGAAGTTCAAATGCTACTTGACCAAAATATATGGAACAGCAAATTTTATTAGTTATTATTTTCTTGATTACATTTCTCTATCGTCTTAAGGTGACGGGTAAGGCAAGTGACCTTGAGTATTTGGCGTCGACTAATGCGACTTCTATTACGTGCCTAAAATAATACAAATGCTTCTCGCAGACTAAACATCCATCCGTTGCGCTCCTGTGCAAATTGATTATCATTGCAAGCAAAATATCCGCTCATGGAAAAGTAAGCGCTAAGAGTAAATCCATTAAAAAACCTTATAATTCTTAATTGGTTGACTATTTGAAAAAAAAATCTTCACCCTGAAGGCACGAATGTTATAAATAACTAAACCAACTTTAAAGCTAAACAAAAACGTCGTTTAAAATATAAATGTGTACAAGCTCGCGATATTTGCGATACTGTGAAATATTTATTGATGTTTATAAGAAATAATAACTAGTATTTAGATACATGAGGAATAACTTTAACATATAAGTTACATGATATATTATATTCCACATCTTATATCTTGTATTTTCGTCAGAAAAATTGTACAAAAACACCTCTTTTACGTGCATTCCCCTCACCCGGCGCCTTAACATCCTGAGTATACTTTTTTTAAGCTCTCATCATAATTATCATCAGCCTTAAGTCCATTACTCTACCTAGGCCTCCTTCTTTAAAGTAGAAGTACTGCTATTGGTTTACATTATAAAGTGAATAAATGAATATGAATATGAATATGAAGGTAATTTTCTTTAAAAACTAGGAAATCCCCCCGATGATAGGTCCTTGGAGGAGGCCTTTGTTCAGCAGTGGACGTCCTATGGCTGAAATAATGAGGATGATAATGAAATAACAAATGGCTCTTCTCTTTTTTTTCTAAAATTACCTAAGGGGCTATCCGTAAATTATGCCACACGTTAAAAGGGGAGAAGGAGGTCGACGAAGAGGTCACAAAGAGCGGCTCTGGACCGTATGCATACAGCGGCTCCCTACAACCTTGACTATGTCATCAGCGTCATATGCCGGGTGGAGGCTTCACACGCTGCCTCTTTGAGTTTCAGTTTGAAGGCAAACGAAGATAAGACAAAATAGAAACTCAGCAATCCTTTCAACCGAACAAGCTTACTGCAGGCTTTAATGACATTGGCCATTTTATTAGACCCCTATTTTTCTCTATTCTCCTCTCAAAATCTTGATTTAGTTCCTTCTAGCCAATTTAAAGAAGTTGTATGCAAGTTATTTAACGTCCACCTTTATTAGAACTTGATTTGTTAGAGCTTTCGTTCATAGGTGCATGTATTATATGACTTGGAGGAAGCATAGAGGCTCAAGTTATGGTGGTGAATGTTAGAGTCTTCGTACAATGAATTGCATTAAGCGACAGGCCTCTACGAGCTACGCTAGTTGTGTGGGTACGATTTGATAGCCCGAGGCGTTTAGTGATGTGCATATAAAACGATAATTTTCAAACTAAAAACTATGAAAATCGATTCGTAGATACTTTCTGTTTGATTTGATGTGTGTTAATCATCTTCTTTTTCTTTCTACCCTTGTTCCTTTTTTCGGTTGACTTTTCTTGTTTTTAGGTGCTAAGATAATCTATCCTGCCTGCCTAGCATGACTACTAACACACGATATGATATGATATGATATAGCGATATATCGACACCAACTGTAAAAATATGATGAATATAGCAGCCATTTTGATTTTTTATCGAAACAGCGATCATAATATGTACCGTAACCGGCACGGCGATTCTACACGGCGGCTTTGGCTATCATATTTTTACAGTTGGTATCAATATATCGCTATATCATATGATATCATATCGTGTTTTTGTGCTCATGCTAGGCAGGCTGAGTATCTTTTGGGTTCAACTGTCAATATCTAGTGACTAAGAATGGAGTGTTAAGAAGCAAATAAATTATGAAAAATAAACCAAGTCATATCATCTTAACGTTCTAGGAGATATACTATAAAAAATATTTAACGAATGTGTTACTTCATTCCGTAATATTATGTTTATAGTACTTTGCAAAGTTGTTAATGATTGTCCTTAAAATACAATCACCTGAAATAAAATCCTTTTATTATCGATATCGATTGTCTTTGATTTATCGATCAGTCTTTTCCCATTTCTATTCAGGCGAAAGCTGCAAGTCACGACTGGTTAGTTTTATACAAGGATCTTATTATTTCTTGCTGTTTTGCGAGCTTCGTGTATTTATTTTTCAATTTTAATATCTCTTTGCATTGCCTTTGTTTTATTCTAACGAGTGCTTATAAAGATGTGTTCGTTCTTTCAAATTCAAAATATGATGTATTATTTAAATTTCTGATATTTTTCGATCTGTGAAGAGTCTGCTGATGCAGTAAATGTACTGAATGTATTTGATATTTGCTGCATGAAATAAAGTTACCGCAAGTGGACTTAATGATTTCTCTACTAGCCTATCATTACAAATAATAACTGTTTAAATATAAATATTGGACAACATCCTATCCAGCTCTGATCCTATGGTAAATAGCTGAAGCACTTGTGTTAAAGAATCAGAAACAACAACGGCACTACAACACCCAGACTTGAGACAATATAGAAAAGTAATTTTTATACATTGACCGACCGGAAACTGAACCCGGAACCTCCGACATGCTCGCCTCTTGGCTACGGAGATCGTCAATACATTCATATTATATTTCCAACTACAAGTTTTAAGTGGTCTAAATTTAACACTTTCTAAGTAAATTACCAGATTGGCCGGTTGGAAGCGGCTTTTATCCAGCGGCTTCTTGTAACCTTGACTAGGTCGTCTGTCCACCTTGTAGGTGGACGTCCTACGCTGCGCTTGCCGGTACGTGGCCTCCATTCCAGAACCTTTCTGCCCCATCGGCCGCCAGTTCTACGTGCTATGTGCTCAGCCCACTGACACTTTAGTTTGCTAAATCTAATACTAATACATGTTAATACTAATCTGAAAGTCACTGGGGGAGGCCTATGAAATGATGATGAAGAGAATTACCATAACAGGATTTCCTGTCCTGCCCATACACTAAATAGTTTTTACTATAGGGTTTAAATTAACAGCGGCGCAACATAAAAAAAACCTATGCGCTATAAGTATCGTCGAGGTAATATACTATTTTCTGTAGTAAGGTAAACTATTTCTTCTGATTTCAATATTGGTGATAAAGAAAGTGGTGCATTTTAATAGTTAAATCGATTCCATTCTCTAACAAGTCACCCTGTATTTACACTGATGACCCTTTACTAGTCAGTGGCAATATACTTTAAACTTTATTCACTTGTCATATGAGTGAAAATCAATTAAAGTTTCAATATGCTCAGCTGACCCTCTAATAAATATCATAATAGTTGCCACTAAACTTTGAACTTTGTTTACTTATCATAAAGGCGAAAATGAATATTTTTTTAACATTCAAGCCCCAGTTTCGAAAACACTCAAACAGAGCCATCGAGGCGAGATGAAATTAATTCCGACCATGAGGCTCCGTATTTTGTTTGTCTACTATCAGCCCATCGTACGGATTTACAAACAATCGCACGTAACCTTAACATTGGGCACTGCTATTGTTTCACTACAATTGCCTTGCGCAAACGCACGCAATAGGCTTAGATTAACGACACAGTGCAAGTTGTTAGCAGTAGGTAGTGCTTGTTATAAATAAATTCATTGTTTTTGCAATTACAACAGTTATCCAAACTAAGAAAAACTTGTACTGGAGACTAGATTACCGATAAACACACTTAAATACGTTTATAAATATGATGATGACTTAGATACAATTACTGCTCGTGTTCATCACACAAACATTTGCCCTTTGCGGTATACAAACCCACAACCGCCTGCCTGGCTTTGTAGTGAGCATGATCCACTTTATCGGACAGTCTTCTAAATCTGTTTGACACTACCAGGTCGTCTGTCTACCTTTAATGAACCTGTTTAATTAAAAGACAAGGAAGAAACATATATATTTTCGCTAAACAAAACTATAACATTAATTAACACATACAAGAAGCATTTTGACGCTTTGGCATTCTATACTTACAGAACTATGTGCGTAAGTTGTTATTTTTTATTAAATATACCCACTGTTGTTGTTATTTGTAAAACATAATAAATACATTAAAACTGTAAATTTTAATCGCATGACTTGTTTTTGTGTTATATTTTTTATTCGATGGCATTCACACATTCATTTTGTTTACAAACAGCATACTGAAGTATCAAATATACTGTGGCAACTTAATTTTAAAAAAATATTGAGTTGTTAATACCACCAAATTTATATCGTTCACTTAAAATATCTATACCACTTCTTTATTGCCTAAATTATAAGGTTTAGATTCGTTATGTTTTTGTTGAAATGGACAAAAAAGAGCATGGTGGTTTCGGATTCTCGTGTCAATCTAGCATAGTGATCTTAATAGCGTAATAAATCTGTTCTATGCGGTTACGTAGTATACTTAAAAAGGCTGTAAGTAGGTGTTATGAGTTATAGGACGATATTTTCGATGTAAATGGCATTTTGGTATACTACATTCGATTGACTGTAAATTGAAGGTGCTTGGGCAGGTAATCAGATCAAATCTGTCGATGAAAGTCAAAAAACAAAAAAAACTGGTTATTAATTTTATAGTTTAACTGTTAGAGTCACTCTAGTCTAGGTAGTGTTATTCTATAGCATAGTTTAGTACTTTAAGGTACCGTGTGGGGACGGCCGTAAAGAATACATTTGCCCACTGCCAACAAGAGGCGTGTCGTAGGAGGCGGCTAATTCCTGTGGCACGAGATTGGCAGCAGCGTCTGCGTGAGAAATATTATAAAAAACTGCGCTCGCCAACCCGCTGCCATGCGTGGTGTTGCGAGTATTGGCAATTCCCCCTTTTCGGGGAGGCCTATGTTCAGCTGTGGACGTCCTACGGTCGAAGTAATGATGATGATTACTTTAAGAGTGGATTCGAAAAGATAGTAACCAAATATAAAGTAGACAAATATTCAAACAACAAGAAGGCCAGCCTGCCTAGCATGAGCACTAAAAACACGATTTGATATAGCGAAATAATCGACACCAACTTTAAAAATATGATAGATATAGCCGCCATGTTGAATCGCCGTCACATATTAAGATCGCTGTTTCGATAAAATATTAAAATGGCGGCTAAATCTATCATATTTTTAAAGTTGGTGTCTATTTCGCTATACCATATCATATCGTATCGTGTTTTTTGTGCTCATGCTAGGCAGGCTGGGCTTTATAACCAACATAGCTCGCACTTACTGAAATCTCAAGTACCTATTTCCTGTAAAAAAAGGCTGACAAAAGGTAAATAATTTTTTTGCGGCGCTTATTCTCATCACCTAAAGTAGAAATACGGCAAAGCTATATTTCAGGGACATGTAAAAGTTCCTGGAACCATCCAAACACGTTTTTCAGCGGTATTGACATTTATGAGAAGCCCTGACAATCAAAATACTGGTATAAGAAACGGAGGATACCCTCTCACACTTGGATTTCGCCATAAATCACGATCTGGGGCCTGCCTGCCTAGCATGATTAATTATTATAATGTGTGTGCTTTGTGTTTGCAAATAAACAATTTATCTATCTATCATGAGCACTAAAACACGATATGATATGATATGATATAGCTAAATATCGACACCAACTATAAAAATATGATGGATATAGCCGCCATGTTGAATCCCCGTCACATATTAAGATCGCTGTTTCGATATAAATTCAAAATGGCGGTTAAATCTATCATATTTCTGAAGTTAGTGTCGATATGTCGCTATATCATATCATATCATATCGTGTTTTGGTAGACATGCTAGGAGGGCAGGTGCCTGTAATTTGAAAGTAGTCAGAATCCAATATCGATCTGTTCTTAGTAACAATTACATCAATAGCGACAAGTTTTTTTTAAAATAACGCATTTATATTACCTGCTATCTTTGTCGACACTCGCCTTAACACACGTTACACAACAATGCCAAGCTTAAAATACCATTATCTGACATTTGGGAGACCCTGAGGTACCCACTGTGTACGGATCATTGCAGATTTGTACTAATACATTTTACAATTTTGACATTAAATAATATTCTTTGATATTGCTAACCTAATTGGTGTAGTGCCACGGAGAGTTGCAGTGAAGTGAGTGATTCTGGTTCGGGTTAATTTATTCAAACCGGACAAGTGTGAGTCGGCCTCGCGCACCAAGGTTCCCATACAAACTTGTGGGTATGAAAATACTTCACCCATAACGTAAGTCTTGAATTTAAAAGTTTAAAAAAAACATGAGAGGTAGACACTACAAATTTACGTTTTTCGGTATTTTTATTTTACATGTGCTAGGCATTGCTATTTGCAAAATTTTATTATTTAGGTCAAAGGGAAGTTACCGTATAGGTTTTGATTCAATGCGATAATGAAAAATGTGGTATAAACAGTTGCATTTTTTGATTGCGTTGATCTAATTTTGCCACAGCTTAAAGGAATTGCAGACTTGAATCAATTTCTTTTCTTTTACCCACCATTGTTGTGTGGCAAGGCTGGCTTTTACAGGAGCGACTGCCGTTCGACCCCCCAACCCGGAAGGGAAAGCCTGCGCCAGAGCCTCGTCCGTTGTTTAGCAGGTGCACCGACTGGCAGGTGAGGTTGGCTTAGGCCCAAAAGGTCTTGGTTGGGCCCCTTACACCCGGACAGAATTGCAGACTTGAATATTTGATATTAATTTTAACTTGATACCTACACGTGATGGGTGGAGAAGTATAGAACGACCTAAAAAGAGATGGATGGATTGTGTGAGGAGAGATATGACTGAGAAGAGAGTGAATGACTCAATGACGAGTGACCGGATTGCATGGAAAAGAAAGACATACTGCGCCGATCCCAGAAAACCTGGGAACAGGGCAGGCAAATGATGATGATGACCTACACGTTGATACCTCTCCTGGTAAAAAGATCCTTGACAAACAGACAGATGGACAACGAAGTGATCCCATAAGGGTTTCTTTTTACCTTTGAGGTTCAGCCCTGGCTGTGCTGAGAGAATATGACTTAGGGCCTATTTTAATATCGTCACATAAAAACGATATAATTGACGATAAAAGTATAATATAAAATTACTGAACGAAATTTACTAATATTCATTCGTGTTACATAGTATACTTGAATTAACAAATAATTTTTTTATCGACAGTTATGAAATAGGCTTATAAGTTTCTAAAGACTTCTAAAAGGTCTATTAAATGCAAATTTATTCGTTAATATTATTCGTTTTTAGATATCAAGCAATCCCAGAGATTTAAAATTACTGGGTAATATAACTAAGTACTATAAAAAGCGACCTTTCAAGTTTGACTTTAATAAAATAGGCTTTGATGTTTGAACACAATATTTTTCTAGTTACAAAAATAAATAAAACTCATCAGTACTTATCTCAAAATCTACAAAAGCCTTTAATGTTTCTTAGAGCAGATATAGCATCCATCTATCAACATCAGCGATCTATTTACAGCTCGAAGTATTACTAGTTCATTATCGAAACAGGCATAAATCTAAATCAGGCAAAAAGCCACGTTAGACCATAATCCGCTAAAGATACTTTTTATGAACGGATCGTTTACACGGTACGACTATCATCTGAAAACGTTTTTCGCAACCGATTAGAATTCTCGTTTTTATATGGCATTGTTTATTGACTCTAGTAATTACCGAGGCGAAGCTGAATAATACTTCGAAGTCAATGCAACCCAACCAAAGGATACGGCCAGTTATGCCACACATTTTGACATTTTTGACGGAATAAAAACCTAAAAACTTTAAAAGAGAACCATGAAATGTAGCAAGAAGCAATTTTTTTGTAGCACAAGTAACGATGAAAGTCCGAAAACTGTACAAAACAACTTACTTATAAAACACTGAAAATGATGATTTATTACTATATATTTCTGTTATGAACGAACTATGCAGGGTGGCCAGAGAAGAGATGTCCAAAAAAAATTTTTAGGTTAGGAGGTATCTCAATCACCCTTATGTATGTTTTACGATAGTTCGTCGCTTTCGAGTCAGGATGTTTTTTAATGAATTTTTGCAACCAAATTATGGTTGCAAAAATTCATTAAAAAACATCGTTTGAAAAATTTCTAAAAATAAGTAGAGGGTTACTTCAATTTTTTTTTCTTGCAGCTAAATCTCTATAAACTGCATATTTATATAAGTAATAGAAGTTACTGCAAAATTGTCCTAAAATTGAGAATTTAATATGTTAAGTGAGTTATTATTTACTTTCAACTTAAAATTAAAAATCTAAACTGATTATTTCTTAGTTTCTAAGTAGCTTCAGAGAATGCGCTAGACTCTAAGCTTTCATATTAATAATAATAATAATAACAAATTAGTACTTCATAGGCTTCATAGGCTATTAAAAAAAACGTAAATCGAAAACTACGAAAAATCGTAGAACATATATGATCGGGGTGATTCAGATACGCCTCACACGAAGCGCCTAAAAAAAAATTGGACGTCAATGATCGGGGTGATTCAGAAGAAGCGCCTAAAAAAAAATTAGGACGTCACCTTTCTGGCCACCCTGTATATTAACAACAACAATTTTGTACGGAATTTTCGCTGTGCAAGTCAGGTTTGCACTTGGCCTGTTGTTAAAAAAGATAGTGGTCGTGTCGTGACCTCTAAACCCTCCCTATTTATAGTCATTTTTCTTATTCGGAGTGTAATAAATCACTATTCTATTCAGTGGTGCATTAGTTCGATTGAGTGATTCCATTACGTATTTTTGCATATTGATTATTATTTGTTGGCAAGGGTCTGAAGGTTTAATGTGAAAGCCAAACGCCCTTTTGTTAACATAATAAAGAATGTTTGGGAAGGAAACAATTTTTTTTGTCAGACCAGGCCCCCTAGCATGGCCACCAAAACACGACATGATAAGATTTCTTAATTATTTTAATTCTTTACAACTTCTTAAAATAAACAAATTGATCTAATTATGCATGGCGTCATCCTCTCTGCCCACAATACCTATCTTATTGTTGTGCCCTACAGGGTCTATAATGATCTATTTTATGTATCTAATTATAACACCTGTGTAACATTATAGAATGCAATAAATATATTGAATTGAATTGAATTGAAGATATTATAATATACCAATATATCGACACCAATGGTCAAATTTAAAAAATATACGAAAAATATAGATGCCATATGCCGTGTGAGGAATGCAGTGGACGTTTTACGGCTAAAATGATGATGATGAGACGCCATGTTAAAATTTAAGCAAAACAGCGATCATAACATGTGACGTCACCGGCACGGCGATTCAACATGGCGGCTATATCTATCATATTTTTTCAGTTGGTGTCATTAAATCGCTATATCATATCGTGTTTTGGTGTTTATGCTAGAGGGGCAGTGTTTGTTACCGTTTAATACAGGCTGAACACAAGACACGGTTTTACGAGGTTATACTCATAATTATTGACGACTCGGTTGGTTTAGCAGCCCGATAATTCACGCAAAGAGTCCCAGATTCGATTTCCGGTTTGGGTCAATTCAGAAAATTGTCTTTTCTAAATTGACTCGAGTCTGGGTTCGATTCCCGGCTTGGTCCCATTCAGAAAATTATCTCTTCTAATTAGCTCAAGTCTGGGTGGGCTGAAAGACGTCTCTGGCGAAAAATACCTTGTCTGGTAACATAAGGATGTTCATTCCTTACTTCGAGATCATGACAATGGGCTAGTTTCCTAAAAAAATCTAATTAGTCCGTCAGTTAAATTAACAGAAAATATTGGACACGTATTTTTTCTTTTCTCAATCAAACAAAAAATAATGAAGATATAGCCCGTTAAAGTTCCGCGTAACGTCACGCCTTGCGACACTTTTTAGCAAGGCGTCACGTCACGTGCTCACTTTAATGCGCTTTATCTTCGTCATCTTTTGTTTGTTTGACAAAAGACAAAATATGAGTCTAATATGTTTTGATAATCTAACTGACGGACTAAATAGAATAATCTTTTTTTGACGCAGGAAACTAGCCTATTGGTGTTGTTTGGCGCATCTTATTTTATATTTATTTACATTATAAAGAATATGTTTATATTTTTTATTTTATAGACTTTTTTTATACTTTAGACTTTTTACTATATTTATCAGTCACAAATAACAAAAATAGTTTGAATTTTTTTGTATGGGTAATAAAACTTTAAGTATCAAAATAAATTAAAATTGGCGCTGATAAAACTTTAACCCTTAGAAAGGACAAAAAAACTTTATTTTTAATTCTAATCCTTATGGAAGTACAACAGAGAGTAATAAGCCATAATCCATCCATACGGACGAGGAAACGGGCACTGCTACTAATTAATACATTTTATATGCACAAACTCTAAGGATACTTAAAGAAAAGGCTGTGTTATTTGAAGTAAAAAATATATTTTATTAATCGCTGATTTTTAAATCGCCAGATAATTTTTATCCGACGAATAAGTGTGACGCTGTAACACGTTTTCTATACGAAAACATGTCAAACTTATTCTTCAAGTAAAAGTTATCTGGATGTTGAAAAATCCGCCCTAATCCTAATAAACGTTTTGTTTTATCATACTGGTAGCTACACTAAACCAACTGCTGTGATAAATAATGTAAATGTATAATGTTTCTAAATAGTTCACAATAATGTCTTTCAAAACTAAAACCGGCCTTAAATTATTTGATATTATTAACACTCGAACCACAATATGGGGTCATATTTAACCCTACAATTTTTTTATTATAAATTATTTACTTATGTCTTTAGACGATTCGCTGCTTTTTATTACATACTTTTACTAACTTCATTTGTAACCAGCTAACCACTAAAATATAATAATATACTGGTATAAAATAAATTTCAAATTTTGTAAATATGTATGTGACATTCAATCAAAAACGGACCATCTTTTTCCGGAACATGGTGGTGATTTTTCACTAACATTTAGTGTTATTGACTTCTAGTCCTGTCAACTCTGGCCAGTATTAAAACAGTACATACAGAATTTTTAATTTCAAATTCAAAATATGTTTATTGTGAATCACAGATATAAAGGGTAAATTTTTGTAAAACAAATGTGACTCCACTCTATAATGCATTCGGATGGCAACACAATAATGTGATACCATCGTATTGATCTGATGATGGAGTCAGGAGGTGGATAGTCATCATCATCTCAGCCATAGGACGTCCACTGCTAAACATAGGCCTGCGAGTATTGGCAATCCCCCCATTGCCAATTCTCGCCACGCTTGGTAGGCGGATTGGCGCGCGTAGTTTT
This sequence comes from Anania hortulata, assembly GCA_963576865.1. Lineage (NCBI taxonomy): Eukaryota > Metazoa > Arthropoda > Insecta > Lepidoptera > Crambidae > Anania > Anania hortulata. Next base: position 1,559,568 of record OY756407.1, read on the forward strand.
TTAAAAGATTTCGCCGACCGATAATTTAAATAATGTTTCTACAATTTTGTATACTGTGCTTCTAGGGTTAAATAACTTACAAATAAACCTCATAAAGCTTTTACAGCAATTATTTTGCGTATCAATGTCTTAATCATAATAAATCATTCCCAACATTCGCTTTGACAAAATCTGAACTAAGTTTAATTACTTGATATCGTTATCAGACTCTAATCGAGACTAGTTTACATGGAAAGTAGATAAATCTAAGTTAGATGCCACAGTATAGTTACGTTACAAACATCAGTTATACAATTTTAACATAAGTTTTTTTGCAATCACAATAATTCTACATAAAATATCAAAGAATTTTATTTTATTTGAATTTTATTCAGGAAATCTTATTATTCCAATATATTTACATTATAGGAATAATACCATTTTTTTTAAGGCCAATTTTTAATCCCCAGATAACTTTATTCAACGAATAAAATTGAGGTTATGACACAATATCTATACGAAAACTATCAAATGTTAAACTTATTCTTCAAATCAACTTATTCTCAAAAAAAGTTATCTGACTATTGAAAAATCGGCCCTAGATGAAATAATGTCTTCAAAGAGGTGCTAGTAGCACTGTGGTGACAGCGCTTTGGTATTGATTACCAAAGTTACAGTTATTTAAGAAAGGCATTTTGGGTGTGATAGAAAAAAAAATACTAGACATACACATACACATACACACACACAAGCACACACACACACACACACACACACACACACACACACATAATATGCACATTGTTGATTCTATGGTGTAAGTTCACGTTCCCCTCTTTAACACGTATTGTATAAAATGTAACAAAATCTAAATCCAATACTGGCTGTCTGCTTTGTCACCAAGAATATGTATTCTGTACTTGAAGAGCTGTGGATTTTGTAAAAAATAAAATAAAATAAAAATAAAAGTTAAGACATCTACGCCGCGGTTGTGATGATGTGCTGTTTGTTTACGCCATAGCTTTTAGGACTGATTCTGGTGCTCACATACAAAACTTTTACTCTAGGGCAAATATTGAAATATCAAAAGAAATATCATCATCATCATCATTTCAGCTACAGGACGTCCACTGCTGAACATAGGCCTCCCCTAGAGATTTCCAGATTGGCCGGTTGGAAGGGCAGAAAGGTTTTGGAATAAAGATTTTGGCCTCGTACCGGCAAGCGCAGCGTAGGATGTCCACCCACAAGATGGACAGACGACCTGGTAAAGGTTACAGGAAATATGTTTACTTGACTAGATCTAATTCAGTTTTTTTTGAGGTTTTGACTAAAAAAATAGTAAGTACATAATTGTGTACCAATTCACTTGCAACTCCGCATAACAACGATTACCTACTTCAAATATCAGCCTACTAATAAAATGTTTTATTCGTTTTTAACCTTATAAATAAAAATAACCGTTAACTTGCATCAATCCTTTAACAACATATGAACAACTGAAATAAGCCGCGTAAAAAACACGACCGTCTTCAATTGTTCTTATTTTGAAAGGTTTGATAGAAGTAGATGGTAATTTTATAGTTCCCAACAAACGAAACATTTAGTAGTAGTAGGGTTTCTGTGGCTGATTCTATCTGAACTGTGACTTAGTTCATATTCAGACCGACACGATACAAGAGCGGTAATCAAACATCATCGCAATGTCTAATATCAAACGCGATTGTATGTGTTTAACTGGACAAAGTGTAGTTCAGTTTTCTTTGAGAAAATTGAAGATAATCTATGTGTTATCACGCCTTAAGTTTTCTAATTTTGATCTTGTATTTAAATACAGTTGATATTTGATTAAAACAATTTGGCCGATCAGAAATTATGCCACTGCACGATGAGAATGATCTGTCATCATTATTATCATATAACTAACATAATGTTTGCAAGCACGCACTGAGAACAATCCATGGCTTAAACAGTGTGTCCCTGAACAATAGTAAACCCGAAAGGGAGTTAAACTACAAAAAAAACCTTTTAAAAAATTCTCCCTTATGGACTCTAGGTACAGTAAGTAACTTTGAAAGCTCTTAGCCGCTTGCTTGAAAATTTGGAATTTTATTTATCATTTGAAAGATAATTGTTATAGAAATTCCGAGTATTATCAGCATGATTTTTTTGAATTTTAAGATCATTGATGAAATAGCCTAAAACATATAATTTTATTACAAAAAACAAAGTTGAAGTTATTACAGCGACTTTTTTGCTAATTAAATATTTGTAATTTTCTTACTGCCATGAATTTGGCAAAATTATTATGGCATAAATATGGCATGGCATGTTACTTGTATTATTACTCACTACGTTGGATGGAATAGACTATTTTTCATAATAAGAAATACAAATTAAATAGCTTAATTATTAACAAAACAAACTTATTTTTTTAGTCCGGCACTGCCTTTCGAAATTGCTAACGTTGTTTGCCATTCGGTATCCATAATAAAATATAAATATGCGCTAGACTGCAGTATTTAATTAAAGTATTAACGTAACTACCTACGTATAAACGAAACGATGCACTCACACAGACGCACGCTTCAATAGGACCCTAAGCGGTCATCGCAGTGCTGTCAGTCGCGGGTGTAGTCGAGCCTAGAACGAGTTGTCACGCGTAGCGACAATGGTTATTAAACAAAAACTATTTCTATTTTACAAATACTAAGTGGCCAACCCTAACGACCCATTGGAGTGTAGGCAATGTTTTATATATTCTATATTATTTATCCTGTGGCAATGATCTCAACAAATAGGCATAGTTTCGGTTAAAAGTAGAATGGAATCTGGATTTACAATAATGTCCCTATATTTTGAGTTGAATATAGAGAATACCCAAAAAGGTCATAACTTCATCACACAAAATTTCAAAACACAAAATCATAATATGTTTTTATTAAAAAACTAGCTGTCCCGGCGAACTTCGTACCACCTCAGATTTTTTTTAAAATGTTGTAATATTTCATTATTTATTCTGCTATTCGTTGCGGAGACGAATCCAACAAACCAAAGATCATAAAAATCGGACTAGCCGTTCTTGACTTATAAATGGTGTAACTAACCCGACTTTGTTTTATATGTATAGATTATTTAAATAAGAGATAAAAGATTATAATACAGAAAGGGATAGCTCTAAGACTGAACCGAGCCAACGTTATTTAATACCGAAGACAAATCATCCACTTCTGTCCGTTCGTCATATCCCCAATTACATAGAAATTGACCCGGCCGGTCAATCCGGAGTAAGTCTTGTGAAATGAACCTGCACCACTTTGTCTACGTACAAGCATTAAACCCCGTTAAGGATAACTTTGGAGCTCAAGTTATGAGCTTTTGCAGGTGCAAAAATTTTGGAAGAACAAAGTCTATCCATAGTTATTGTAAAAGAAAAGACTTAAACATGCTCAAATAACATTTAATGTAGAATTTTTTCTATACAAAAATACAATCATATTATTATATTATTTTATTCGACGACCATCTGATGTAGTGGTTCGCGCTCTGGATTACAAACCCAAACGGTTGCGGGTTCGAATCTCGCAGGAGACAAATGTTTGTGCGATAAGCACGAGCATTTATACCGAAGTCATGGATGTTTATAAATGTATTAAAGTGTTTATCAGTTATCTGGTCGCCATAGTACAAGCTTTGCTTAGTTTAGGGCTAGATGATTGGTGTGGTTGTGGAGAGTTTATTTGTTTACTTTACCAAGCCGTGGTCTCCGCTCAAAAACACGGTGTACTCTGTCGGTTATTAATCTACGGCAGATGTGACCAGTCTTCTGCCACCTTAACTTGTTTATATTATTTATAGTACAGATTTCAAGATCATAATCAATACATGTTGAACGACAATAAGTTATGTAAGTTATAATATGATTGACGCTATTGCATACCCTCTTGCGGGCTGAGCTCCTTACACCGCTTAGTTTAGCGAAACAATAGACGATTCTCCACCACAGACCACCTCAGCTTAGTGAAGCATTTATCATTATTCAAACCTTGTCATAATGGTTAATAATATTTGGCAATGACGTGCCTTCAAACGCTTCTCGGGCCTGCCTAATAACACAGTATACGGAAGCAGTGTTGCTTTTACAAAAATATCTATAAAGAAAAAAAATATCTATAAAGAAAATTAAGTTCAAAATTATACTTCTCCTATCCTTGTCATGATTAGGCTTGTAATACCGCTCGTTTCACAGACTACTTGAAAAAAATGCCCCACTTTCGCTCGCTCCCGCAACCGCTTGCTTCTCGCACCGCTCAGCTCAGCGAAGCGAGCACGCACGTCCGACTCGCCGCAGGCCAGCTCTGCCCAGAGTAGCACCTGTTATTATAACCAACTATTGTTGTTACAATATAACTCTGTGCATGCTAAACTGTACGTCGCGTTTGCATCTCGAAAGCCCTCGGGCGGGATATTAACAACGTGATGCACAATAACAATACTGTACCGGTAATTTGGAGTATTAATTCCGAGGTGATAAGTCTACGGTTTCCTGGTTTTAGTAGGGTTAGAAATTACTTTTCTTTGGTGTACTGTTTTGTTTTACTTAGTGTTACTAAAGCACGGATTTAAGGTGCAAACTGAAAAAAAAAAGAGTTTTTAAAATTCACACAAATCTAAATAAAAACCGCCGCCGTGCCGTGTGGGGACGGCCGTAAAAAATACACTTCCCCACCGCCAACAGGAGGTGTGTCGTAAGAGGCGACTAATTCCTGTAGTACGAGACGGGCAGCAGCATCTGCGTGTGGAATCTTATAAAAGACTGCGCTCGCCAACACGCGTGCCAAGCGTGGTGAGTATTGGCAATCCACCCGATGAAAATCATTGTGGGAAGCCTGTGTTCAGCAGTGGACGTGATGGCTGAGATGATGATGATGATGAAATAAAAACCTAATCAATAAAAGTAATACTTTAAAGCCGGCACAATGATAACCCTTCTCTAAACCTGAACAGCCTTTATATCCATTTTGAAAGCCAAAGTTCACTAATAATGTCTGCTCTCTAACATTAATATCGTTGGTCCATCCCAATACGTTCTAGGCTGATGTTCCCTGGCTTACATTTCTATTTACCTAGATTTTGGATGGACCTAAGAGGATTTCGTCTGACGTACCGCCCGATATTGTATGCAAACAAGATCTATTTTGATATATGCATTGAAGTTAGCAGTGTGTGCTGAATTTTGAGATATAATTCAGATTAGGACTTAGCTTTAACTTCAATATGAGTTTATGTTTAATTAGCATAATTTTGTATTTGATAAAGTATTGATAACAGCTTCTGGGGGCTAGAGTGTATTTTTCTATTACGCTTTTATTGCGAAACGATAAACTTAAATAAACAATAATGTTGGTTGACAACTTATGTTTAATAATAAATATGTATTTACACATTTAAGTCTACAAATATGATGGAGAAATGTAATATTTACAGTAATTATAAAGTGTTAACTAGGTTTAGTGGAGCTAAGTATCATTGTATTTTTAAACGTAGATAATGGGCTAGTTTCCTGAGTCAAAAAAAGATTAATCTAGTAATGAAGTCCGTCTGTTAGATTATCAAAAAATATTGGACCCATATTTTGTCTTTTGTCAATCAAACAAAAAATGACGGAGCTAAAGCGCATTGAAGTGAGCACGTGACGTCACGCCTTGCTAAAAAGTGTCGCAAGGCGTGACGTTACGCGGAACTTTAATAGGCTATATCTTCATAATTTTTTGTTTGATTGGGAAAAGACAAAACACGTGTCATATATTTTTTGTTAATCCAACTGACGGACAAATTTTTTTTTTTTAGGAAACTAGCCCATTGCAAAACTTGTATAGGGTATAGAACTGTCAACGTTCATTCATCATTCAACAGACAAGAAGTTACAAAATGTTGAATAAAACACAGCAGGTCTTTCCCTAGTGACATATAAAAAAATTACAACAACTCTTTTGTATTCTATCATGTATTGTGCCAAAATATTTAGAAAATAAATGGTTTATCTATCTAGCTAACCCAAGTAATCAATTAACATTGAACCTCATTCTGCTAAACTCTTGGACAGTTTATCGGTAGTACTTCTAATCCTACAAATTTTGCAAACTTGGCAGACATTTAAATTCAATCGTCACGTGTAAGTAGTACTCGTAATAAAGAATGTAGAGACGTTCAATATCAGCCTACTTAGCATGAGCACGAAAACACGATATGATATGATATAGGTAGCGATATATCGACATCAGCTGTAAAAATATGATAGATATAGGCGCCATGTTGAATCGCCGTGCTGATGACGTCACATATTATTATGATCTCTGTTTTTTTTTTTTTACATATTAAGAACACGAAACACTTTATTGATACATTCATATAAAATACACATATTAAATGATAAAATTAATAAAATAAAATAAATACTTTAAATAAACTAACTTAACCTAAACTATAAACTACCTACTCAAAAATAAAGGCGTGTCCGTGAGGCATAGAGGCGAGGATACTCGATGGCAGCGTTTCCTCGCTGAATTGCTAAACTAAGCCTTAGTGCGAGGAACGAACCAGCTTTTTTATTTTCCGAAATAAAAATCAATTTTGGTGCTATTTTGCCAAAAAGTAATTTAGCGTTCGGTCCCCACGGTCCAAAAGTCTCTACACCAAATGACGCAAACACATAGTCATCTCTGCTTTAATTATAGATGACGTATGTGGGATCGCATACGACTCCCAGTTGTATACTAAGGGTTAAACATACATTTTTCATTTTACAGTAACACAAAATTTCATTCCTTCTTCGATTCATCAAAATTATCATTGCTGAGCAGAACCTGGCTTCCTAAATTACAAACTACAGTTTCCCATGTCTGTCGGCCGCTCGTTACGCCATACCAGCCCATAGCTACGCCATGTAAGGCCGGATCTGCAGTTACTGCTCGTAAGTGGACAGGGTCGGACTTGGAACATAAAAGATACAGCCTTATTATTTTTTTAATTTCATCACGGTAGCAACAAATGATTGAGTATTAAATATTAATATGCTCTTTCTTAGTTGTCGACTTGAAAAGTAAAAAATCGTGAGTCCGTCAAATACTTGTTTAAGTTCTCTGGATGACATGTCTCTGACTTACCTATAATTTTATTTTTTAAGATTAATCTATCATGCAGGCCCAGTGTGGATAAGTGGAAACAGTAGTGGAGTGTAAGGAAAGTATACAACTTTATAGACAGATATGATTAAAGTCTTAAACATCTAGGCCTTTGACTAGCAACGACAAGTCTGATAGGACTGATAAAATCAATTTAACTATCCCTGTTTGTCACATTTTTACGCTACAGCTCTGCTTTGGAATGAATTGTTAGCTAGCGGTGAGAAGTAACAACGCATCGTAACATTACTCATATCAGTCTGGCTAAACTTTTTAAGGTACCTGTCGAAGCACATTTATGACATTTGTATACTGACAAGGTCAATCACAGCATGCACGTCAATTGGTATTATAAATAAAATAATAAAATAAAAATAAAAATAAAAATAAAAATAATTTATTTTCAGACCAAGAAGTCCATAATTTGGTTAGTAACAATTTGATCTTATATACTATGTTAGTAGATTGGACTATGTTACTGTTAGTATCAATAAACTTATAAACTATGTTAGTAACAAACAGTGCACGGTGGGAAACAGTGATGGTCATTTCATTGATTCACATGCTTGACATGTAAATCAATGAAACGACGGTAGATGGCCGAGTCAAGCCTCTCTGCTATCATCTTCAGGACTCCATTCCTGCTCGCCCTTAGTCTCGCAATTACAGCCGCAGATGTTTTACGCATTATCGCGTAAAAATCGTCTGTATGTGCATCTGCAAACATTCCAGATGCACTACAGTACCGAGGTAGCCTAAACAGAGCCCTGAAAACGTTATTATATTATACTCGCAGGGCACTGAGTGACCGCCGCGCAAAACTCGTCCACAGACCGCTCGTGTAGAAACCTTGACAGTACGCTTTAAATAAAGTAAGTTTTACCTCTGCAGTACAACGAGCAAACGGTATAAGCAAACGGTACGGTATTGTGTAACATCATTTAATATTACATTATTAGTAACAATTTGATTTGATATGTAATTTTTTGCCAAATTATGTATGTAATAGCTACTTCGAAATGTGAAAGTAACAACTGAGGGGCTGTCGCTAAACTATACCCATTTTTTGGGTTTAAAAATGTATTTGAATCCGGCCCTGTGCCCCTTTCGATACAATTCGATCCGCAGCACATTCGTAGCGACGTGTGAGATGGTATGATTGGCGTCAGTCGATTTCATATTTACGGTCTTTTCACCAAGACCTTATCGAACTTAGGATAAGTACTCAATGATAGGAAACACTAGGAATTGAAATTGAAGAGCGTTGCCAAGTGGCATATGTCTTATACTTCGTGAATAAGCTTGATTATTATCAATCGATTATTATGACGACCTCCGTAGCCGAGAGGCGAGCATACCAGCCTTGGTGTTCTCTCTTATCTTTGAGGTTCCGGGTTCGATTCCGGTCAATTTCGATTTCGTCCGGATTCGGTCAATGTAGAAAAATAACTTTTCTATATTGTCTCGGGTCTGGGTGTTGTGGTACCGTCGTTGCTTCTGATTTCTGTAATACAAGTGCTTAGGCTACTTATCATAGGATCAGAGCAACGTATGTGATGTAGTCCAATATTTGTTTAAAAATAAATAGAAAAAAACACTAACAGATAAATTTATTTAGTAAAAAGACTTAATACCATTGACTTTGATAGTTTTGTTAAGTCTTTAACTGCTTAGACATTAGACATAATAGAAAATTTGTTATTTGGGGGTCTTCAGTGCAATAAGGTGTTAAATGATCTTATCTTTGGTTGATAACTAACATAACTTATTAAAATTTGGATCTATTTCTAAATAATGTTGGTCCTAAACAGGCTAACCTGGAGAAATATATATTATAGTAGGTTATAAAAAAATACAAACTGCGAAAATCATGATCTTCCTTTTTGTTTTGCCGTACTTAGGAAAAAAGTCTAAAATAAAACTAGAATTTTGATTTTATTCAAATTCAAAGATTCCGGTCAACATTTCTCATAGTGTTTCCCATCAAAAGAAAAATACTTTATCAAGCAGCGCTCTTCTGATGAATCGAAACAAATTGACAGTCAACATTCAAAAGTGCAAAACGCCTCTAAGGTGCCTCAGTCCAGGTCTCCTCCTATCCCCAATTACCGGCCTTTTCAGACTTCACACGTAACAAGCAGGCAATATCAGAGGTGCCATCTTCGTTCACAACAGCGAAAACAGAACAGCCAGAACATTACAAACAAGATTTTGTACTTTGTTAAAAATATATTTCCCAAAAACAATTAAAACGTACTTATTTACATACAACTGCTACAAATATTTAGTTTCATGAGCAGCACTAGCAACAATTAATAACTTTGTATAGAACGTATTATTAACATCATTAAATGCCAAATATCTGTATAAAACTGTAAAGAAGCAATTCCTGTACATTGAGTAGAAAAATTAAAAACAGCCTCCAGGCTTTCGCTATGATCAGTCGAGTCCAAAAAATGCGTTTTTAGAATTCTCGTAAAAGATAAAAATTTGTTATTGAAATAAAAAATATTGACTACATTTCGGTTGCATTTTTATAAAATTAAACATAGAAACAATTTGCCTATCTATCTTCGATCAAAAAAAGGAAAACTTTTTTATGAGCACTAGCATAAAGTCATAAAAATACTTTTACATAGTTACATATAAATAGTAGCTGTCCTATTTATATAAAAGTATTTTTATTACTGATCTACTGATACAGATCATAGCTGCTTACTTTTCTAACCTAATACTTGCGCGACTTGAATATTGAATGATACTATTAGGTTGCCATAGTTTCTGACATATTTAAAGAGCATTTGGTAATTGAGCTGACTGCTTTATTTACGCTCTGATCCAGGTCTATCACTAACGACCATTTTCAAGTCGCAGGAATGTACTCGTGTCTGTCACACAAAATTGAGCAATCTAAAATTGTGTGTCTAGCTTTTCATCGCATTCGTAGTGATAATTAGATAGATAGATAGAAATTTTATTTCGTAAAACAGACGAATACACACAAAAACAAGACAGAAAATAATAAAATATAGATTAACAACAACTAAAATACGAAAATAAAAACAAACATTGTCAAAAACATTCTTAAATTAAACCGAGTAGGTAGTGTGTGTACCGCTGCATTACGAAAGGGAAGTAGCGCAGTAAAAAATTGCTCTTGGAGCAAATAATAATAATAATGTGATAAACACATCAGATCTCCTTAATTTTCAGAATGGCAACAAGAGTGTTACTTTAAATCAGTAAAATCTTCTCGTGATATCTTCAAAGCCGAGGTAATAAGAAAGTGTGTAAGATTACTTGTCACTCATGAACTTGACAATTGGCGGTCTTCTTCACTCAAAAATCCTTAGGGATACAAGAAGTTTCTTTCGTATATAACTCCGGCGCCTCAGCCGTGGATCACCCGCGTCACGCCCGGTTCACGCCTGTGTCACGCCGGCGTCACACCTGCTTCACATCCGCGTCACGCCCGCGCCCGCATAATCCCACGTGCGTCAACTCATCCACATAAGACTAAAAACGCTTACCTTAGTATCGACATAGCTAAAGCCTGCCTACTTCCATTATTACTTATTCTACATTTTAACAACAACATGTTACTGAACGCACTATTAATAATTCTGCAACAATTTTTCACTTTTATCTTCATACCATCTGCAAAATGAAACTTTCCAATTGCTATAAATATTTTAAGTTGCGTGCCGTGTGCAGATGTTTGCTATATCGAAAGAAAGTGAGCATTTAGTATATTGTGAATGAGTTATAGGTCAAATATAATTATACGCCTATTTTGTATGCAAATAATTATGTTAACGATATTTATTTTATTAATTTAACAGACAGGTTAGCATGATACTTCATTAAATTAATAACTTTAGCATCGATGTTCGGGAGAGTGTAAATAGAAAATTATTTTATTTATTAAACATACAGTTGTTTAACTGAACTATTTTAATAGAGATTTTAACTGATTAAAACAAAAAACTAATTCGACTGTGAATTTAATGTATTTTGTTGCGTGGGACAGTAAGTGTATTAGAGCGTTTGTATAAACTTGACTTGCTGATGTAAGGTCACAATAAAAACATAATAGTGTGTTTTTACTTCATTTTTTGGATACATTAAAAGCAACATTTTTAAATGCCGAGATCAAAAGTACGATGTGTTTTTGTAGGAGCTGGTTGAGGACATATAGGACATTTCATGTCAGAAGGTCAATAGACGGCTACAATTAGATCGGAAAGCAAACAAGTCAGGAGATGATTCATTTGCGTCATTATCATCATCATTTCAGCCATAGGACGTCCACTGCTGAACGTAGGCTTCCCCCAATTGACTTCTAGAATGGCCGGTTGAAAGCATTTTCCAGGTCGTCGGTCCACCTTGTGGGTAAACGTCCTACGCTGCGCTTGCCGGTGCGTGGCCTCCATTCCAGAACTCTTCTGTCCTATCGACCGTCAGTTATAAGTGCTATATGCCCCGCCCATTGTCACTTTAGTTTGCTAATCCGTTGGGCTTTGTCAGGGGTTTTTATCTCATTTCTTATTCGATCTCGCAAAGAAACACCGAGCCCTTTAAAATGCTAGCTGTGCAACCTTGAACTTTCTTATGAGGCCCATAGTAAGAGGCCACGTTTCAGTTCCATATGTCATCACTGGGAATACACACTGGTAGTAGACTAGACTTTCGTATTTAGGCACTCATGTATTTTGGACGAGAAGACATTGCGTAGTTTCCCGAATGCTGACTAGCTTAGTTGAATTCCATTGACCTCCTTCTCAAAATTGAACCTTAGGGCCTTAGGGCGGCTTAATAACATCTGACAGTAAGGTTAAATCCCTGGCCTGACAGCGCCCCTCCATTGGACAATGACAATGGCAAGTATAGCCCAAACCACCTCATAGTTGAGGTGAGATCTGTGCCCTGCGGTGGGACGTTTATACAGGGTGTAACGAAAAGGTGAAATAAAACTTTAAGGGGTTATTCTACGGCTAAATTACATCAACGTTTTCTATGGGCCCAACATAGAAATCGCAAAAAAAAACACTTTCCCATACTAAAACGCGACCAGCTGGCATCAGTTTGTATGGAAACGTCAATTTATTTTTTGAGATTTTGACGTTGGTCCCATAGAAAAAGTTGATGTAATTTAGCCGTAGAATAACCCCTTAAAGTTTTATTTCACCTTTTCGTTACACACTGTAGACATACCTTCCTTTTATAATGATCTTATTAAGTATGGTTGGATTTATTTGCACCATTAATTATTAAGTCTATTTCGGTTGAACTAAGAACCTTTGAGTCTTTCAATCTTAGACTTAATTTGACTCTTACTTATACTACTTACCCCAATGACTAACATAATTGAATTATAAATCTTACCCGAAATCTAATAGTCGATGCGTCCAACCCATGTGTTACCGTTCTCACTGTCTTATACTGTATTAAGTACCTAAACAGACTGTTCGTCTATCTGTCATATTTATGTATCACTACTCAGTAATCATACAATGATACAGATAAACGAAAGTAAAGAACCTTTTTCATAATTAATACCGAGTAATTTTATGAAGAGATTAAAACAAAAAAGGAATAATAAACGTCACAAAAATAATATTAGATGTTATCTGATATGTATTTATTAATTTTTATTTCAGCCCCCCAAGCATGTCCACCAAAACACGATAAATGATATGATATAGTGATTAATCAACACAAGCGGTATTTTTTTTACAAATATGATATAGCCGCTATGTTTTTTTTTATCAAAAGAGCGATCATAAAAATTCAACATACCATCTTTCATATATTTTTTTTAAATTGACCGTTTGTGTCGATAAATCGCTATCATATTATATCGTGTTTTGGTGGCCATGCTATGGAGGCAAAAATAGGTACATGTAATAGAATTGTGTTAGTAAAATTATGAGTTGAGAAATCAAATAATTTAAAACTAGACAATAGAGTTAAAATTACAAGAAGTAAAAATCATAAAAAAGGGTTTAGCTGTTTTTGAGCTAGGTATAACTGGTATAGTAACCCCGACTTTGTCAAAGTCAAAGTCAAAAATCATTCATTCAATTTAGGACAGAAAATTGACACTTATGAACGTCAATAATAACATTTTTGGTCTATATGGGGCCAGAACATGTCTCTTTATTTTTTTGTTTTATATTATAAATATAAAAGAAAGTTTTAACATGCTAGTTAAGCCTGTTCCCTATTTAACTATCTATGAATTTTATTTTATTTTTATTTATTAGGGATAACAACAGCTTACAGATTTCATTTTACATAAAATATCTTAACTCTACGGAAAGCCAATAGCAGTTATCCACGTATATTATATAAATGAATAGTATGTTAGTCAGTGTGCACTTAAATACAAAAAAAGTACTTATAGAAAAGGTATACATTTCTGAAAACTTCTCTCATAATATTCGCAGATAAAGAGTATCACTAAAGTTACATATTTCATTAATTTAAAAATTTATGTTGTTCGTAGCCAATATACAATATAATTAAGATGATGTACAAGGTGCTAATTTAAGACCAACACCCCGTACAACCGTAATCAATGTTGACAAAAAGAAAAAAGTAAAGTCCCTTTTTTGATTTGTTACGCTGTATCATCAATTATTTTAAGCTTTATTTGTTTTTTAAAATGTTGTTTATTTCCAATAAAAGGGTCAGTTGCACAACATTTTTTGTTGTAAAGTTTTAGAATTCTATTTACTATCGAGTTACTTGCATAAATAGTAGAAAAGTGTGAAGTGTGAAAGAGACTGGTGTGTCTTGTGCAGCGAGCCGGGGTACTGAACGACACTTGCTCCAATAGCGGCGGGCAGTCCAAACGAGCGCGTATTACGTCATACAGCAGACCCATGTCCAGTATCTGACGACGTTCTTCCAGAGATAGCATACCGTAAATCCGACAAAGAAAGAATGCTAGCAGGCTACACTATGAGCAAGTAAGGTTGGCTTAGGTTTTTAAATAAGTTGTTTAAAACTCCATAAATCCCAAAATGGTAAGTAAATTCCATAAAATTAAACTACGTAATCTAACGGCAACGATAACTATTATTCTATTGTGGTACTTCTATTTGTATGGAGTAATTAATGGTCTATTGATGGTAATCATTGCTTGCAGCATCTTAAATGCATTGGGCTGGAATAACGACGCGTTCAGATTGGTACTAAATTGAGATAAAGTTAGTATTATATTTAGACTCTACCTACCATGTCTTTGCATCTGTCGTAGCCAGATCGTAAAATTGACCAATTCATGATGTGACCGATCATTTCATAAAATGGTGGTATTTCATGATATGGCCAACTAAAACTGACTATATCACCACGTTTGGCCATATCATTAAAATAAAAATATGTTTACAAGTTACGTGAATTTGTTTAATAATTGTAATCTTGGTCGATAGATTAATTAAACATTTTAAATAGTTATTATTTATAAACAAAAGTAATAAATTAAAACACTTAAATAGCTAAACAACCTAACTAACCTCTCAAATTACGTTCCGATCTCCTTGATTTTTTGACGTTGCGCTCGTTTTTTGAGTGACTTTCATAAAAATTGCCTAGTTTGGTGTCGTAACGATATTTCACTGCACTTTCACCTTCAATTTACACATTATTATTCACTTTTAGAATAAAATATTTGTCCGCCGCCATTACTCATCACAAAAACAAAGCAACATTAGCGCCTCTACCGGTGGGTAATGTAACGATTTTACGATATGATCACTAATGTTTGACCATTTCATGAAGTATTCGTGCGTTTAGCTGTATAAATCGTCAAACGCTAAGTATTCATTGATCTGGTCAGACCACATCATGATGTAGGCAGCTTGTTCTGTTCTATATCATGAAATACCACCATTTTATGAAATTATCGGTCA
The DNA here is from genome assembly GCA_963576865.1 of Anania hortulata. Classification (NCBI taxonomy): domain Eukaryota; kingdom Metazoa; phylum Arthropoda; class Insecta; order Lepidoptera; family Crambidae; genus Anania; species Anania hortulata. The sequence continues at coordinate 1,574,650 of OY756407.1, forward strand.
CATCATGACATTATCAATTTTACGATCTGGCCACGACACATCTATAGCAGACGATTTGTGATGCAAACATCGCTTTTGTTGGCTTAATAGACCTGGCAAGAAAGTCATGATCTGCCACAGGCTTCAAGAAGTTACCTAAAGGTTGAATGTCGTCCTTGTCTCCTGTTAAAGTTATGAATAAATCATCAGAAATGAAATCATCACATCAGTTCAGAACCTAAATTACTAAAATATCCAATTGATAGCCTCAAACTCAGTTAAGGAAGAGCGGGGCTCCAAACACAGGCTTATTTTGCGTAGAGGCTCCATCCAATCGACAATGTCATTAGCATATGCATTTTAAAAAAAGGATAATTTTGATTTTATTATATTATTTTTATGAAAAATAAATAACACACATTGACACTCATCATCATCATCATTTCAGCCATAGGAAGTCCACTGCTGAACACGGGCCTCCCCCAATGACCTATCATCGAGGGGAATTGCCAATACTCACCACGCTTGGCAGGGTTGGCGAGCGCAGTTTTTTTTATAAGATTTCGCACGCAGACGCTGCTGCCCGTCTTGTGCTACAGGATTAGTCGCCTCTTACGACACGCCTCCTGTTGGTGGGGAAGTGTATTCTTTATGACCGTCCCCACACACCACACATTGTACAACATATTTATTTTGCCATTACTTTGCATTTTAGTTTCATACATTTTGTGTACTCCTATCTTCTTGTTAAATTTTTAAAGTAAGGTTAACTACTTTCTTAAAGTACCCCACATATATTTTATGCGGTATAATTTTGCGGCAAGACATTAATTCGACAGTAAAGGACGCTTAGCAAGTCAATGTGGACGCGTCCTACGTTCGCCAATTAATTTAATTGACCGTTCCTTATAATAGCAATGAGGCAAATGTACCAGTCGGACACCTGTTTAAAATTTAATGGGGATTTACACGGGACGAATTTCGTCAATGAGATATACTCGACGATTCCGATTTGCCTAGTACGTTCGATTTGACGAAATGTTTGTATTGATTTATGCCACTTAATCAGCGATAAAGAAATACATCGTAGGGAAATGACCACATTTTTGATAGCACTTGTCTAAAAATAATGGGTGTAAATGTAATCAGTCTTGCTGCATTTAATTATGGTCAAGGGTGCCCAGACCAGGAATAGAAAAAAAATATAGAAGGTAGAAGAGTGTCCCAGTGTCTGATTTAGACTATTTTTTTTTTCTCAAGTAGCAAAAGTATTAATCAATTGGTACAAAATTAACATCTTATTAATGAATAAACAAATACAATTGAAAATAATAGTGAGTTGTAATTGCGCAAATTACTTTAACAACATTTTTCTTAAACTTTTTACACGTCATTGATTTATGATTAAGGTAGATAAGTTAAATTTTACAGTTAAAACATGGCATCATAAAAATCAGTAATTATATCAATAAAAAAAAACCTATTTCAGTCGTACCATGTAAATCGGCCTTCATACAGTAAGTCAGGTGATCCGACGCTATTCAGGGACTAAAGGAGGATTAAGTATGACTTACGTGCAACCTGGTACGGGTAACCTAAATAAAAATCATGCAATTTGTCCTTTGCAAAGTTCTAGTTTTTGTACAATATGTCTAACTAGTTTTTACGTCCAGTTTCAACGTATAAACGACGTTTGGACCTGGCAAATTAACGCTATATATATATATAATACCTGTGTTATTACATTACTGTTTTGTAATTTAAATTTTACAATGATTAATTATTTGTCAAAAAGGCGAGATCTAGATAAAAGTCAGCTTTAGGTTTTTAAATTGTATATTTTTATTTTATTACATTAAAGTACGAGTACCTCATTTATATACTAAATTAGACTTCATAAATGTCAAATAATAATCGTCAATTATAAAGGTGTATATTTTGGTTTCAAGATTCTGCCATGAGAAATAAAGAAAGATAAATACATAAATAAATATTTTTTTATTTGCAATAAAACATGGTATTACACAGGTGTTATTAATTACAAAATATAGGTGAATGACATGTTTTGTCTAATTTAACAAAGCATGCAAATGTATGGCTAAATCGAGGCGTTGTCAGTACAGTAATCTATCAAAATCCGGTATAAACATTTCAGTCCTTATAATAATGTAGTAGTCCAGCTTTTATAACTATTCTACTCGTAGAAGTTTATCTCATTCAGCCATTAATAAAGTTTTATTTTAAATAGTCTGTTATTTAACAATTTTAGGGCTTTTGGTAACTTATTATAAATCTTGACACACATAGCTGGACAGTTTACGTTGTATTTTCTCAATTTTGGGGCTACACTTAATACCAGTCTATGTGGGTCCCGTTTCAGACGTGAATTCATATCACCAACTAATAAAAATAAACTAAATATAAATTAACTAATAATAATTAAATATAAACTTTAACACAAAAAAAACATTACAGGCTACCGCAAGGAATCAGGTGGTCTCTAAAAGCGATTTATTCAATACAACCTTTGGGAGAGGAAATAAAGTTGTTGTAAAATCTTTAAGAATTAATATCAGCCCTGAGAACCTTTTTCAATAACCATTTACTATCAGATCACTCATCTGTCAGATTAGTTAGCAAATTATTCAGAAAGTTATATTTGAATATTTTAAAATTAACTAACTTTTCGAATAATTACTCAGGCAACTACTTTCAAATAAATGTAAAGTTTTGTTGTATTAAATTTATTATTAGTTTAAAACTTATTTATTGTATAAACTTTACCGATTTACGAATATAATTAAAATAATTATAGTCTCTCAGCTTGAATAATATTTAATTTTGTTGACAGCTTGAATATTTTTGTTGTAATTAAGTTTTTTGTTAATACTCATTAATACTCATTTATTTAGTATATAGGCCCTCTTCCGGGCACTTAAACACGTCCCAAAATATAGCTTTACCCTACCACCGCTTTGGGACTACATATCGGCTGGTGATGAGAAGAAATGGTGCAACAAACTCAGTCACCTTTGTCAGCTTTTTTTACAGGAAATACAGTTACAAGACATGAAGTAAGTGCGAGCTAAGCAGATTAAGTCCATGCACTCTTGTCGTTCAAATAATCGTCTACCTTATAATTTCCTTTTTTCATAAGGTTTTTGTTAATGTGAATTTTGAACTCATGTACAGGTAGTTCAACAAGAGTCTCTGGAACTTTTTAAAAAAAATAATACAATTCCCCAAAAATAAATTACCAACTTGTTGTTTCATTGTACGTTAAAATTTTACTACGTCTAGTTGACAACTCAGTATTTGATCGGAGATCAAAAATCGATTTGATGATTCTAATCGTTAAACCAAAAATAGATGAAAAACAAGGATTACATTTCTTACTTGGCACTGTACTCGTTAATACGTTGGCTGAACGTCAGTCAGGCTTGAGCGTCGTCCCCTTCGCCACGTACTCCACTTGCACCACCAGCTGCTGCTCGGCCACATCCACGGCCACCACCCATCTTCGGCCACCATCAAGGGAGTCTGGCTTCGGGAGCAAACCACCAGACGGGCCTCTACCCACGCCTGCCGGCACTTTACCCAATTTTATTATTTTTAATAAGTTTTCTTTTTTGTGTACGCTGTAGGCTTCTTATTTCAAATTATTATTTATTATTTGAATTTGTATGTTCCTACGTCATGGTGCATACCTAAGTATCTTCAAATACAATACAGTTCTCACGGTTGTTCACGCTACGGACCATTAGATATGGAATGAGCTTCCTTCCGTCTTTGCCCCTCACAACAGCTATCCTTCGAAATGGGTATTGAATGTTTAAATTACAGTCAAACAAATTTTAGACAAACAGAAATGATTTGCATGGAAACTTATTCTTTTTCTTTAAATCTATTGGCTGCAAACGTATATTTGCCACCGTAGATTACACTGTCCTGCCTATATCACTTGCACAAGACGATAACTTAAGGAAAAACCGAATCATCCAAATTTTACGGATAAAATCAAAAGTACGTTGTTACCTCCGTAGCCGAGAGGGAGCATACCAGACTTAATGTCGCTAAGGTCTCTGCGAGATCTCAGAGGTTCCGGGTTCGATTTCCGGTCGGTTAATGTAGAAAAATAACTTTTCTATATTGTTTTGGGTCTGGGTGTTGTGATACCGTCGTTGTTTCTGATTTCTGTAACACAAGTGCTTTGGCTACTTACCAAAGGATAAGAGCAGTATGTCCAATATATTGTCCTAAATTCTGAAATGCCTATTCTAACAAATTTTACCTCCTGGTTTTATTTTATTTGGATGTGAGCAAAGTAGACAAGGCTGACTACATTATAAACGATTTCCTTTTTATTAACCGACTTCACAAAAAGGAGGAGGTTCTCAATTCGGTTGTATGTTTTTTTTTGTATTATCGAATACATTTACAAGATAAGATATATTTTCACTTCCTTATCGTTCTACTTAAAAATAGTCAGAAATAAGTTGTAATTTTTTTTTGGTAGTTTTCTTTTCGGATAGTATCAATTTTTCATTGTCTAAGGTTAAAAATCTTTTATCATTTTTATAGCGTCTACGTAGATTAAACTAATCTCGTGTTCGGCTATAATCGGAGTCCAATTTTAAAATATGTATTTTGTAATAATGTTTCTAGATGTAAGTTGTGATGTGTATGCTGTCACTGTACCATGAATAAATTAAATTAAATGAAATAAACATATAATAATATGCTGTGAACTATTTTATCTGCGATTTTTGCTTGGCTTTTGCTCAGAGTTAAGTCAGAGTTGAACTAACATAACAAGAATAAAATAACCATCAGAATCAGTTTACATTTAGTGAAGATAGAGCTAAACACATTAAAAAAAGATTCCAACGAATTGAGAACTGTTCAGAATACCGATAAAAAATATTGGTTTAATAAAACTGTTTTTATCGCGATAGTTATTGTTGTAAATATTACACTATACAACAAATTTAAAAGAAAAATAATTCACTGGGTTCACAGTATGTAATTATGATTCACCACCTTAATACTGTTTGAAATATTGAAATAAAATTGTTGTATCACATCAAGTTTATTAGTGAAACGAATTCATTGATTTTATTTAAAATTGTACGAAATATGGACATAGATTGTTATTCTACATTAAAAAAAATTTTTTTTTTGAACGATTGGCTTTCCTCTTATGGTCAGTAGTGTCAGTATCCCTCTGGAGGCTCCAACAGTAATCTGCAAGCATCGCTGGCTCCCATCTACCTTGGTAACGCTTCTCAGACTCTGCTATTTCTTGATGAAATCTTTCTCCGTGTTCATCACTTACTGAACCCATGTTATCCGGAAAGAAACTTAAATGGGAGTGTAAGAAATTAATTTTCAATGTCATATTGCATCCTAGTTTGTGATACGCATCCAGCATCCTGTTAATTTTTTCATGAAAATCTGGTGATTTGTGATTGCCGAGGAAATTTCTTGTAACGTCGACAAAAGCCACCCATGCATTTTTTTCAGTAGGACTAAGGCTCGATAAAAAAGCAGGATCATAGCATACTTCACCGAATGTTTTGATTTTTTTGAAAAACCTTTCAAAGTTGTTAAACAGAAGTAACAGTCGTCTACGTGATTTTTGGGTTCACGCCACTGCATTGGTATACCAAAAGGCATCTGTTTAATATTACCCTTGTGCCAACCCGTCAAATATTTGTAGCATTTTAAACAACATATTTTAGGCACCCACGATTTGTCTTTATTTTTAATGGCAATTTTAAAATAAGCTTTATAACACGTCTCAAACAGAGGCGAAATTGGCTTTTTTTCACTTTTAGGAGTAAATTGACCACAAACGTAACAAAATAAGTCAGGAGAATTAACACAAACACGCGGCATTTTGTAGATTTATGAGTAATCTAAATGTTCTGATGACTTTTGTACACATCAATGATAAAATTTTATAACTACCCTCAACCAAATATTGCGGAACGTAAATAAAGTAAGATTTCTATTATTTATGTTTTGGGACGTGATACAAAGTTATGAATTTGTTTTCTGTTGTTTACTAAGTATACCTAATACGAATCATCACTCGGGGTATCAGTGATTTCTTTGGTGTTGCATAGTGATTAGCTGATCTAATATAAGTTCACCTGCAAGTAAGTTTATATGCATATGCGTTTGATTGTTATTCACATATGCAAGCGGTCCCTTTTATGATTGACATGTTATTGTCAAATTAAGGGCATTAAAGAAAAAAAATTGTCATTCCCTTAAGCAATTTAATGATGACTATAATAATTCCAGTTCATCAAAGCACGATTATTCGACAGATGACGTGATATCAAAATGATGGAGACTACTAACGGGACAGACCTATTTTTCATCTAATTTAAAAACACACTTGGAATGTAAATTTCAAGAAACTCCAACCTTAATAGCGAACTCAAATGTTATGTCTGTCGTGACTCGTCTCATTCTGATGGAAATCATAGACAAGATATAACATGACGAGAATGCCTATTAGTGATACTGACACATCTGCCTTTATCACACCACAATACAATCAAATATAGTAGTATCACTCTTTAGTCGTCTTAGTGAGTGTGTAATGTTCCGTATAAATATTATTGATACAACGCTGTTATCATAGAATTTCATTTAATATAATCTTTCTTCATAATATAACAACTCATTTCATAGAATTAACGTTTCATATAATAAATAACAATCATTATCTCTAACACTCATTTTAAATAACAATTAAGAGTTATAAAGCTTATTTAATATTATATTAGTTTTTCTAATTATCATTTCACTTAACGCCTTACTGTTTGTAATTAGCTAAAACGTAAAACAGGTTACATATTTACGTTTCTTTTATTTCAATTTCCTAATAACACTCTACTGCAAGCATCCATGTAAGCATGCATGCAAGGATGCATGCAAGCATGCATTTCAGCAAGCATGCAAACATGCATGAAATCATGAAGCATACAATCATTATAGCATGCAAGCATGAAACATGCATGCATGCTTGCAAGCACGCAAGCAAGCAAGCATGATGCAAGCATACATGCAAATGGATTTGCTCTTTTCCGGCGCTGCAGGAAGTGCAGTCCTTTAGCCCTTGCGTACAAATCTCAGGCATTCGTGTGAGCCGAAGCGGCTGAGGCTGGTCGCCCCAAGCCGAAGGCCGCAGGCAAGTGTCTCCCTTTCACTCTCCCACCGCGCCTCCAGCTTTTAAATTACACTCTAGTGTAAGGCAGACTAGTACCACGGCGAAAGACCACGGCGAGTCGGTTTTAATCTTAATTATTATAATAAATGATAATTATTCCTCGTAAAAATTGCATTAAGTGATAATATATGAAATGATGTTATATTGTAAGAGCTTTATAGACAATGTGATTATAAAATGTAAATGTTATAACAAGTGAAAAAAATATGAAATGAAGTTATAGCAAGGGTAATGGTAGGGCATGGGTTGAAATTTGTAATGTTAATATTGTTTAATTTATGTTCTCATGTAAGTGAAATGTATTTTTTTTGTTTCTTATGAGAATAAATCATCTTTAAACCTAAGGGTATTTAGTCTAAGTAAAAATTATATCAAATGAGCGTTATAACTTTTAAAATTAGTTTATTTGTTTTTAATTCAAAGAAGCGCACCCGTTCTTAGTATATTTGAGGCAAAGTAAAAAAGTCGGCTGAGTTTATTAAGTTGGACTTGACCATCGTAGGTTCCGTACAAATTTGAAAATATTTAAGTGTTTTTTTTTAAACAACATTTAAATGGTGTACAGATCAATCCCTTTACTTACTTTAGGGCAGGGCACGTCAGGGAATATTTTAAGCAGACCATGATTTCCAAGGAAAATCTACTTAAATTTTTCATAAATGTACACCTGTCCGACATCATCATCATTTCAGCCACAGAACGTCCACTTCTGAGCAATGAGTCAAGCCCAATCACTTCCAGATTGGCCGGTTGGAAGCGGCCTCCATCCAGCGGCTTTTCAGGTCGTCTGTCGAAATTATGGGTGGACGTCCTTAGCTGCGCTTGCTGGTGCGTGGACTCCATTCCAAAACTTTTTTGACCCAGTTCAGTCAGTTCTATGACATACATACCCGTCAAATTTTCTAATATTATCTTAAAACAGTAGCAATGGTTGGACTTTTGTCTCGAATGCGTAAGTCCGATCCCTGCATATATCTCTGAATTCGATGGAAAGAACAGATTCATACCATTTGCTCGGCGGTGAGGGAATTATTAGGAAACCTGCACATTTAGATAAGACTTGACGTGAAGTCATATTTCATAGGATCTTAGTCCTTTATCTAAGGGTAACAGCGATCAAATTGCTTTACTAGATAATAAAATAACCGAGTCTGGTTAATCTAAGATCATGGTAAGAAATGGAGTAAAGCGTTATAATTGAGGTAGAAAGGATGCCGTAAACAACGTTCATACACTATCAATCTATTGTAATTTCTTCCGAAAACTCTGTAGAAAGAGGTCCTACTGTCCCAATTTCTTTTGCTGTTATAGATACTAACACGTCTGTTTTTATCAAACGTAGTACAATTATCACGATTCGTAGGCAAACTGGTCCATAACATTCCTGGTTCATTTGACTGGTATAAATTCAAAGGAAATTAAACTCTATGAGTAAAAAAAAGGTATAAAAGCAAAGTTTGCTTGGATAGGCGGACGAAGGGACGAGTAGGAGCATCTCAACCCCAAATTTAAGGGTTCGAACCGCTTAGCATAGATTTCATTAGGTATCATTCTAATTTGTGTTTTATTTCTGATGGTTAGATCGAATTGAGAATAAAAGTGTGATATTATTATGAACAATATTTATTTTGACCAATTACGTGCCTCATAGAGATGACTCTGCTATTTAGTCATTTGGTTTCGTTTTTTATTACATAGAACTTATTAATAATATTATTATTCCCATTTAAAAAAACTATAGACTAAAAATTGCGTTAAGACAGCTTATAAAAAGTACGTCTATTGATCGGTAGTGTCATCATTAGTATTGCAAGCTGCAAGTGCATCTGGTGGAGCAATACTGGTTAATAAAAATATTGGTATTTAATTTATATTAACTACTAGCTGTCCCGGCGAACTTCGTACCGCCCCTACAATTTTTTATTGTGATATTTTCCTCATTTTTATAGGTATTCTGCTATTCGGGGTAAAGACAAATTCAACAAATCAAAGATCATAAAAATCAGTCTAGCCGTTCTCGACTTATAAGTGGTGTAACTAACCCGACATTCTTTTATACCTATATACATAGATATAAGAATAAAATCTGTACTTTAAAAGATGACGTAGAGTTATGTTTAATTTTGGCAGAACGCAATAGAGAACTTAATCTTAACTTAGTTTTTTAGTTAGTAGTTATTAAATTCAGTGCTTTATTCTTAAGGCTAACTTTGTTAAACTATTTGTTTTTATTTGAAGATTTTTAAGTCGTTTGTAATTCTTCAAAAACATTAAACAAAAGGCGGAACCTGCATTTCTAAAGTTGCAAGTACCTAAAATTACCTTATTTTGGTGTACACCTATGAAACATACACCAATCGACAGAAAAAACGATTACAAACAACAAATACTCTTTGACAAAATTTTGTAAATGATACTTTGTTTAGAATTTCAGTTTGAATACGTAATATTTACTTTTATCTACTTTATTTATTTATTTTTATTTATTTATTTTATTAGGACAACCAACAAGACAAGCACAATTACAAGCAAATTGGTAAGACATGCAAATATTGGCTATAGACTAAGTGCCGTCTTAATAACAGGTTGCCACGGCATGCAATAATGGACTACATAATTTTTTAGTTACATAAGTGACCTTAATTATATTGTTGCTATATTAGCTATTACTATTTTAGTGCAAAATAAACAATTTATCAATAACCTACAACTCAACAAAATTAGACATTGGCTAAACAGATAAGGATAACAAAACCCTCCTCTTAAACTTTCCCATGGAGTCAGCAAAGATGTCGATGTCATGTTACTTATACTTTTTTTTTAAATACTTCTAACTTAAGGTATGCCAAGCTCTATACCAAAAAGTTCGAAGTCTTTTATTTCTTAACAATGTATTTATGTATGTTCAACCCTCAATACATTAAATTGAAATCGTGTAAAACGCTGGCAATTTATTCGCTACTTGTTATATATATTTTATAAAACTAAACATTTTGTTTCCCAAACGATATTTCGACAAAACGAGAACACACCGCTACAACAAAAAATAGGACAATATTTAACCATTCATTCCACGTGGGTGAACAAAAAAGGGCCGAGTTCTGACGTCACAGTAAGATTGAATAAATTAATACTGAGCCCATTGTACTTTCTGACCACCACAACATTGATATCCAAAATATCTGGTTCTATACATTGTCTAATAAAATATTATACAAAGGGTTACTTTAGAGGGAATAGATTGTATCAAAAGAGTCTTTTGCTTTTAAATTGTGTGATTTTGTGCACACACAATGGAGTTGCGCTTTGAAAATGTAAATTACCTTAATATTAAATTCGCTATTCAGTATTGTCAAAAGTGTTAACAAAATATTTTTTAGCTTGCACGGAGTTCATTGACTGCGCAAATGAGTCTTATTAAATACTTTATCTTTAAAATGGCACATATTGTGTGATGTCGACATAGGTATAAATAAAGCAAGTTTAATGACTTATGAGAGAAAAACCTTAACTGCATGATTGACATACGCTAATTGGATAATATTACCGAATATATAGGTTCAGTACCTATTATGTTCACCAAAATATTCAGTATTTTTTTTGCCGGTCGAAAGCAATCGTCCTTGCAACAAGTTTAAAATAATATTGTTTTTCTTTTGTAATGAAACTTGGTAATAAACAATGAAAGTGTACTCTTACGTTTATACAAATAATGTATAAGATTTTTTCTTTTTAAAACAATGAGTTATTTGTAATATTTTAAACAATACAGCTAAATAAACTGGGACATCAAAAGCACAGGCAGCGGTGGTCACTCATTATTTTATTTAGAACTCAGAGAAACACCCTTTTAAAATAGATTATGAGAAATGCACAGACGATCCAACTCTTTGAAATTGTCTTAAAGAGATGTAATACCATAACAGAAGTAAAATAATTAATTCTAGAAATTACAACAGCGTTGGTAAGTGATAAATAATGAATGTAAGAAGACACAGCAGTATCATTATTAAAAAAAGATTTTTTTTCTTTAATTAAACAATATATCTATAAAAAACACACATACTTACCTAAATTTAGTGAATCGTGGACTCGCACAATTCAGAATAAATGTATAAAATAGTAGTTGCGCATAGAGATAATTGCTTGGTAAAATTCTTTTTATAAATAAATAAATGTAATTGCTTAGTTCTATTGGGACAACCTTTTTTCTTTAATACTTCTGAACCTTTTATGTTACGCACGTTATAAGAAGCTTTATTTAACCATTTAAGATGTATGAAAGGAAAGTTCTGCTACTCAAGTTACACTATTTAACTATGACACCAACATCAAATAGAATAAAAGAAATCACTTTCCCATACTAAACATGATCAGGTGCTAACTGTTTATAGAAAAAATAATCTTTTACTGAGATTTCGATATAAGTTCTTTAGTTAGATTTGCTTTATTTAAGAACCCAAATTCTAAAAGGAAATAAAATAATAAAATAGTACCTGATAGCAATATTTTAAAATTAAGAAAAAGTTTTTTATCTTTATAAAAAAAAACACACTGTCGTGTCTGCGGCTCACATTTTAATCTATGCCCAGCCCCTCAGTCGTAAATATCCAAGCGATTTGCATAAGAAACGCTGGCAGTCACACACTTCGCTACTGAATAAATTAACCGCCGCCTTTGAGTTTTTGTACGGATCGGGCGAGCGGGTTTTTTCAGTGCAGTGTCATGTTTATTACTAAAGTTTTACTATGCGACCGCGTAGGTAGAAACTTGTTGTGATGATACATGATCTATGTGCATTGGCATCGTTGTAAGGTAATTCATCTAGAGTAAATATTAAGGACTTTGAAGTATCATCATCATTTCAGCCATAGGACGTTCGCTGCTGAACATAGGTCTCCCAATGACTCGGTGTCTTCCAGATTGGCCGGTTGGAAGCGAAATCAACGCGGATTGCCGCCCCACTACACTAATTGGGTGATTTTTTATTTATTTAATTAAACTTTATTTACTTTATTGCACAGACATTTTTAAAAAGTTGTACAAATGGCGGACTTAACGTATAGGCGGTGCAACAAAAAAACAAATTGTGTTAAATTAAATCATACAAAACTAAAACTAGACTAGCTAGATGAATATATACAGTTGTCATCATTAATATATATAAATATAAGGTCATACTTTTACCAATTATCCCCTGAAAGACTAGGGCGGGATTCTATTTATACAGGGTTACTATGTATACAGGATTTTAGAAATAAGATCTAGAGAATAATATAATAGTGCGTCTTGTTTTTTTTAATCTATGCTATACTTTTAATATATAATATATAATTTTTATAACTAGTTGTTCCGGCGAATTTTGTACCGCCTCGTTTTTTCTCGTAAATTTTTCAATGTTTTAATAGTTATTCTACTATTTGGGACGGAGACAAATCCAAAAAATCACAAATCATAAAAATCGGTCCATCCTTTCTTGACTTATAAATGGTGTAACTAACCCGACTTTGTTTTATATACTCTGAGGGGCTGATTCTGGTGCTCAAATACACCATTTTTGTCTATGAGACCAGCATGAAATTCTCAAAAAAAAAAAATTGCGACGTTCCCATACAAACTGAAGTCAGTTGGTCGCGGTTTATTATGGAAAAGTGTTTTTTTTTTTGTGTTTTCGATGTTGGTCCCATAGAAAAAGTTGTTGTATTTGAGCACCAAAATCAGCTCTTAAGAGGTTTTGCGTTATTTCATTAACACGTTGTATATTAAATATGAAGAAAAAAACGAGTTAGTTTTTTACATAGATCGATTTAGTTACTGATTCTGAGTGATCACTGAAAAATTTGCACTACCTTGAAATGTAACCCTGTATACAACAACTCTTACTATGAGACCAACCATCGAAATCAAAAAAAAAAACACTTTCTCATATTAAATAGATGATCAGCCCTTGTTGTATAGGAAAATTTTATACAGGGTGTCCCGTAACTGAAGATAACATTTTAACCATAAAATATTCTATAATATTATATTATACATCGTAGTAAACAACTTTTGTTCTATGACTATTGTTCTTTAATAAATTATGGAGATATATAAGTTACTTGAGAACCTGTATGATCGATGTTTAGTCTAATTTTAAAAGTTTTTCGCTCTCATTTGTTTTTTTCAACAATAAAACAAAAGAGAGCGATTAAAACTCAGAGGACATGTCAAAAAATATTACACACGTTTCAAATTTTACTGACAAGATTAAGTTTTTGATTTGTGTTCACATAATGTTACTTCAAATGTAACTTAAAGTTACACTTTCCATGTAATAATAAAGAAGAATATTGTAATAATAGTAAATAAAAAAGGAGACTAAAGGTAAATCCAACTTCCATGTGAAATCTAACGTGGATATCGGCTTTCCTTTCAAAGTAACAGAAAATACCCCAGATGATACAGTCCGCAATAACAATATCGTTGCATTTCCCATAGCTAACTGAATAAGTAATGAGCCCCCCCCCCCTCCTCCACCCTCAGCAACAAGGCACTAAGCATGCTCCATCATGCTAAGTACACGGAAATAAACACGTGTGTATACAAGAAAACTGCAAAGATGTATATTGCTTCTGGATGTGACATGTTATTTCACTTATTTTTGGATCAGAAAATCAGGTGTAAAATATATGAATTCTGCTGTACAGCCAACAGCACGTCAACCTATCGCAAAACGTCAAATTTTCTGAATTGATATTGGTCTCGTGTTGGCTCAATGACCTTTAACTTTTAGGGTAGGTTGACTTGCCGTTGACTAAACATAAATAAATGGACGCACTCGTTATCAATTTTTGCGAACACACCATTTTTGAAGCACTCAAAACATGAGAAAAAAAAGCTTTATTTTTGCTAAGAGAAAGAAACAACATATTTACCTTAATAGGCTAGTTTCCTGGGTCAAAAAATTATTATTCTATTTTGTCCGTCAGTTAGATTATCAAAAAATATTGGACCCATATTTTGACTTTTGCCAATCAAACAAAAAACGACGAAGATAAAGCGCATCAGAGTTTGGGAGTGACGTCACACCTTGCTAAAAAGTGTCGCAAGGCGTGACGTTACGCGGCACTTTAACGGGCTATATCTTCATCATTTTTTGTTTGATTGAGAAAATAAAAAATACGTGTTCAATATTTTCTGATAATCCAACTGACGGACTAATTAGATTTTTTTAGGAAACTAGCCCATTGCATCTAAAAACTAAGTGTTATCTCTCGACGTTTTGGTTATTTATCATCAATTTGATGTGCACATTATTTCTGAGACAACATTTTAAGCTTATTCAAAATACAGTTTTGAATATTCTGTAGCTGTAACAAATAATTTAATTGAAATCAATTTATTTCTGCAAATACCGTCAATGACACTATTACTTGCCTATTTTTTTTCTGCTATTTTTTGCAACAAGACAAATTTAAACTAAAATTAACCAAAACTCCTAATGTAAATAGAAATGATCACGTAAGCGTTATAGTCATTAGTTAACTTAATCAATTTAATTCATCGATTAATCATTGCGAGCAAGGTAGGCTCCATAGAATTGAATACGTCTTGTCACTTTACTACACTACACTACGATTTAAATATAATTCGACTAATCATTGAAAGTAATTTAATAATATTTCAAAGAAATAGGATGATATTTTTTTTTATTATACATAACTTGACAAATACTCGTATTTATTGTAAAGCCTGCATCAAAATTGATGAGTAAGAGTTATTGTACATGCGATTATCAAACTATTCCCAGATTAGATAAATTTGAATTCAAATACTTTTCTAAATTGGCTTAAGTTTTTAAGTGTCCTACCACACTTGACCCTTGTCTTTTCTAGAACCCCTTATTCCGAGACCACAACAGTAATGTCTATTATTTAAAAATGATTTTTTTCTCATCCAGTGTTCCCTAGATCTATGAGCCCCACGGCGCGGCCTGAACGCCAAATGATGGCATCTACTCTTTTACTTTTTTTTATCTAAATTAAAAATCTAAGGCGACTCCACGTATTGGGAGGTCTAAGGTTACGACAAAAAATGTTTGTTAGCGGTGATGTACCGTTGTTATTATAATAGGAACATTTTGAAGACTTCATTTTAAAAAGTTTTTACATTTATAAGAAGAAAAAGGAAATTATTAGATAAAACAAATAGAATCATTGAATTATGTTAAGAAATATATCGCACACCTAGATCTAAAGGGAACTAACTCAAAAAAACATTTTTTTTTCTTCAATTCAAAAATCAAATTCTTTTGACTTGATCTTATAATAATTGATATAATTAATACCGGTGGCGCCTTAGTATGGGGAAGTGTTATGTTTTGCGATTTAAATGTTTTTCCATACAAAAAGTTCTTGTATTTGAGCACCAGAAGCCCCTAAGAGGTTATTGATGTTTTACAAACAACCCTGTATATGTATTGTCATCCAAATGTCAAAAAGTCACAAAGTTTAAAATCCATATCAATATGAAGGAGGTTAAAAACTGCTTCCAAGATTTGATTTCATAGTAAGTTACAAGGGAAGCTAATAATTGTGTTAAAAATACATTATTTAATTAAAAAAACTAGTGATACCATTTCAAATAAACTGAATAAACTTTATCATGTCCACTGCTTTGGGACAGTTTCCTGGGTCAAAAAAAGATAATTCTATTTAGTCCGTCAGTTAGATTATCACAAAATATTGGAACCTTATTCTGTCTTTTGTCAATCAAACAAAAAATTACGAAGATAAAGCGCATCAAAGTGAGCACGTGACGTCACGCCTTGCCAAAAAGTCATCATAATAATATCTAACATTAGTCTACCAGAAAAAATCCTGTCAGAATCGGTCCAGTCGTTTCGGAAATTAGCCGGAATAAACTGATAGACAAGCAGAGATACAGAAAAAACTTTTTTTTTGTTTTAGGTAGGCACGAGTACCTTATTTATTCTTTCTATACATTCAGTAAAGAGCTGTTATTTGGACATTACAAAAATACATTTTAACTTTATTTATTTATAGATAAAATAGACCGCTTCATCATCATCATCATCAGCCTTTAGAAGTCCACCGCTGGGCATAGGCCTCCCCTATAGAACGCCACAGCGAGCGGCTCTGGGCCGTTTGCATTCAGCGGCTGCCCGCAACCCTGACAAGATTGTCAGTCTGCCCACGCTGCGTCTGCGTCCATTATAGAAGCTATGTTGGTAACTTTGGTTCTTCTACGGATCTCCTCATTTCGGATCTTATCTCGCAGAGAAACGCCAAGCATAGCTCTCTCCATAGCACGTTGGGTGACTATGAGCTTGTTTAGGAGGCCAAACGTCTCAGTGCCGTAAGTCATCATTGGCAACACGCACTGCTTCCAACCGACCAATCACGGAGTAACTGGGGAAAGCCTATGTTTAGCAGTGGACGTCTTGTGGCTGAAATGATGATGATGATTTTAAGCGAAATAAATTATTCTGATTCTGATGGATGATGATGTAGATAATATTAACTTTGAAGACTGTTTGAATCGGATCGCGACAGCGAAGCAAGCGGCCGGGGGTTCGAATCCCAAGCGGCAATGTTTGTTTGACGAGAATGAGTGTGCGTAGCTTAGTCGAGTCAAATCATCTAAGTGTATCTCTACGAAAATTTTGTGTTGAAAAGTTAGTGTGGCTGTTAGAAGAGTTTCATAGTTATTTCTTTATTTCGTTAAAATAATGATATAATCTTTCATTAACATAATTTTACTATGTATAATAGAATATTATAGAAACTTTTTATTTGGCACGAAATTTGCAGTAAAAAATTTAGTACACAGTACAACATTTATTGTTATAAACAACTTAAATAATATATATGTATAATGTATATTAACAACTTAAAAATAAAAAAAATAAGTTATTAACAACTAACATTTTTTTAAATTAATTAAAATATAACAACTAATTTTAATTTTGTACGCAACGAGGACGACTTATGCGATTCGAGGGTAACATTTGTTACGTTGTATTCAAAAATGCAAGAAAACGTTTATACTTATTTAATTATTTATTATAAAAAATATTATTGCATATAAAAATAGCCCAGGGTCGGGATTCTTTTAAAATGTGGTAGCATCGGAACTTAAATAATCACGATACCGTCCTTATGGAAGGTCCAGATGTCCGACGGTTGCGGGTAGGTCGACACGTCGGTAGCTGCAGCCGCACTCGTAGCCGGCTTAGCACCAGAAATTATGCCCAGCATAAAAACCCCAATCACGGGGTTAAAATAACTATTAAACACTTAAATACGAAGTACATATTATTTTATAATATATAGCTAACACAGTAGTTTTGTATTTCACACTGCAGGTGTCTTTTGGTCGAGAAGCTAATGAGTAGTGTCTAGAGTTGTAAAGTGTCCGTCACGTTATAAATGTCTGACCAATATGACCGAGCAAATTGGACATTTTCTCAATGTGACCGGACATTTTGGACATTTATTGTCACTAACGTCACAATCAATTCTATTGACAAACTATGAAAAAAAAAATTGGTCACAAATAAGTGCATTATTATAAGAAAGACAGGCTTTAGTAGTGATTATCTTTAACGAAATGAAACTACTAAAATAATTTATCATTCTGCACGAACAAGCTAAAAAGCGTTACTCGCAAGTTTTTGTTTTTGTTCAATCCAGATCAAATTACATGTTTTATTGTATGTTTTTATTGTCAAATACATAACATTCAAGACTTACTTTAGAGGAATTCTTCTTTTTTTTTAGTTTTTACTAAAAAAATTATGTGACCATCGTGACAATAAATGTCCAATGTGACCGAGCATTTATCATAAATGACGGACGCTTATAGCATATGACCGTCAATTTACAACTCTAGTAGTGTCAATAGTGTACATCGGCGATCCGCGATTGACCGTCACGGCTCGTTCGGCGTTGCCCGGCGGTGAACGAATTACCAAACCACCCGTGCTTTAAAAAATAAAAAGACACGTAACAAATCTTGAATCAACGTTATAACCGATTGTTAGAAATAAGAGGGATTACTAATATGCGATTATTTTCTATAAATCAATATTTATTTAAATGGCATTTATATTAACTTAGTTATTTATTTGTGGATGATTTAGATGATGTTTTATTAGTAATTAGATTGACAGAGTTATTCATTATTTCAATATTTTAGTAGTAATAGTTATTTTGGGATTTAATTAAGTTTTGGTTGTACATGTTTTTTGTTTATGTATTTATGGTACTATTATTATAAATGTTCACGTTAACCGTGACATAATTACGAAAAAATTAAATAAAATTATCTTAATGTCGCCGAGTTGACGAAACAAAAAAGCCATTAATGACCTCTTATCTTTCCTTAGTCAAAGGAAATAGAGTTTCTAAAACATAGTTTTGTTTCTACGAACATAAAGTAAGGTGCAAATCGTTTACCTAACTGCATACTTTAGTGACTCACGATTCCATACAATAGACGATTAAAAACTAAAAAGTTTTTTAACTCTGATACTTAGCCGTGATAACATTTTTGAGAGTGAATCATATTTAAATAAAAGGAATCGAGACCGAAATACGAATTTAACATAGAAGCGACTGTTTGACTGAGTCAGTTTAAAATTAAGCTAAATGACTTACCTTAAATATAATAGTAACATAAAGTTTTTTAAACTTCTTATGCAACGTGTTCTTTTTGATTTCCCATAACTTTAAAAAATGATTCTTTAACGTAAAAAAGTGGTTGTTGAAGGACAAAATGTCTCAGTCATTCTGTGTTAGAGATTAACAAGTTATACAATTGTATGGAGTTTTTGCTAGCATGACATATAGCGTCTTAAATATAAGGCAAATAGTGTCCTAGGTCAATATAAATGGTACTTAAAGATCTTAAGCGCAAAGAAATAGTTTTAGGAAACCAAATAAAACGGATAAAAGTGATAATTTCGAAAAAAATAATTTATATGTCGTTCCTTGAGGCAGTCTAACTTATATCCTTAATTATGGGAAATCAAAAGGACAACGTTGTACATATTTTTTTTTAGTTTCGTAGGACACTCTTTCAAGGTAATTTATTAATAGAATCATCCGGTTATGTTTGTTTTTTTTGGTGTTCATTATAATATTAATCTTTTTTATTTTTGACTCTGATGAGTTTAGTTGACATTGATGAGGTCACATAAAATAAAAACTGATTTTAACCAAAATAAGTTTTGTTATTCTAAAAAAAAAATCCAAACTGGACAAACAATGGTATTGAGCGGCGTCTATAGGCTGAAAATAATAATATGGTGCTTCTACGATTTTTTAGTTTACCAATCAAAACCCTGTTTGCAGTAAAAAAGTGGTTTATCGAGTTTTATTCGGTTGCAGCGTTATACAAATTTAATGGATAAAAAACTAATATGTTAAAACCGCATGATGATTCAGATTCACTAATGAATCGATAAGTATTTAACTAGCCGCATCGTTTGCTAACGAAATCGATGTTTGTTTATTTTTAATCGTAACTAATGAATATTAATATTAACATATGATAATTATAAATGAATTAAAGTGGTATAAATTTGCAGATTTGCAAACTTTAGAGATGTTTTAATGTTTTTTTAGTTTTAGTTTATAGGTGGCAGCTGTTTGGTAAATAAATAATTAAATTTAATACCAAAACAAGAATTTCGATTGGGATTTTGCTGAGGATTGCCTTAACTTTATTTTAAAAATAAAAAAACGGTTTGTCGCTTATTTCTGCAACTCTCGGAAAGTGTACAGTAAAGTAATAGGAAAGTTGTACTCTTTGTTAAATAATAATAATAATATTATTATAAAATCTCCCTTTTTTATTTAAATGATTGAACCACCACAAAAGTGACGGATCTACACTCTGATCAACAAAGACATAGATTCAATGACCTTTGTAGCCGAGAGGAGAGCTCACCGTACGAGTACTTCTGATGTCGGTTTGATACCCGATAGTTCAATATAGAGAAGTAGCTTTTTTATATTATCTCGGGTCTGGGTGTTGTGGTACCGTCGTTGTTTCTTATTTCTGTAACACAAGTGCTTAAGCTACTTATCATAGGATCAGAGCAATGTTATGTGATATTGTTCAATATTTACATTTATTTATATTTATATCAGCGACTTTTGTTCGTTTACGGATTTCCTCATTCCTGGTTCGATCTCGCAAAGAATACCGAGCATAGCTCTTTCCATAGCACACTGTGCGACCTTGAGCTTGATAACTAGACTTACTTCATCTAAAATCATGGTCAAGCGTACACCGATAGATCAAATCAAATCATTTATTTGTGAAAATGTGGGTAACAATAAGGAGACAAACATGGAGTGAAGCTCAAACTAATAACAATACTTAGCGCTAGGATGAAAGGTTATCTGTTTTCGTAAAACAAAACCATCTTACGGCTTCTAAATATCGCTAAAACGGTCAATATTTACTGTATCACATTAAACCGCAACAAAACACCACTTAAATGGTGTTATTACAATTGAATGATAAGCTAACGTGAATAGCCACCAATAAAAAGTCACATAGCACGAGTGAGTCACACTCGGATAGAAACAACGCTTGTGGTACTAGGGCTGGCTATTTCTTTTACATAATTAGAATATAAATAATTATCAGCAAAGTACGCAACGGAAAATTACAGTAAAAGGTTTTATTCCGAAGTTTAAGAATACTAAAAATAGGTTTTACTTCATTTAAGTTGAAGTCGACTTAACTTTTTCGTAAAAATATTTTTTTTATTTACAATTTTTCATGTGATTGATGTCATCCACATAGCACGAGAAATCGATTTATAACGAAACTAGGTACAAACTTAAAATAAATGATTTTATTTGTCACTAATTTAAACTTTTATTATACTTTCATAATAGCGTTTAGCATTTAGCATTTCATAATTATCTATTGGCGATAGATAGAGATCGATGGAAGAGTCCGGGGGAGACCTTTGCCCAGCAGTGGGATTGAAAAGGTTGATATAAAAAAAAATATACTTTCACTCGGCCCTATCCAACGCTGCCGACGAGAAGGCAGCGACAGACGAATAGACCCAACAATCTAATCATTGACCCCTACAAGGCAATGAATATTATCTCAACCAATGTGTGATATTAAAAAAATAAAGTATTTTTTACACATATACATATACTGACAGGTCTTCTCAGGATGATTAAAGTTTGAAGGTAAAATGAATACATTTCAATCTTAAAATACTGGTACTATCACCAGAAGAATTATGTCAGATGGTCTGGGGTGCTCTCAAGCACGTACAGGTTGGTAAGCGGGGTGAGGCAAGGAAGTATAAGCTCGAGCTGATAATGATTTACAGAATTACCCTTGAACGATATAATTGTACATAGAAATCACTGTTCATCTTTCATCGATACAAATATATTTTTTTTACTGACAGCTCGGTTCGCCGAAAGAAATATTTATCATTCTTCAGGGCTCTATAAGTTACCGATGCTTTTCAGCTTGTATGTGAACAAGCTGATTGATGAGCTCAGCAGTGCTGGTGTTGGCTGTTCTGTTGACGGTACCTTTGTAAATAATATAAGTTACGCTGACGATATAGTACTGCTGTACTCATCGACCAGTGCTTTTAACAGGATGATTGGCATCTGTCAGAGATATGCGCTGGGCAACGGTCTCAGGTACAACTGTGCCAAAAGTTAGTTGCTAGTCCTTAAAGGTAAGTAAGACATATAAAGTTCCGCCTGTTAAGCTCAATGGCACGGCTCTGAGACAAGTAAACAGCTTTAAGTACCTGGGACATTGGATCACCGAGTCACTAAAGGATGACCTAGATCTAGAAGGGTAGCGTAGGGTTCTGTGCGTTGGGGCAAATATGCTTTCCTGCAGGTTTGGGGGTTGCACAAAACTTGTAAAGGTTACGCTTTTTGAAGCATATTGCCACTCTCTATACACGTGCAGCCTGTGGACACATTACACTCAAGGAGCGTACCGGGCCCTACGCACTCAGTATAACAACGCAATCAGGGGGTTGATGGGGCTGCCACGACACTGCAGCGCACTAACATAGTTTTTTTAAGAATAATTGTTACTGACACTCTGGACTTTTGTTCCGAAATAAATACTTTTTATTTATTTATGAAAGTGTTTACTTTTAAATTCAGCCCGAAGTTTCGAACGCGTTTGCAGCGTCCATGGTCACGGGTAGACACTTTTACTTTCAAACTTTAACTGTCGTAAGAAGACCTGTGTATAATTATGTGTAATGAGTGAAAATTGCGAATGACTAAAGTAAAGTATGCCTAAATACGCCCCACTGTAGGGCACAGGCCTCACCTCAACTATGAGGTTGTTTTGGGCCATACTCCACCACGTGGGCCCAGTGCGGTGCGGTGGAAGGGTGTTGTAAGGCCAGTGACTTAGCCTTACTCTCAGATATTATTAAGCCGCCCGGCCCTAAGGTCTGACTAGGCTTCACGACTAGTATCAAGTGATATTAGCCAGGACCAAATTTTAACGTGCCTTCCGAATCACGGAGATGCTTGTGATAAATGTAACTAAATATGGTTGGAATGGTCACCCATCCAATCACAACCGCAGCGTAGGTGGGTTGGTAATAACTACCAAAGCACTGCCGCTACTGAGCCACAAGCACCTGTGTGTGACAACACACATACACAATGTGAGCACAATGTTTGGCAATGCTCTACTTTTTTAGCTTTTTCTAAGCGATTCTGTCATGCAATAAGGCGGCCTCTTTGTACCTGTGTCTTGTTTGAAAAGACCTTTTTTTTATGCATTTACGTGTCTTTGGGACCTCGCACACTAAACGACTACGATTGCGACTAAGTAAACTAAAGAAATCAATAAACATCACGCACTCAGGCCGTTGCGTCAAGCGAGGTCAAATGTACTATGTGGTCTCAGATAGTATCTATTAATCCTAATTTTAACTGCTAATAGACAACATTAAGCGACACAAGCAGGAGCTGCGTCCTACAGAGATGAATATGCTGCGGTGGATGTGCGGAGTCACGCGGAAGGACCGCGTGAGGAACTCGCGCATCCGCGGTAGCCTTCGTGTCCGTGATATTGCGGACAAACTGCAGGAGTCGCCTACGCTGGTACGGACATGTTTTGCGGAAACCGGCAAGCTACGTAGGAAACAAATGTCTAGCCATGCCGCATCGCCAGGTCCTGGCAAAAGAAGTAGACCCAAGAAATGCTGGCTTGACGTCGTGAGGGCTGACATGCGTGCCAATGATCTCACAACTTGAGACGCTCAAGACCGCGCGAAATGGAGGAGTAAATCAAGGAAAGCGGACCCTGGGCTCCAAAGCAATGGCTTTGGACGCAACCGGGATTGACCGTATAGATGAAGAAGAAGAAGAGACAACATTATAAAATATGCATTCTTTTATAATATATAATGATACCCATTTATTTATTTTTTTGTAGCCAACCCTGCACACGCATCGGTAGGTACCTATTATTCATCGCGCTGCGCATACGCATCTCTATCGAGCCGTACCGTGAGTCACCTCTACCTATTACGATTTTATACACATAATCGTCGCTGGCCATGGATTTAATTCTGAGAGACAATAACATTAATTTAGTAACTGAGATCAGCTCGAAATTACTGGATTAAAAAATAAAAAAAGACCTATACTTACATGGTATAATATGCGTCCAGATGTTGAAAGGGTGTAGGTACGATTCTCAACTGAGGTAGTCGAATGTTTTGAAGTGGAATAGCTTTGGTATTACTAACATTGTAAAAAATAAAAGTCATATATTTTAGTGCTTAAAATGGTTGAAATCATCCAAAACGCAAACAGAACCATTCTAGAACCAGAAGCATTTTTTCAATGAAGTAGAAGCATTTTTTCAAAATGGTTACTAAAAGAACGCTTTTACTTCGTGAGGACTTTTAAAATATGACAATAAAAAATAACATGTTTGACAATTGACCGTTAACTGACCAATAATAATTATTATGTTAAGTAATATTTCTACGTCATTATTGGCGGAATGTTTTAAACTTGTTTTTTAAGATCTTACCATTTTTTGAGAAATAAATGCTTTTCATTTAATTTTCAACCATGGTCACACTACCATGTAAATGAATTGTCTTAATTTGGGCTCCGTTTTATGCGATAATAAATATCATTGTTTAGAAAACTATAAAACACATATGTACATACACTGGGCTGGTCAAAACGAATCGAACGAGCCTAAATACGAAGGTTTTACTAGTAGTAATTGAAGAGTTCTAGTACCTACCTCCTGCCTCCATCATCAGATCAGCACGATGGTGTCAAAATATTGTATGTCATCCAAATGTCAAATACATACAAAATTTTAATCGACACGTCATTTAGAAGTAGGTTAAAAACTAAAGTTATACGTTATACTGCCGTCTTAAAAAGAAAAGACGGATTTGACATTAAAAATAAAATTAGAAAAATACTGATTGAGATGCGTCTTTTTTAACTGATTCTGAATAAAATATGGATTTACTCAATTCGTAAAAATAAATGACAAATATGTCTTTTTTCCTTATGGATGGCAGTATCATCATCATCATTTCAGCCATAGGAGGTCCACTGCTGAACAAAGGCCGTATATATATGGCAGTATAAGTGAAACTAATTAAATGTCACCTTAGTCAGCCTTTTATTTATAGTTACAAGACATGGAGTTACAAGACATACAGTTACAAGACATGTAGTAAGTGCCACAGTTAAGCTTCAGGAATGGGTCACAGGGCGCTTGGAGAAATATTGTTCTAGCTATGGTATTCATTATGTGTATCACCAAGCGTACCTACCTAGCTCCTTCCATGTTTTTTTTTCGTTTTCTCTTTTACGTTTTTTTTTCCTACGCTAATAGGATTAATTTGTTGTCCGGCTGTCTGTCTGTATGTCTGTCAAGACCTTTTTACCAGTAACACGTAGAGGTCTCAAATTGAAATTAATATCAAATACTCAAGTGTACAAAAACTTGAAGCTGTAATAAAATCAAACTTCTAAGTCAACGCTATCAAAAGATATGGCCGTATAAGCCGCATTTCTTATGCTCACGAGCGAATAAAAACCTACAGGATTCTTCCCGTTGACCTAGGATGAAGTTTTCGAAAACGCGGTAAATATTTTTCGAGACTCGGTTTCCGTTATTGAGAAACTATTTACTTACCTCTAAGTTTGTACAGAACACTCGGTGCGTAAGTCTGACGCGCACTTGGCCGGTTTTTTTACCTGCTAGGATCGTGATGTCTGGAACTAGAGACAGCTCATTATCGAGGCGATTAAATAGAAGGTGTGACAATCCTCAACCACTGAGGAACCGACGGTGAAGAAGAAAGAAGTTTTTGTGTGTATAATAAATGTCTAAATCTCTCCCTGTCTTTCTCTCCCGTGTGGTTAGGGCCTAATTAAAGCAATAAACCAAGTCTAAAACGTTTTGTTTATCATGTAAATGGTGAAAGTCGACCAATGGCGCTGGTGACTCACTGTCGCTGCAACTCGATACAGTAATTAGGTGCTGCACTTAAATCGTCATCGTACGCCCTAATTGTGCTGAATGGATTCAAATTCACGTGAATATTCACGGTACATTAGTACCGTATGTGTAACATACTGTGTAAATAAAATCATTTTTATTATTATTTTAGGTATCCTATACCTATCCTATATGTTTACTGCTGAACATAGGCCTTCCCTAATGACTTCCAGATTGGCCGATTAAGAGTGACCTGTATCCAGCGGCTTCCTTAACAGGTCGTCTGTCTTGTTTGTTTGTGGGCATTCTACACTGCACTTGCCGAATACGTGGTCTTCATTCTAATACCTCTTTAGCCTCTTTTTCCACTTTAGCTTGCTAATCCATTGGGCTATGTCAGCGACTTTTATTCGTTTCATCATTATCATCATTTCAGCCATAGAACGTCCACTGCTGAACATAGGCCTCCCTCATAGTTCGTTTGTTAGGCGTTCGTGAAATTACAAAACGTCTTCCAAAATTATTTAGTGCCGGAAGATGAAAGTCTACAACCAGTGTTTGTTACCAGTGATTATATATGGAATAGAAACGTAGCCTCTCACTATAGGCCTCACAAAAGCTCAAGGTTTGGCTCAGGTGCTTGGTGTTTCTTGGCGAATTCGAATCAGAAATGAGGAGATCCGTAAACAAACAAAAATAATACAATACCAAAATTTAAATTTCGAAAATACTTCATTACTCAAGGCTAACAAACGCGAGTTGCCAGTGGATGGGTGACCATTACATAATCAGCTTATACCGAACCACTGCTGGAAATATGCCTGTCCCATGCACACCTTGAGGTCAATCTTCGGCTATTCTTTTTCATCTACCATATGCATATTCATTCTATCATATTATTGTAATGACATTTTATAAATGTATCACATATCATTTATCTCAGCATCTGTGCTTCAAAAGGCACGTCAAAAGTTGTTCGTGGCTTATTATCACTTGATATTAGTTTTTAGCAGCGTCTGAGTCTTTTGGACAATATTTTTTAATTCAATTCCAAAGCCTTCGAAATTAATAATCGTACACTTTATGAATAATAGTTAATTGGTTAGTTTAAATACTTGCAGATTATATTTTCAAAAAGAGTGTAACCGAGAAAATTCAGAGATTTTTAGTTTTCTGTAGTTAATAGAGAATTACAATTATCTTTTCGTGAAAAAGATTATTTACATCAATGTAATAATTATTTAAAACAGACCCTTACAAAATTTACGTATTTTTTATTGTTTAAAAGTTTACTGATTTTAATTACGAGGCGACGTGATCGCTAAGCGACCAAGCCTCTCAAATAAAGAGAAAAAATATAAATATCTTTTCTTAAAAGACATTTTAAACGTTTCTTTACTAACTTTCTAGATTTATGTATCACACTAATGCGTACTAATGGTTTATTTACTTCGAAGATTTTAGACTTGAAAAGCATTAAAAGCCTAAGATAGTATATTTTTCATCTAATGATTTTAGTTCATTACTCAAGTTAGTAAATCAAAAGCTAGAATTTTTTCAGTTGCGTTTATTACGTCAAAATGTATGCCTTATCAACTTATTAACAACGTTAACTATTTTAATCACATTTCAAATTAAGTAGTCCTTGTAAACAAACATAGAATATCAAATCAGAGCCACTATTAACCACTTTAATCGTTGTTTATCGCTTGATTAAGTTGCAACGACCACAAATAAACTTTACAAACCATTGCACATCAACATTCGAGATCGCAGAGACAGAACGAAAAGTAATGACGTCATTCAGTCTACAAACCAGAAACGAGCGATATGCATAAACTGCACTTTGAAATATATTAGAAACTGGTTCTGCGTAGCGCAGTAGTGACCGAGAGAACAGTTACATTTAGACGTCACGACACGACCACGACCGTCAAATTTTAATATGATGACGATCCATTAGCGTAGGCACAGTGATTCGATTCCCGATTTTTCTAAATTGGTTCGGGTCTGGGTGTGCTAGGAACCGCCACTGGCAAAATTAATTAGTACTTCACAAACAATGGACGTTAATTTATTACTAAGAACGTGATAATAAGTAAATATGCCAGCCAAAGAACAAAGTAAAATATAAATATTAAGTACCTGCTATTTGCCTTTTCGTAGCTCTGATGCCTAAGTCTTTCACAATTTGCTCTATGATTTATAGTTTTAAGTTATTTTATTTTTATTTATTAGGATAGCTTACAACTTATAAATTTGCTACAGTTATAGGAAATTAACAACTAGAAGCTTATAACAAGCTACCACATCTATAAAGTTATCATCATATAACATTGTAAACAAGAAAAAAAAACATTGACTACCTAGACAAATTACAGACAATCATTTAAGGTAGTTGTTTTACTTGATTTCATTTAAAATCGCTGTCGATCTTTAATAAGTTTTAAAAAACATTATCAGCATTTATTTCACCTTTTAAAATTGAACAAAGCTCGATCGTTTTTATACCTCAAAGTTTACGAAGCAAAGCTTTTTTAAATCAAGTCCAGATCGTAAGCTCTAAACGCTCCCAAAACAGGTTTTTATTAGCACACGGCAGTGGCCGAAGCCGGCTCCACGATGCTTTATTGGATAAGCTCTGGCCGAGCTTTCGGCTCTCCTTACTCCTGTTTTTACAGCTTTAAAGCTCGACTTGGATATGTTTTTAGAATTTCTTAGAACCAACCGAATCTTTGCGTTCGCGGTTTAGTGGTTAAGGGTGAAAGGCAGACGCGTTTTGCATTTGCAAAGGCGGAGGAAACTGAGAAGGATTCTTGAATGAGAACTCGTTACATTAATTTCGTGTATTGTATGCAGTGTAGCATGATCGCTTTGACGTTTAAGTTAAATATAAGTCAAACCTTCCCAAGCAAGTATTCAAATTTGTTAATTTTCTTGTATAATCGTTCTACAGCGGTCTAAAGTTACTCCTTAAATATGAACAAATAATAATTATTATGGTATTATTTTTTATTGTAGCTTTTCCAGATTTGATTAATTATTATACTATAGTCAACGGTAGGTCAACCTACCCTATAAGTTAAAGGTCATTGAACCGATTTCAACTTTGGGTCCGACACTTAGAGATCAAATCAATTGAGAAATTTGACGTTTTGTGGTAGTTGACGAGCTATTGTCGTACAATATTAATTAAATTTGGTTCTGGACAATACTATTTGTATAAACTTACTAATATAAAACTTAATGTAATCTTATTGAATCATCATTATCATCATTTCAGCCATTAGATGTCCACTGCTGAACGAAGGCCTCTTTCAATGACTTATCATCGGAGGGGATTGCCAATACTTGCCACGCTTGGCAAGCGGGTTAGCGAGCGCAGTTTTTTTTATAATATTTCGCACACAGACGCTGCCGCCAGTTTTGTGCTACAAGTATTAATCGCCTCTTACGTTACGCCTCCTGTTAGCGGTGGGGAAGTGTATTCTTTACGGCCGTCGCCACACGACTACGACGACGCTGATTATGATGATTATGTAATTTTTTAAGATTTCTAATCTTGACTTCTTAAATAAGAATTTTGAATAGTTTTGTTGTTCGTCTATGTCACCCGTTCTATGAGAAAAAGACTCTTTACATCTATATGTAAAGAGTCTTTTTCTCATAGAACGGGTATAATCAAGTTAACATACGAGTACATTTTGAAATGGATTTGAATTTTGCGTAGCTACTGCGTTTGTTTAGGACCTATTTCGTTATAGTCAATTAAAAATTTCTGAGCTATTAAAGACTTAATACGCCTGATTATAAAATCTATTTCAATAACAATATTATATTTAAATAGCAATATTACTTAATCATCATCATCATCATTTTAGCCATAGGGCAACCACTGCTGAACATAGGCCTCCCCCAGTGATGTCCAGATTGTCCGGGTGGTCTTACTTATTAATAAATAAAAAAATATACGAAGTTATTTTATCAACTTTTCACAAATTAACTTTTATTAACTTAAGCAGGCATTACTTACATTTTTACGAGATATTGATGTAGATATTTTACATTATAATTTAGAGTTTTTAAGATTAACATCTAATTTGAAGTCGAGTGAGTCAGATGAGTGAATCTTTCACTCGTCTCTTTCAGATCTTTAAATTGGCATTTCTGCTCTTTATTATACATGGCTAAAACCCATACCAGATAAATTCAAACTCACTCTAAAAATATTCCTTATTTGGTCTATCCGTTTAGTTGTACAAACAGACAGACACATACGTACTTAAACATAGATGTCAAACTTTATACTCATCTTTTTGCATCGGGGGCTAAAAGATGAGACCTGAGTTGAATTTTTAATCATCATCATCATCATTTTAGCCATATTATGGCGTCCACTGCTGAACATAGGCCTCCCCTAATGACTTGCGATTGCCAATACTCGCCACGCTTTGCAGGCGGGTTGGCAAGCGCAGTTTTTTATAACATTTCGCACGCAGACGCTGCTGGTCGTCTCGTGCTACAGGAATTAGTCGTCTTTTACGACACGCCTCCTGTTGTCGGTGGGGAAGTGTATTCTTTACGGCCGTCCCCACACGGCACTAAGAATTTTTAATAGTTTTAATTTATCCACACCATTTTTTGAGCCAATTTTGTTCAACTAACAAAATATTGTTTCAACTATAGCAACAAATTTCATTTAATCTTACATTTCAATTTCAAAACTCACTTCTAAATAAACGGACGGAACAGTTACCTTCGTCCTCATGCCCTTTAACCGGAGTCGAGTCGAAGTGCCAGCTTTATTTATTAAAACATTCAAGAACCGCCTTTCCTCCTTAGAAGATAGAGTCCAACACAACCGCAAAGGTGGCTTTATAAATTTGTAACCAGTCCTAAGAGTGGGTGTGCTGTGTTACTACTGAGTTAAGAGATGTATTATATGTATATCAGGTACGATTTGTATTTTGTTTTGTTTTGTTGGGTCGACAGAAGCCATGGCCTTTTGACCAGTTTAAGATGGCTATAAAATAGTGAAGCTGATTCTTAGCTTTTAACTTGGAAATAAAGCCCCGAAACAGAATGCCTACTACGAAAATGTTTCGGCCGATCGGACGTTATATAAAGTAACACCTTAAATTTGAGTCAAATCATTTTTACAATTTATGATCAATTGAAAACAGTCATGTTTTTGTACAGTTAATTTTAGATTTACATATTTTTTCAAAGGTTTAATACAAGTGTATTTATTTTCGGTTATTTTAGTTTATTAGGTTTATAGGTTCAAACGAACGAGTAGGCCTATAGACTGGCCCTGTGCGTTGAAATTTTCACCGGTCTTCATCTCTTTATCAAGTGTGATTCGAAGTAATTTAAGTACGAATTATTTACCAGTCCAGTAGTTTGCGTTCTGGACTGATATTAGTAGTATTTGTTTTAAACTCTTAACTAAAAACTTTAAAATTTTCAACTATCTGTATGATCCTAAAGTTTAAAATTTTGCTGGTGAGTATACTCGCTCTATTAAGTGACACCAACATACAAGCTTTGCTTATTTTGGGACTAAATTATTAGTGTGAATGTAACATGAATCGTAATAACAAGTAGTTTCAAATTTATGGCTTCCACTCAGCACAGTGTCAAGAAACACATTTAAGCTCTGTAGGCTTACTTTTGAAACCAATCTCGATCTCAATCCGATTCCAATCCGAACCTTGGTCTTTCGTGGATAACGAAAAAGGCTGCAACAGAACTATGCGAGCCAGATCCTAGAAAGATTCAGCGTCGCCCTCCGTAGCCGAGTGGCGAGAAGGGTTCGATTCCTATTCGGGTCAATGTAGAAAACTTTTCTATCTTGCCTCGGGTCTGAGTGTTGTGGTACTGTCGTTCTTTCTGATTTCTCTAACACATGATCCGTTACTTACCTTAGGATCATCATGTATAATACGCGGCATAAAGATAAACTTGTCGTTCCAAATTTCAGATTGCACAAGGTAGGAAGTTCATTCATGGGAAAATGTATTCGTATTTTTAATAAATTACCACAATCCCTTGCTGAACTGCCAGTATTTGAACTTAAATTACATGTTAAGATGGTTTTAATGAAAGAGGGTTATTACACCGTTAGTGATTATTTAAATGATAAAAATATGTGGACTATAAACTGGTTAGCTCGCACCAAAACTTGTAAAAATATTAATTTTAAAAGAGGTTGACAACAGTGAGTTTCTTGCGCTGCTTCTTCTCGGCACTAGCCCACAAATTGTCCCGAAGCAGTGGTAGGGCAAAAAAAAATATCGGGACGTGTAAAAGTGCTTTTAATGGCCTATTTGCAAAAATAAATGATTTTGATTTTGATCAGAGAAATGTAATATGATGTTGTCTATATGTCTAATATTTATGTGTTAAACCATATTGTGCAGCAAACAAACTAAGAAACTTAGATCAGCAGTTGACACGTCAGCTAAGTAATTTCCTGTTGTTACCGAAACTGAGATGGATCGCTTCCTAACTTCGCACTATGGTATGTTTGCATACACTGCAGTCAAGCTGATAGATCAAAAACTGTTTAATCATTTGTCATTTTAGCATCGCTTAGATGCACGATTATCGTAGTATTTTGCGTTTGAGTTTAAAGGTTTGTTACCTAGCCTATTTTTCTAAATTTTCACTCATCTGGCTGTGACTTAAGACGAACTTAATAAAAAAGGCGGCCATGTGCAAGTCAGACTCGACCATGAAGGGTTCCGTAGCAGCAAGTAACAATTATAAAAGTTCTAAAGAGCTAATAAAGCTATTTTTTTATTTGAGTTGATTGAATGAAAGGCAAATTGCGGTTTACACACATTTTAGAGACTCCTAAAAATGGTGTCCCACCCCCCCTGTAACTTATAAAATAAGAGAATGATAAAACTAAAAAATTTTATTAAAAAAAATAAAACCAACTTCAAAACACTGAAATGCTAAAAATAATCCTAACACTTAAGTACCTAATCAGTTACTTTTGGAGTCGGTGCCAGCCGATGAGAGATTCAATGTTTTTGTTTGCACGTTCGAGTTACGTTTGAACATCGGTTTACAAGAGACTACACGTTATCGTGACAATTCGATTTTAACATTTAATTAAAAATATGTCTATTCACACATGGGTTAAATACATTTTTTTTAATTTCTTACAAAATATAGCACAAAAAATGCTGAAATAACATAAAATTTTTGAAATTTCCAATAATTTTTTTTTTCTGTTGTTATGAACAACTATTATAAGATGTAGATAAACACAGCACAATAATCTTGAGATATACTTTTAAAATAATATAATTATTATCTTATAAAAATAAACAAAAAATAAGTAGTAAACCTAAGTCAAAGTTAACTATAAATTCAAGCGCGCAAACCCTATCGTTTTCTAAACCTAGGTAGGAGATCCACTACTTAATAAATTATTAATATTATCTTGTAAATGATAAACATTGTTGACTCTTTACCCCGCATCATAGACGTACACAAGCATAGAACTGTATTTTAATTTTGCACCGAAATTAGTTGCACGGCCTCTTAAATATAATAATCGTTGGCGTCACGTAAAAAATTAAATAATTAAATCTAACATTTTAAAAAAGGAAGTCGTGTAATATTCAAAATACGTAACTACTTTCTTTACGTAAAGCTTGATCGTTACGCGTATCTACTTCATTTGAATAAAGTACATAGACAGACAACTGAGCTGGATAGACACTGTTAATTAAAAGTCCGGCCAAGAGCGATTTGCACTTGTTTACTGAGGGTTCTGACCAACGTACTTTCTATCATTTAATTCGAGTTTCTTGGTGAGGGTTAGACTCACACTTGACTAGTTTTTTCATTATTTAACTTTGAGGTTTGCATTATAGTTAAATAAACAATTTGTTTCCACAATCACATCAATTATTTAGCCCCAAATTATGCAAAGCTTGTACTATGGCGACTAGATAACAGATAAACATAACTTAAATTTATAAACATACTTAGACTTAGGTATAAATGCTCGTGCTCATCACACAAACATTTGCCCCTTGCGGGATTCGAACCCGCAAAAGCCTGCCTCTGTAGTCTTAGTCTTTTTTTTAAATTGGACAACATCAGATACATTGCTTTGATCCTATAATAAGTAGCTTAAGCACTTGTTACAGAAATCAGAAACAACGACGGTACCACAACACCCAGACTCGAGACAATATAGAAAAGTTGTTTTCCTACATTGATCGACCGGGAATCGAACCCGGAACCTCAAAAAATAGCGACACCAAGTCCGGTATACTTGTCTCTCGGCTACGGAGGTCGCCGGTCGTCAGTCGGATTATTACGCTTGTATGATGACCAGTGATCGGAGTAGGTAGATTGATTTGATGTACTTTGCATGTGCTAGCATAATATGGATATGCCTTTTTATTAAAAAATCTAGAAATTCCGGGATCCATGACAAATAGATAACCACACTGCATATTTATCCCTTACGAGTCGCATTGTGTTTGGTCTTGCCAGTAGACATATTTTTTTTACTGATTCAGTGGTTCTGCCACTTCGTAATGGGTTCTACTTAGTTGTCATTAGTGTGTCAATCTTGCGTCAAACACATTACAATAATAAGTAAATAAACACAATGTAATATCTCTGTTTAAAACGATGCATTTGTGTACTAGTTAACGTCATTAGCAATACTAGTGCTGTCTTGTAATTATACTTATAATAAATTCAAATAAATGTTAAATTAATTTTATATTATATTTAAATTTATATATATTATATTTAATAATTATAAGTATATCTTATAATAAATAATAATTATTAATAATATTAGACAACATCACATACATTGCTCTGATCCTATGGTAAGTAGCCAAAACATTTGTGTTACAGAAATCAAAAACAACGACGGTGCCACAGCACCCAGACTTGAGACAATATAGAAAAGTTATTTTTCTACATTGACCGACCGGGAATCGAACCCGGAACTTTAGAGATAGCGACACCAAGTCCGGTATGATCGATTCTCGGCTATGGAGGTGGTCAAATATAAAAAACCGACAAACAAAAAAGTTTACTTAAAGGCGTCGGAGGCCATGTCCTATAAATTTTAGTATGGTGCTCGTGGGCGTCTTTAAATAAACAACGAAAACTACTTGTTTTTTTGTCGCGGGTTTAAAAAAAGAACTTTTCTTTACATTATTACCACTCCAAATTAAATAAACAAATATAATGATGCGTCTGCATACTATTTTGTCTATGCGCACATGCAAAAACGTTAATGTTTCTCTTTTATTGACAACATATCATTAGGGCTTCGTAAAGAAAGCCATTTGTAAATGTTTTCGATAACGAGTTAGATATGCAACGAATAACGATAGCTCTATTTTCCGTAGTAATTATAACTGGGGGCTAGGAAGTTGTCGTGTACTTTATTATCATGGGAACATTAACGGAACGTTAATAAAACAATTATATTCGTATTAATAAATTATTAAGGGACGAGAGTATAAAATGGTAAATCCAACTGTAAAAATATGATAGATATAGCCGCCATGTTGAATCGCTTTGACAGTGACGTCACATATTACGAGCCCTGTTTCGGTATAAATTCAACATGGCCGCTGTATGTATCACATTTAAAAGAAATCCGTTGGTGTCGATAATAAATTAAATTGATAAATTGATTTCACATAATAAATTGATTTCACAATCACGCAGTGGTCTTATGTAGGATAATAATTATGACGATTAGAAGTTGCGTCACTTACCTATACAGGGTGTAACGAAAAGGTGAAATAAAACTTTAAGGGGTTATTCTACGGCTAAATTACATCAACTTTTTCTATGGGACCAACATCAAAATCTCAAAAAAAAATTGACGTTTCCATACAAACTGATGCCAGCTGGTCGCGTTTTAGTATAGGAAAGTGTTTTTTTTTGCGATTTCGATGTTGGTCCCATAGAAAAAGTTGATGTAATTTAGCCGTAGAATAACCCCTTAAAGTTTTATTTCACCTTTTCGTTACACCCTGTATATTATGAGAACAGAGTTTACATAGGTCCTATGTACTAAATATTATTTTCGTCTTAACAAAACAGATTTCAAACAAATCAAAATAATAATTACACAGCACATATTGAATTAGAAATACTTTTCGACGATTAAGATGTTTATTGCTAAACATAAGCCTGTTTTATGACTGCATAACACTATGGAGTCGATGTTTGCTTGTGAGAGCGTTGTATTTCTCAACCAACTTCATTTTAATGAGCAGGTTCTCAATGGGGAAGCACGCTGCACATTTTTCCCGATAGGGGTTGCATTGTGTTTGGTCCGGGCTGTACTATCATTCGATCAATGGTTCTGACACTCACAGTACAGAAGGTGTACTACTCGTTCAGACGTATAAACCTAACAAATTAAAATACCATTTAATTATGTCAAACCTTTGTTAATTTATGAACAATTAAAATGGGTCGCGTTGTTTACCCGGCTAGTTTCAAATGTTCATATTTTGTCAAAGGATTGACACAAGTGAATGGTTATTTTAATTTATTAGATTTTTGCGTCCAAAGAACGAAACATTTCGTAGTAGACCTACTGTTATGAAACGCAGCCCTTGTATAATAATATGTACCTCTAGCGATGTATCAATTAAAACGGTTGACAATCATAAATGTTCTACATTTAAAAATTACGAAAACAAATGAACTGTCGCCGTCGAACACACGTTATGCTTTAAAATAGAACAAAAGTCGAGCGTAAAACGGTTTGAAAAACATGCATTCTCAATTATATTGATGCCATTCGCATCTGTGGTTGTGTCGGCAGTTTTATTACCACACCTTACGCCCGTAGGGAAGAAGTAGAACATGCTCTGTATATTTTAAATGATCTAGTATCATAATACTGTTTGTGGTTATGAAATATTAAAAATATTAGCTTATAGTTTTTGTTTACCCCTTCGTTTTTATACTAACAATACAGACATAAGCGATAGTCATACTTAAGTTACCTTAAAAAACTGGGTACTTTACACAAACAGGTAATTTGCGCCTC
Source organism: Anania hortulata (assembly GCA_963576865.1). NCBI lineage: Eukaryota > Metazoa > Arthropoda > Insecta > Lepidoptera > Crambidae > Anania > Anania hortulata. The sequence goes on from OY756407.1 coordinate 1,611,462, forward strand.
TGAAAACGTTGTCCGCGTGGCGGAGTATTGGTCACACAGAAATATTTAGCTGTCTTTGAAACGAGAAGAAGAATGGCATCTGACAAATAAAAATCATTAACATTGAAAGTCCCTTATTTAGATATAACAGGCGTATACATATATAAAATACAGGGTTACATAAAATAAGGTCTATAAAATAATATAAAGTACGACTTCATCGTAATAATTAAATTAAGGTCTATGGAATAATACACAAATACGACTTTATTGTTATAAATTTGAATTTTAATATTTTTAGATTAACTTTAAATATTCCGATAAAAATAATAAAATGCGAAGTGGGCTGTTATTTATTAGAAATCATAGGTGTACGCCGATGCTGCTCCAATGAGGACTTTCTAGGAGTTTTTTTTTTAAACGTAGATAGTTTTTTTTTAAAAGTTATATTTATTTCTTTAAGTTACTGATTTTAAATCATCCCTGATAACATTAACCATAGGACGTCCACTGCTAAACATAGGCCTCTCCCAGTGATTTCCATATTCGCCGGTTGAGAGCGGCCTGCATCTGGCGCCTTCTTGCGACCTTAACTAGGTCGTCTTTCCACCTTGTGGCTGGACGTCCTACGTTGCACTCGCCGGTACGTGGTCTCCCTAGAACCATTCTGCCCTATCGGTCGTCTTCTTCTTCTTAGGGTGCCTTCCCCTGCCGGAGGTTGGCGATCATCATTGCAATTTTTACTTCGTCCACTGCTGCCCTGAACAGAGACCTGGTGCTAAGTCCGAACCACTGTCTAAGATTCTTGAGCCAAGAGGTCTTACGTTTGCCTGGTTTCCGACGTCCTTGAATCTTTCCCTGGATGATCAGTTGGAGAATTTCATACTTGTTGTTGCGCATTATGTGGCCAAGATATTCAAGTTTATCGGCCGTTAGGGACCTGGTGCTAAGTCTGAACTACTGTCTAAGATTCTTGAGCCAAGAGGTTTTACGTCTGCCTGGTTTCCGGCGTCCTTGAATCTTCCCCTGCATGATCAGTTGGAGAAATTCATACTTGTTGTGGCGCATTATGAGATCAAGATATTCAAGTTTCAGCCTTCAGTGACAGTTAAAGTAACCTTGTATACTATATTTGGCAATTAGAATTAAATCCTTATCTTTAAGTCGTTAAATTGATAATACAGCTATTAGAAAGAATGAAACACGTGTTACACATTTGATAGCCACTTTATTTGTATACAATTCGCACTGCACAAACCGTTTAAAGTTTCAAACGGCCGACGGCTAGAGAGCGTACATGCGTTCCCAATTACAGCGGTGTCTTGAACATGTTAACGGATATGCGTTATTATGAAAAAGGGATTTACAGATTGAGCGTTTTTTACAACGCTATATATGTCGACCTGGTAAAGGTTGCAGGAAGCCGCTGGATGCAGGCCGCTTCCAACCGGATAATCTGGAAATCATTGGGGACGGCTTATTTTTAGCAATGGACGTCCTATGGCCAAAATTATGATGATTAAGAAGATGGTTATTTTGCATCATAGTGCTAAATTATCAGGAGTGATTTAGAATCATTATATCTGGATAGCTAGTCTCGAAGTCATTGGGGAAGGCCTATGTTTAGCAATTTATAGGCATATATTTATTCACATGAAATCATTTACGCAGCTAATATGCGAGCCGATTACTAATCTGCCTGTCAACAAATTTTAATGCCTTACCGAAACTGCAAGTCAACAAATACCAAGGTTGGCCTATCTCCAGCTTAATCCTTAAGAATGATCACATACCTATATAATTTTTATTTTTATTTTGTAGGTACGTACTTCGGAACACAAGGGTTGTCACTTTCTTACATACCACGACATTTGGTATAAACTGACGTTACGGGTCTATTTTATTCAAGCTCTTAAAACTTTTAGTTGCCCGTCGAAATGTACTACCAGAGCGTTTAAAAAACGCCTAATCTAAGAATGCCCTAACGCCCAAGGCCCGCGGCTGCGGCCCCGACTCCAGAGTGCGCTATTGAATATTCCAGAGGTAATGGAGTGGCGCGGAGTGACGCGTGACGGAGGTCGGCTACGAAGTTCAGATATTGTTTAGTATAGCCTCCGAGGTGAGGTACCGAAACGTCAGTTTGACAAAACGCAAGTTGACAGCTATCAAGTTACTTGTAATGCCATTAATATGAATGTTGATTTTTAATGATTGAAATTTGTTTTTCTTTTAAGGTTTCTTAATCTGTAGCCTATGGACCCTTGTAATGAACGCCGAGGAACGTTTTTTACGTTTTGAAAATCATCATTTCAGCCATAGAAAGTCCACTGCTGAACACAGGCCTCACCCAATGACACAACATCGGGGGGATTGCCAATACTCGCCACGTTTGGCAGGCGGGTTGGCGAGCGCAGTTTTTATAAGATTTTGCACGCAGACGCTGCTGCCAGTCTCGTACTACAGGAATTAGTCGCCTCTTACGACACGCCTCCTGTTTGCGGTGGGAAAATGTATTCTTTACGGCCGTCTCCAGACGGCACATGCTGTTCCGCATACCCGCCGGCCGAAGGGGCGGACCGGGGGTTATGTGGGACTCCGGCTCTCAGTCTGAGAGCCGCATACCCACTAAAAACCAGACAGTGTTCTCCGGTGCCATTAAGTGAGTGGGAACTGCGAGTTATCGCCCCAGGCAAGCCCTGGGCATTAAAATTTGTCCGCAGTTCCATTTCTGGCTGAGGCTCGCTGCAGCGAGCGCCACTCGGCTTTAGGGAGGAAAGTGGTCTCTCCCCCCCCCCCGGTCTCCAGACGGTGCGTGGAATACGCGTGGCCTCCTTTAGCGGACGGCCGACACCCCCGTGTCGGTCACCTGAGGCCCATCAAGGAGGGGCATATGAAGGCCGTAGAGCCTTCTGCGGCGCCCATGGCGTCGACGGCAGATCATCGGGGCGTCAGCCAAAGCCTCTCATTTCCTCTCCGTGAGAACCGCTTGCCACGCCTTCTCACGCTCCACCATGCGGGGTATGGCCGCCTCAGGGATAGGTAACCTAGCATAACCTTCACACTAAGTATCCCCAATATAAAGTTTACACATTACGCATTGTTATATAAATAATAAAAGCTAAGTAACGGTAAAACTCGTTTTGCTTTTCGGTAAAGTTCCGTGGAGTTTTTGAAATTTTGAGAGAGGTCTATGATTACAAAAAAAAGTTTGAGTAGATACTTTAAGTTTATCTTTATTGCAAGTTTCAATTCTAATCAAAGCGAAATGATATTAGTTAAGTAAGAATATTGTACTCTAGGGCTAGTAACTTGCCACTGGTACAGTAAGGCAATTGACTTACATTACTGTCAAATGTAATTAAGCCTTTGACTAAGCTACACGACTTTCATCCAAGAAATATTAGCTGGAACTGACGTTTTACCTGCATTACAAAGCACGACGATGCTTGTGATAAAGACAATAGATATGGCTGGAAATTAAAGAATGGTCACCCATTTACTCACAACCGTAGCTCCTTAACTTTGATAACACTACCAAAGAGCAGCCGCCACACCTACAAGCACTACTGAGAAACTAACAAAAAGAAAATACAACTCCGAACATCTTTGAGTGCTACAGATTTCAACACACATAACTTTTCAACACAAAAGTCGGTAACGACAAGTAGACAATTTCTACTAGAAAACTCCCCAACTTGTCAAGTTGGAAACTTTTATTTACTCACTAGTTTCCTCTTATAGTTACACGTGTACCCGACCGGTAAGCTGTACTTGGTAGGCACGATAAAGTTTGGATAACAGCTGACACATATTGACTTAACTTTAGAAGCCACGAACCCAGATAGAGAGGATGTGGTTTTAGTTACTACCTCTATAGTTACTGGTATACTACCGCTACCCACCTCAATTATGATTCATCTGTCCTATGCCTGAAGGTTCTTTGGAATAGATCAATTTTACAAGACTCCTAAGAAAATCTTATGAGTCCGTCAGTTGGATTGAGAGAAAATATTGGACTCGTATTTTTTCTTGTCTCAATTAAACAAAAAATTATGAAGATATAGCTCGTTAAAGTTCCTTGTAACTTCACGCCTTGCGACTCTTTTTAGCAAGGCGTGACGTCACGTGCTCACTTTGATGCGCTTTTTCTTCGTCATTTTTTGTTTGATTGACAAAAGACAAAATATGGGTCCAATATTTTTTGATAATCTAACTGACGGACTAAATAGAATAACCTTTTTTTGACCCAAGAAACTAGCCTATTGTGCAGCGCGTAATGTATTTGTACTTTATTTCTTTTTATGTCTGAAACAATAAAGTAAATTTATCTGTCAATCATTTTAAGCCTGTGTGAATAATGACAGATGCTTATAAAATAAACGAATATTCAAATTCAAATCTTTATTTGGTTACGTGATATACATTGGTGGTAATGTTATCATCATAATCATGCTACGTCAGTCCACTGCTGGATGCTGCTGCGTGATCAATGCACGGCACTCAGCCTGATCTATGACTATTCCTTTCCATTTGCTTACAGCAGCTTTGAGTATATACCATCGCTCCAATTTGTCAGAGGGCGCCCTACGTTTTGCTAACTAAGCGCTTTTTTTTATATCCTCTATATTTGATAAAGGATAAGCTGAAGTGGCAGTGAGCTGATCACTTTTGTCGTAAAACCGTTATCTAATACCCAGACGTGTTCTTAAGTGACAACAGAAACTTGTCGAATCAAACGCAGCGTACGTATGTAGTGGTTTCATAATAAATTATAGACAATAACTGGTCTACCACTAAATGTCAAATGACCTCTATCCTGGTGGACTGAAGACCTAGTCAAAGTTGTAAGAAGCCGTTGAATTATAACGGCCCAGAGCCACTAGCTGTGGTGTTCTGTAAGAGAAGCCTAAGTCAAGCAGCAGACTTCCAAAGACCGGATTTTCTGTTAGGTGATATGCTGCTAAATGTAAATTAATACAGTTCACGCTCAGTCTGTAACCTTATCACAAAACCATCACAAACTTACCCCATAACCATAACATAAAATCGACACCTGCGCCATAGCCCACAGTAACATCAATGATTCATTGGTCATAAAAATCAAAGCAATAACTCTACCTGCCCAGACGATGACTGCTACTTGGGTAACGACGTAAATTTAGAAGCAGCTGCATATTCAAAGTTTGCTATTTCAACTCACTATTGGCACTGAATAAATAATAAATATGTGTATCAAAAAGCTTCATACAATGCAATATAGAACAAACTCATAGATCGCTAACGGACACGAAATCTTGAAACAGTTCAGAATAATGGTAGGAAGAACCTAAATTAGAATAGAATAGAAACATTTATTTGACACAAATAGAAGAAAAATACATAATATTAAAATTATAAAGGGTATCTCATGTGTCAAAAAGGTTCCCGCTCAGCATTTGTAGTGATAGCTACGGACTTTATCACGACGCTGATTTTCAACGGGAACCCCTGACGCTAGGACGTGCAGCGAGTGACGTAGCGGCATATCGGACCACCAGAGAACTCCAAATCACGCCAACGGACTTCGAGCCCTTGCGAAGCACAGTTTCACATAATTACTCAAGCTTGTTGAAAAAACTTTTATTTAAAAACATAATACTGCGACTCTTTTGCCACCTAAGTTGCTGGCAGCGTATAAAAAAAATTGCAGTGGTCTGAGCTCGATTACTGGTGTTAAATAAGTTATGGGAGGGCATTTCTGCTGGGGTTGATCAGAGTCACCTCCACGTGCGGCTGGGTGTTACTGATTACTCTCGGTTACGATCGGGTATAAGGAGTAGCATCCTGCCCTGGTTCATCCTGGGCAACGGGGGTTAGTAATTTCCTTTGGGGATTGCTAACTCACGGCTAAACTCTGCGGGGGGGAGGGGATGTGCGAGGCGCTCCCTACGGGCTCGGGCAGGGCCCGCTTGTGGATGCGTTTTCGCGAAGGCGGCACGTGTGGGGGGTGAGGACTCCCTGCTCTCGCGGCCTAGACGGTGGCCACGGGGTCCTGACCCTGTGGTTGGTGGAAGTCTCTCGCTTCCCAGTATGGTTCAAGCTATACTGGGCAGCGTGAGGGCGTGAGACGTAGGCGGCCTTTTGTGCCGGCACCGTTTCGTCGCAAAGGGTGGCCGCGGATCGGGCTGAGAAGGATAACCCCTTGCTGACCCAATCCGAGGTTGAAAGAGGGGGGGGGGGGAGCGGGAAGGCGTTTCGCCGAACTTAACTTTTCCCCTCTAGTGGGCTAGTAAGCGCGGGGCGGGGGCCCCTTGTTTGCATTGCACAGCCTGCCAGACTGGGGTGATCCCGTGTGTACAGGATCACCTATATCCTATGCCTGAGGCCCGGCATGAGCCGTACGTAGGCAATGTATGGAATTTGTCCTTATTGGGTTCCCATGCATCGTTAACATACGTTGCGTAGTTGGTACACCGCAGGTTTTTTAGTGGGTGATACCTCGTCGTTTTGACGAGGGAGTCCTATATAACCTATCGCTGCCCCCGCGGTGGTAGGTAATTTTTCCTGCGAGAAAAAAAAAAGAAAAGGGCATTTCTGCTGTCTTAAGAAATAATAAAATAAATACGAGTATTATAGACTCCTAGCGACTCTCCTACTTCCAGATATCTCCAATACTAACTATCCTCGTGCTGGAAGTAACTAGACCCAAGACCTGGGTTTAGAAAACCTTTTTTTGTCCCAAATTTCAAAAAGCGCTATTTCGGAAAAAAAAATATTAAAAAATTTAGCTGATACCAGATTTTATTGTTTGCGATTGATCTTTAATATTATGCAAATAGTTATTGTGTCAGGTAAATGTTAGGTAAGCTCCAAATCCTCCCGGCGTTAATTACAAGGAATTAGGGTTCTGAAACTATAATTTAAGAAACCCTACATCAAATGCTAAGCTAGACGCTTGCAGTGCGTATGCGACTGCTTAATTGTTAATGAAAATAATATTGAGAATAATTTTATTTATTCTCATTTTTATTCTCATAATATTCTCATTAATAAATAAGTTATTGAGCAAGTGTTGAAGACGTTCATAATACTTTCTACACTTTTTTCGCTAACTTCTGCTACTCATAAAGATAAAACCAAAAGTTCTCAATCGTCTTCATTAACATGAAGCATGTAAATTGTTGTAATAAATCATTTTTGGGTCGTTTTCGATAAGGAACGACGGTTGTAAATGTAAAACTTTTATTGACATATTTTGGGGTTATACGAGTTAATTGTTTCAGAGTTAAAGGGATTAATGCTTAGGGGTAAGGTACCGTCGTTTTTCTTTTTGTTGATAGTAAATCAGCAATGCCTTATATTTGATATTACTTTATTGAAGTAGAGGAGTTTTGTTTCTGTATTTGTATATAATATGATACTTGGAATAAGTACTTATATAGCAATAAATTCGGTTTTTCAAAAAAATCTGTTGCTAAACGGATCTTTTTATTTCTCTTGCTTCTACTTTTTCTGGTGTCAATGTCGATTCTAGCTAATATACTTTGAACAAATTTAAGCCATTTAGTGTCACTCATATAAAGTAAATAATCTTGTACATATTTCTATTATAATGCATCTGAAAGTAAAAAATGTCTGTAAAACAAAAGATTGAATTGTCTTAATTTTATGTTAACTGTTCTAATGGAAGGTTGTCTGAAAAACATTACTTTTAGTAATAAGACCATCCACATTTCAGGTAGTTATTGCACACCATACATGATGAACACAATATGTAAAAAATATCATAGGATGTGCTTCTAATGATTAGAAAAAAAAATCGACTTCAAAAAACTAAAACGCTAAAAATAATCTAACACTTAAGTACCTAATCAGTTACTTTTGGAGTCGGTGCAAACGAAAACATATAATCTCTCATCGACTGGCACCGATTCCGAGGAATTAAGAACCTCCTCCTTTTTTGAAGTCGGTAAAAAATATTACATTTCTTTTTATTTTTTACTTTAATTTTTTTTATCTAAATGTTACTATATTTAACTAATTGCTAGATCTTTAGTATATTACACTTACGCAACCTCTGCACTTAAATATTCTTTGGTAATGCATTTTCTCGCTGCAACAACCTAGCTATCAATAATTTGTCATAATGCGCTTAAGTCGTGAAAGTACGAGCTCCTGTTCAGATAAGAGACGAGGCTGTAAAACGTCGCTACTAAATAAGCTTCTTAATTTTGGTGACAAAGATCAAAACGCAGAAAAGACGTGTCATATTAATAAAAAAATTAACAAACTGTTGATATCCTTAACAAATCAAATGTGAATTATGTATTGGACAACAAAATAAACAATAACAACCTTAGCCAAATTAGGTAAGATTAACTCAGAATTAAAGATAAAAATTACAAATGTTTTACCTGGATCACCGACGAATTTGAAATCACAAAATGTTAAAATGAAAAAAACTTATTAGTAAGCAAGTCAAGTCAAAACACTTAAAAATTTCTAGCATTTGTAGTTATAAAAATATTTGAAAATAACCAACACTTTACAGGCCGATATGATCAATGAACAACACAGTATAAAGAACGGCATTCCGCTGGGATAGTAAAGAACTGTTATGGAAACTAGACTGTCAGACATATACCTATAGCTCTTAAAAATCAACGGAAACGGGTTAAGTAAGGCACTGTTTAAAAAGTTTAGGCAGATAAAACGAGAATAAAACAATAGTAGGCTACTTCTAATGTAACCGCATTTACCCTTCTAGAACTTTAATCTTTGCCTTAAAAGGTGCATGTTTAAAACACTATAAGACTTACGTTTCGGTGTTAAAAAGCCTATTAACCTATTTTATTTGAAAGTTACGTTGTCAGTCGATCTGTTAACCTCCCAATTATCGTCTTTATGTCTAAGATAATAAGAACTAAGGTAATTTATGGATTTTACCGCTTAATACGGGTAGTTACAGATAGAACGGAATACCAAAGTGGTTTCTATTGTAACATAAACAAAAGGTCATGAACTAATATTGCGTAATACGGTCCTATAATCTGTAAGTCAATTCGTGAAGGAGCATAAAGTCAAACCAGATAATATTATTCTAAAATCTAAAGAATGTTTGTTAATCAAGAGTTACTGTTTCAGGTATTTTAATGCAAGTTTAATCAGCCATCGAAACTTAATGTCACTTTAGGGAAACATTAACAGTTGTCGTCTCCACTGCCACAATGCCTGAAGAGCAAGGTATTCGACCAGTACGTCCTACCAGTGATGGCCTACGGAGTCGACACGTGAAACGGATGTGGACTTCAAGTTTCTCAGCGCGCTATGGAAAGGTCGATGCTTGGGATTTCGTTAAGGGATAAAATCTGAAACGAGTTTATCCGGCAGCAGATCAAAGTAATGGACATAGTGCTATAATGTAGCAAGTTAAAGTGGCAGTGGGCCGGCCACACTTGTAGCAGAACCGATGAAAGGTGGAGTTAACGGGTTCTTGAGTGGAGACCGCACCTTGGCAAACGTAGTGTAGGACGCCCTTCGGCTCGATGGACCGACGACCTTAGGAAGATGGCTGGCAGTGGCTGAATGAAAAAAGCGGGAGATTGTGCTCTTTGGTGCTCTTTAGGGAAGGCTTACGTCCAGTGGACTGCAATAGGCTGACATGATAAGCAGTTGTAATTAGGATGATACGATAATATATAAATATATTTATCCAAATGTTACATTTTAAGTAACTCATGCTTTGATTTTTAGTTTATTATATATCCTACTGTTTTAACTTAGTCATTCAAATGGTCAAGTAGAGAATGCTCCGATGCCTTAAGTGGATCTCTTTAACATTTTTAATGAGATAATTTTCAAAAAAACAAACTAGAACTAAGTATAGATAAAAAAAAATATTATCAGAACAAGTTGTCGACAGAGAAATACGAGTAAAGTATCATAAATGATTACATTTTTTTATACTTTTTAATAAATACCTGTATAGAATATTAATATGTGAGCAAATTTATTTTTGCACCATTTAAAATCGAATGCTTTCGGGTTTTTTAACCCCTGAAGCAAAAAAGGGGCATTGTGAATTTACAAAATATTTTATCTACAATTTAATTTATATTTAACTCATTTACTCAATATTTTCATTTCTATACAAAACTTGCCCCTAATAGGCGTAGCGTTAAAAACCCATTAGGTGAGAATTAATTACAGTAAAAAATACATTAGTATTTTACCACAACTAATATAGACACAGTAAGCTTAATACAATCATGATGATGATGATGATGAAGCTTAATACTCAACGCATTTATAGACAAGCCACATAAAGGCATAGTAGCGCGATAAAACTGAACGGACACTGTCTCCTAAACAAACACCTTTACGCCATAGGCAACACAGACAGCCCTCTCTGCAGGGCAACTCTCACTACAAATCAAATGTCTTAGTACAGATGACGGCCGTAAAGAATACACTTCCCCACCGCCAACAGGAGGCGTGTCGTAAGAGGCGACTAATTCCTGTAGTACGAGACGGGCAGCAGCGTCTTCGTGCGAAATCTTATAAAAAACTGCGCTCGCCAACCCGCCTGCCAAGCGTGGCGAGTATTGGCAATCCCCCCTGATGATAAGTCATTAGGGGAGGCCTTTGTTCAGCAGTGGACGTCCTATGGCTGAAATGATGATGATGATGAGTACAGATGAAACTGTCGGCTGACAGTTTCTATCTGACGTAGTCCTGAAATGCGATGCAGTTGCATCACAACGCAATGAAATCCTTGACAACCCAAAACCGCTCCGCGAAGCCTGTGAGAAAACCAAGAAACTTCTGAATTTCTGGGCAGAGCTAGGCTAGTTACGTCCGTAACCATAACATCCACCACGCACAGAGGACCGAATTTGAGTCTAAATGCGGAAAAGGGGGTCCACTCTAATACTCATACCCATACAGTAGCGCATTAATTTGCTTAGAATTCGGATCCCAGGATCAATTCCCAGTTAGAGGTTTTTTTTTTAATTGGTTAAATCTGGCTATGGTGATAGATACCTCTGGCAATTAAACCGTAATACAACGATGTAACTTCTTACTATTATTTTTACCTTCTGCTACACATGGGAATCAAACCCACATCTTTTCGCTATCTGGGTGACTGCATCGCATAGATTCGATACCCATCTGAAGCAGTCAAATTATTATAGTCATCTAAGTTAATGACCTAGCATGAACTTTATCATCATCATCCTCATTTCAGCCATAGGACGTCCACTGCCCCGTTGACTTTCAGATTGGCCGGTTGGAAGCGGCCTGCATCCATTCGTACCAGTTAGCACACTGTAGGACGTCTGGTAAAGGTCGCAGAAAGCATAAACTTGCATAGTATGAAAAAAAATATTGAAATTGTTTCAAAAAACCTAAGCACCTAAAAAAACCAGTTGTCTATTTCCATCTCATTGAAAAAGGTCGAAAAGTAGCTAATTATTTTCTTTTAACAGCGCAATAAAAAAACTAAAAAAATACTGTGATAAATGTTACTTTGCCGCTCGATTTGAAGTGATCCTACCGTATATATTTACTGTGTAAGTACTCGACAACCACCTGCAATATTTTGAAAGTTGGACATTTGCATTTTCGATACATTTTTTCCGAATACGAATTTTTTTTTGTGGTGTTGTTCGACTAATTAATTAGTATGAAAGGGTTGATGTGTATTATCTGACCATCTTTATATACAGGGCGGTAAAATTTGGTTACTATATTTAATCAACATAGCGAAGGTGGACTTTTGATTGATGACTGTTGTTTTTTAGGGTTTTCAGCCTTTAAAGAAAAACAAATGGAACCCCTTGGTTGTCCGTCTGTTTATCTGAATACCGTTTCTCATGAATTGGTAGAGTAATTTAGTTGAAATGTATTAAAAATTTTAACTTCTATTTAATTCAAAATTTTTACACCCAAAAAACCTGTAATCTTAATTTAATAATCTCTTTTTTAAGAGTATACTTTATTTTTATTTATTTTTTTATTTTAATTTATTAGGGATAACAACAGCTTACAGATTTCATTTTACATAAAATATCTTAACTCTACGGAAAGCCAATAACAGTTATCCACGTATATTATACAGGATGTAACGAAAAGGTGAAATAAAACTTTAAGGGGTTATTCTACGGCTAAATTACATCAACTTTTTCGATGAGACCAACATCTAAATCGCAAAAAAAAAAAACACTTTCCCATACTAAATAGCGACCAGCTGGCATCAGTTTGTATGGAAACGTCAATTTTTTTTTTGAGATTTCGATGTTGGTCCCATAGAAAAAGTTGATGTAATCTAGCCGTAGAATAACCCCTTAAAGTTTTATTTCACCTTTTCGTTACACCCTGTATAAATGAATAGTATGTTAGTCAGTGTGCACTTAAATACAAGAAAAGTACTTATAGAAAAGGTATACATTTCTGAAAACTTCTCTCATAATATTCGCAGATAAAGAATATCACTAAAGTTTCATGTTTAATTAATTAAAAAAATTATGTTGTTCATAGCCAAGATAAAATATAATTAAGATGCCCAATTTCAAAACCTAGTAAGTGTGTTTGACACAACTTTACAGGAGAGCGCAAAACGTGTTTCATGCTAGCCTTCCAAAAGTATAAAGAATTTAATAATATGTTTGTATTTAAAAAATAGAGAAAAAAATTAGCTTTTTTTTGAAGTGTATATTACATATTTACTTTGAATAGTACAAGTTTTATAAGACTTATTGACTTTGAAATTGACTATCTTAAAAAAAGAAGAGCAAAAATACCATTTCAAAACCTAGTAACTCTGCTAGAAAGGACTTACTGGGTTTTGATATGGTTAAATTGATCATTTAGGTACTAATTTATCCAGACCAAAACCAAGTAAGAGCTCTAGAGATGAGAAAATATTTATGAAATATACCCGCAGGCGTGTGGGTAATAGAGAAATAAGTAAAGTTGGAATTAGAAAAATAAGTTTAATTAAAGTTGTAAACAATAACAATATTTTTTTCCACTTTTTTCAATTGTTTTTTTTTCCGTAACCTTTTTTTTAACGAATATGCACGTTATTATTTATAATTTCTAGTAACACACATACAATAATATAAAATAATTTGAAAAAATAATACCACAACAGGTAAATAATAATTAATAATCGGTCTAAAAGTTATAAATCTTAAAGTGGTTAGTTAGACAGAAATGTCTGATATAGACTTGACATTATTATTTTGTTTACGACTTTCATAGAGACAATCTGAGATTACTTTTTAAACGGTGTGTATCTCAGCAAATATTTGGGCAATTTTAATTTGTTTTCACTATTGTCTTCTTTTTAATACAAGTACCTTACGATCAATTACGGTGATCGATATTTATCTCATGCATATTCCCTATTGTATTGAATTGATGAGGGAAGCGGATGCACTTCAACTTTTAAATACATTATAATAATAATACAATACAATTTTACTAAAGAAAAACATACAATTCTTTGGAAAAACGTGTCCCAGGTTTGTGGTTTACAATTGAATGGACGCTACTATTTTATTACTTACTACTACTACTACTAATTGATTTCAGAAAAACATATAATAATCGTGTATTCGTCAAAAAGTATTCAGTAGTATGTTTGCTTCGGTTTGACAATTAATAGACAAACACGTTCACAATAAAATAATTATTAATAAAAAAAAATTTATTAGATTTAGGTAGATATTTCTCGCTTTTAATGCGAGCAATATTTCAATGAAATAAAAGAAGTATTACTATGCAGCTATACATGCCATCACTAGTAGGTTTAAGGTAGAAATAATAAAAAAACAGCATAAAAATAGCAAAAATAGCGACATCGTATAAGCACAAGTTAGATAAGCAATAAAATCTGACAATTTCATACCTCGATTAATTAATTTCTTGTAGATTCAAAATAGAAATATCTCCCTTGAAGTCGGTAAGTTCTAGGTATATGTTTGCAACAAAGCTTTTGCACAAATACGCAAATAAAAAGTTTTTATGAAATAAAATATAAAAACAAGGTATTATTATTTAACTATTCAGAACATCACTAGTATTAGGTAAAAGGAAAAAAAACCCTAAATCCCTAAAAACTAAATAAGTATGTATTTTACTTTACAAAAGATAAATCTGTTCCTAAAGTAAGTTTAAGGCATTTATTAGGCAAATATTTAACACTACAAGAACACAAAAAGTTTTCAGATTCGCGCGCTTTAAACTTTTAAACTACGAAATACTCATATAAAAAACCAAGTAACTAGCATTATATTTCCAGTTACTAGACTTAAAAATCATTAAAAACCTGTAGTAACTACTCCAAAACCTAGTATGTCAAATGACCATTTCAAAATATAGCAAGTGAACTGCACTTGCTAGGCTTTTGAAATGGTTTTGTGACTTGCTATATTTTGAAATGGTCAAGTCGGCTCAAATCGAAAAGGTACATCCACTTACTAGACCGTAACTTTTTATCTATTTGAGCTATCGATGTGGGTGTTTTTGCATAAATTAGAGGCTTACTAGAAAATGGTATTTAGCCAAAAATATCAAAATCGCATTCTGGAGACTTACTAGGTTTTGAAATGGGGCAGCCGTGATGTACAAGGTGCTAATTTAAAACCAACACCCCGTATAACCGTAATCAATGTTGACAGAAAGAAAAAAGTAAAATCCCTTTTTTATTTGTTACGCTGTATCATCTAGTATTTTAAGCTTTATTTGTTTTTTAAAATGTTAAACCTAACTTAAAGTAAACCTGTATAGAGATGGCCTTTATTTTTTTTTTATAAATCCTGTAAATCTAAATTACCAGATAGTAGTTTTTTGGGGGTGAGAGGAACAGGGTGTTGAGTTCCTCATCCACCATGGAAAAGGGAGGATCCTCCGACCCGACGGGTATTGTGTCTGGTGGGCTAATGCCCGGGCTACTGCCCGACGGTTGTTTGTCGGGTTCTTGTATATATGGTTCATTCGTTCCGATAACTTTAATATCGCGATGTAGGATACGTCAGTTTTATATGTAGCGAGATAGATGTCGCTACATCACTCCCCTCCGAGACCGGAGGTCGATAGCAGGTTGAGTCGTCCATTGTGATGCTTGCCGGGCCAGTGGAATGTTCCAGTGAGTCGGAACTAGATGCCGCATAGTTCACGGTGAGTCGGAACTGTCTGCGGTGATGCCCCAGTTAGTCGGGGTGATGCTGCAAATGCTCCAGTGAGTCGGAGTGGTGCAGTGTTGCGTAGTGGCTGGCTGCTGCGTCGACCAGGAGAGAAGTGCGTCTCTGCTTGTTGACCGGCCGAAGTGCAGTGTGCTGTGCCAAGGTCGCTGAGAAGGCTGTGGGTGATGACCAGAAATGCGCGTTCGCTGCATGCTGGTGGTCAGGATACCCGTAGTAGCCGTGGATGCTGGCTGGCTGTATGGACTCGCTGCTCGAAAGCTTGAGGAAGTAATGATGACGTCCCGAAGACGTAGCTCTGTGAAGGCTGCGCTGACGTTCATGCTCGGGGTCACCAGTTTGGGGGGGGGAAGGGGAACATGGTGTTGAGTTCCTCATCCACCATGGAAAAGGGAGGATCCTCCGACCAGACGGGTATTGTGTCTGGTGGGCTAATGCCCGGGCTACTGCCCGACGGTTGTTTGTCGGGTTCTTGTATATATGGTTCATTCGTTCCGATAACTTTAATATCGCGATGTAGGATACGTCAGTTTTATATGTAGCGAGATTGATGTCGCTACAGTTTGAAATGAAGTCTAGAACACAGTAAAAACGTATCGAAAGATCCATTGTAAAAATAAATTATTAATTAAAAACGAGTTAATAAAATAGGAAAAACCTAGGAAGTGCGAGTTGGACTCGCATCCTCAGGGTTCCTTACAAACTTAATCGAGTTTCAAAGATATTTACCACATTTTCCGTGCTTGTTAAAAAAATTTTTTGGTGATCCTAAAATTTATGGTTTTCTGACTTTTTCTCTACCTGTGCTAAATGCCATTACTTCTTTCCATGCTTAATGATTCTAGGCTAATGCAAATTGCAAGGTACTCTTAGGTTTTTAATCCCATGCAAGTTTAAAATGTGCGGCATCTTTTGATTGCGTTGACTTAGATGTTTGATTTTTTTCATATCTTCAAGGGTTAAAGACTTTACCCTTGTGAGTATTTTGTATTCATTTCAACTAGATACCTCCTCGAGTTTATAATAAAAAAGGGTCTTTACAGACAGACGGACAACGAAGTGTTTCTATAAGGGTTATTTTTTTGAGGTACAGAACTCTAAAAAATCCATTATCCATCCGTTGTTATTTATAAAAATCTACTGTAATTGCACCACCGCCTATAATTTGGTTCGTACTTTTTTAACGCCCTGTATTACAAGGTGTGATCAAGATAAAATATATCTAGCCTAGATATCCAGTACATATTGTGTAGACAACGAGCGACAGAATTAACGCCTGTTATCCAGTTTAATTTACGAGAACTTGAATTTAATTATAAAACTAGTAAAATAAATCCGACTTTTATGAAATTCACGAGATTTTTTATGGTAAGTTTTTTTTTAGGTAACATATTTTTTTATTGTCAAATCAAATCAAAATCAAATCAAATCAAATTGAATTTGATTTGTCAACCGTCTGGTTTGGTGGAAAAAAAATTATTTTTGGTTTTTAGGTAACATATTTTTTTTTAAATTGTCAGCCGTCTAGTTTGTTGGAATGTGACTTGGTTGGAGGTTGCGGGTTTGATTCCCGGAAGGAGCAAGTATTTGTGGGATTTGTAACTTAAATTCTTATGTATTTATGGATGTTTTACCGTTAATTGGACACCATATAGCTTTGCTTAGTAAGGGGCTTTTGGCCTAAGTAAATAATTAATGTAAACGTTTTCACATAATATTTGTTTTAAAAAGAGTTACGTATAGTTTTATCAAATTTATGATAAAAATATACCAGTTACGGTTAATTAGTATTATTAAACTAATTTCCATTTCGTAGAGAGTACATGTGCTTTTTAATTAGTTCTTCTTTTATGAATGTTAACAATTTTTATTTGACTTTTTATAAGTTTTACACTGTGTTAATTGCTTAAATGTCAAGGATTCAAGTTCACCTGGCCTTAAGTTGTGTAGCGAATCGTAAACATTCAATCTATTTTTAAATTAAAATAGCAAGCTCCCAAACAATAAAATAGTCTTAATAATACTGTTTCTCTCTCTGTCTCTTCCTCTCTTTCGCTTGCGGCGATAAGACCACCTAAACTGGGTATCTTTCTCTAAATATCAATATTACAGTTACTGTAACTTCTTCCTACGGTGTGCATAAAATGTATCTATCTCTCTCTTTCTTTCTTACCTTAAATAGTATGTCATCACACACACTGGTTGTAGACTTTGGGCCGGCCAATCGGCCAATCTGGAAGTCAATGGGAAAGGCCTATGTTCAGCAATGGACGTCCTATGGCTTAAATGATGATGATGATAATGAAATTGTATGTGCTATGAACACGTGTAGGTATAACTCTTGGTAACTTATGTTTTTACTAGTATATATGGTTTTACCATCATCATTTCAGCTATACAACTGCTGAACATAGAATCTTCCCCAGTGATTACCAGATCGACTGGTTGGAAGCAGCCTCTATCCAGCGACTTTTTGCAAGTTTTACCAGTCGTCTGTACACCTTGTGTGTGGAAGTCCTACACTGCACTTAGCCGGTCTTGGCTGTCAGTTCTACGTGTTATGTGCCCTGCCCACTGCCACTTGCTAATCCATTGCGCTATGTCAATGACTTTTGTTCGTTTACAATTCCCCTCATTTCTGGTCTCTAAGGTCTTTTGCAAGCTTTACCAGTCGTCTGTACACCTTCTGTGAGGAAGTCCTACACTGCACTTAGCCGGTCTTGGCTGTCAGTTCTACGTGTTATGTGCCCTGCTCACTACCACTTCGGCTTGCTAATCCATTGCGCTATGTCAGTGATTTTTGTTCGTTTACGATTCCCCTCATTTCTGGTTTAGTACCGTGTTAGCGGATAGTTCGGGATTAAATTCGCTAATCCTAACATGCGCAAGTGGACCTAAGAATGCTAGTTCTCGAATGGAGGCCGACTAAGCGCAGCGTAGGACGTCCACCCACAAGGTGTATAGACGACCTGGTAAAGCTTGCAAAAAGTCGCTGAATGCAGGCCGCATCCAACCGTCCAATTCGGAAGTCATTGGGGGAGGCCTATGTTCCGCAATAGACGTCCCATGGCTGAAATGATGATGATGATGATGACACTAATCGAGTCGTTAATATGACGACCTCCGTAGCCGAGAGGCGAGCATACCGGACTTGGTGTCGCTATCTCTGAGGTCCTGGGTTCGATTCCCGGTCGGTCAATGTAGAAAAAGTACTTTTCATTATTGTCTCGAGTCTGGGTGTTGTGGTACCGTCGTTGTTTCTGATTTCTGTAACACAAGTGCTTAAGCTACTTACCATAGGATCAGAGCAATGTATGTGATGTTGTCCAATATTTATTTATCTAATCAATTAAAATGTCAATTTCTTGTATACGTATTTGTAAGTCTGAAAGATTTATCATCTAAAACTATGTTTTAGGCGAATTAACACACAACTTTATTAACTACAAAATACATCAAAGAATATAAATTAACACGTACATTTGCTTCTACCTTACTTAACCCCTCACGTGCGCACTATTAATTCAATTAATTAATAATAAAAAAACGTTACCATTCCGTCGGTTCCTTAATTAAAGACCCTGGGACGGAATTAACATAAGTTGTTAGCGGTGAATGGTTTAGCCGACCACGAAGATTAAGGTACTGTGTTTAATATGCTGAATGAGTCATTTAAACGGACCCTAGAAAGTGACGATGAACAAGGATGTCAGATAGATAGATAGATACTCTTTATTGTACACCACACAAAACAAACAAATCACAGGAAAGTAGTTAGTGAATAGCACAATTTAGGCGGTCTTATCGCTGGAAGCGATCTCTTCCAGACAACCTTCAGGTAGAGGAAAGTTTTTTTATAGTTGAAGATAATTATTGTTTTAATGCTTTTACTAGCAAAATTGTACACACGTATTTTTAAACAAACGTAAGAGTAATAACAATGTTCTAAGTTTTTTTTGTGTTAGTTAATAAGATAGATCTCGACCAAAATTTAGCTTAATCGGTTTGTTCATTTTTTTTCTTATTAAGTACTTTCTTTAAAAAAATAATAGACTACCTACGTAACTGGTTTTCAACAAATAGATGATTTTTAATTAAAAATAAATGTTAGGTACTAACGTTTTTCATGATATTAACTGTATTTATTGATAAAAACCAATATTTTTTCAGTCATGCTAGTGATTACTTGAAAAATCTTTGTTCTCATTTAAAAATATTCAAAGTATAGTTAAGTAACTCTTAAAAATAGCAGTGATCTTTTTTCAAATGAAATATTCCACATTCTGCATATTCAAATAAAACAATGTATGTTACCGCCTTCCACATTCCTTCCCATCGCAAACTATTTAATTATTCGCCGTCAAAGCGAAAACAACATCAATCAAAGTTGCCGCCGTTAAAAAGAAACGTCGCCGAATATGTGAAGTTCTGTTTAACCCTACGAATGTTACGGGTCATTTAGAAAATAATTAACGCACGGGTTAAATCTTCCTCGGCGTTCCGTTTTATTAACGGGTTGAAGTTGTATCTGCACCTTATTTTAATTACTACTTATGAAAGTTTTAGCTTGTAACATTAAAGGCAATATAAAAAAAAAAATTCAAAGTGTCACAACGTTTTTTTTAATATATTTGTTTCTGCAACCACACCTATTATCTAGCCTCAAACTAAACATAGCTTGTATAATAGCGACTAGTTAATAAATACATTCTAATGTGTACAAATGACATTCATGAATCAGGCACAAAAAATTATAGGCTCATCACACGATCATAGACGCAGTTGGCCCAACTATCGTGTTTTACCGGCGGCGTGACCCTGCTTACCTAGACACGAGTTAATGTAGGTAAGATCTTTTCATAAACACCTAAGCCCAGAACCCTTGCACTGCTCCAATTGAATTGTCATGTGAAAAAAAAACAATCAAAGGTAATAACCCCTCCGATACTCTTCACGGTGCGTTCGCATTAACACATCGTTCGTGTGTTTTCTACCGCATTTACAATTTAGATAATACTCAGTCAGTTGCTGTGGTGTTTCGAAATTAATTACTTGGGTCACGCAAACCTTCCTCTCGTATTTTTGGGTTAGCTTATTAAACTAGCCACTACTCAAAAATGAATTCTAACCTTAAACGGTAAGGTACAAAATTTAATAAAGTAATTATCATATTAGGCCCACTTACGGGGTGTATTTGACACTATTAATTTATAATTTAGAATTAAAAAGGCTCATAACGTCAACCGATCGGGTCTAATTATGTTCTGACAAATTCATTTCTAAAAAAGCATGCGTGCGTATTTAAGTAGGCGAAACAAAAAATACGTTAGGGCTGTTTGTTGACGGATTTTTTGTTGTAATGTATACTAATGTGAGATCGGGTAGATTGTTAAGGAGAAAATACGTTAATACTATTCCGTATTAAGTCACCAACAATAAGATATGTAAAATAACGCTAGTTAAAAGTTTTTCACCACTGAATTAATTAATAAATTGTTTTTTTTAAATAGTTCTTTGAAATATAATGTAAACATTTAATCATTAAATTACTTGTCATTACACTATTATATACCTATATGTATTATGTATATGTATTGCAAATAAACAAAGTAAATTTACATTTTATTTGTTACCTTTATTTAGTTTTACATTAGTGTTTTTATTCAAACTTCCTGTATTTTTATACTTTACTTACTTTTACATTATAAAATATCCAAAAAGTGTTAAAATGAAAAAGAAAAACACAAAGTAAAACAGGTACTTGGAGCCGATAAAAGGCAATAGCCGACTTCCTTATAATTCGCTGCGAAACGGCTCGGACAACCCTTGACGAACTTAATTTCAAACGTGCCAAGAACATGAAAGGGTTTAATTGCTAATCAAATCTCATGAAACGATGTTAATGTAAAAGGAATGCGGAAAAGGGAAAGGAAAAGATGCAAGAAAGAAATAATAAAAAATATTCGCATTGAGCATTGGAGGGTTAAGTCAGAAACAAACTTCCGGTTAAAAGATTTCCAATTCTATATTGGGCTCGCAATTTTAAAGATTACTAGATTTTAGTCGTTTTTACTATGTTGCTTTTCTTAGTATGATAGACAGACAGACAGACAACGGCAGGTCAACCTACTCAAAAAGTTAAAGGTCATTGAATTGATTTTGAACTTTAAGTCCGACGCGTGGATGTCAATTTCAATTGAGAAAATTTGACGTTTAGTGGTAGGTTGACGTGCTGTTGTCCGTACCTACACCCAACCCAACCTATGTGCTAATATAGATTTCACTATATTTTTAATATTTCAATATCTCAATTATCGGTCTTGACGACCTTCATAGCCGATAAGCGAGCATACCGGACTTGGTGTCGCTATCTCTGAGGTTTCGGGTTCGAATCCCGGTCAGTCAATGTAGAAACATTTATTTTCTATATTGTCTCGGGTCTGGGTGTTGTGGTACCGTCGTTATTTCTGATTTCTGTAACACAAGTGCTTAAGCTACTTACCATAGGATCAGAGCAATGTGTCCAATATTTATTTATTTAAAAAAAAAACTCAACTGTCATTGACTGTTGGTCTCTTAAATAGGTTTAAAGTCACCCAGCGTGCTGTATGAAAAGTTGTACTTGGCACTTCTTTGCTAGATGATATCTAAAATGAGGATAACCGGACAAGAACTACCAAAATAGTTTTTGGAATTGAAAAGCCAAAATGGAAATGGGCAATTTCAGAGCTGACAACTGTTCAGTTGATAAAGTAAGGTTGTTGTCAGACCACCCCGACTGGAAGACCAGCCAGCAGCGTGGGCAGGTAGCTGGTAGCGAATGGGAACCCGGTTAACTGAAGACCTAGTCTTTAAGCTAGTCTAATAATATATCAATTGTTTTACAAAATACATTCATAAACATTGCTTAAAAAAAATAAGAATTCATTCTAAACATTTTTTTTGTTTTTGTTTGCATGATTACATGTTTGTATTTCAATAAAAAAATGCCTATTTAAAAATATAGCCTGTTTTACAGTTGTTTTCGTAACAAATTACATCATAATAGAACCTGTTATACCCATTCTAACCCTCAACAGCTAACAACGATCGGGTGATATTTTCCCCAATTCATTTTCAAAATACATTCGCAATTTCAACCGTCACTTTGACAGCAGCGAATTCTATTGAGTTCGCCATTCCACTTTGTAAGCCTATACTTAAAATGAATTACATCAAACGTCAGAAACATTAGACGCTAACAATTAGTAGTTCGGTCCTTTAGACTGTATTTGCAAGAGACGATTTTGTATCTTACGACTATGATCGTTGACTACACTATAGCTGGAGTTTGGTCACAGAATAGGTTTGGTCACAGAATGTTATTAGATTTATTAATTCCCGAAATAAAGGCTACAAATACCTACTTTATTAAATGATTTTGTGAATATGTGCACTGGGTGTATTGTTAAGTGTGTTCAGGCGATTATTCCGTAAATATAGGTAAAACTTATTTAAAAACCGGACAAATGCTAGTCGGACTCGCGCTCAATGGTCCCGTACCAATTTGTATATACATGTTTAATATAGTTCAGGAATCGAGTCTCGCACTTTAATTACAGTTCAATTACAAATGGATCATTTTCAGATTTTTTTTGTACTTGTAGTATATGACGATATTACTTGCCAAAAGACATCGAACTTTTTTGTATGGAGCCTGGCATACCTCAAGTTGCAAGTAACCTTAAGTAACGTTATTTTGGTGTACATCAATGAAACATACGTTAATCGAAAGAGAAAATAATTACAAACAACAAATACCCGTTAACAAAATGTCGTATATCATAGCCTTTGTTCAGAATTTCAATTTGATTAAGTAAATAAAAATAAATATTACATGTTCACCCTGAAATTCTGAGCAAAGGCTATGATGATATACGATATTTCGTCATAGAATATTTGTTGTTTGTAATTATTTTCTCTATCCATTAACGTATGTTTCATAGGTGTACAATAAAATAACGTTATATAAGGTTACTTACAACTTGAGGTATGCCAATTTGGTTCTATGCCTTTTCATAGTTCTAGGTCAATGGAAAGTTCCCTTTAAATTGTATCGAAATATACGTTTTTTGCGGCATAAATGGTCGTATTTTTGTACGTTAATCTGAAAGTTGGGTTTTTTCACAGCTGCACGGCAGCTTCAAGGGACTTGAGTAGGTATATACTTTAATTTTATCTCGATACCTTCACGTATTCCCGAGTTAAAGGGTCTTGATACAGACAGACCGATAACTAAGTGATCTTATAAAGGTTCCGTTTTTCCCTTTGAAGTACGGAACCCTAAAAATCGAAGCAGGCATAGGATTATTTTTTGTGATTATAGTTAAGCTACTAATCTATACAGGGTGAAACAAGGAAATTGCTTTAACAGGATATTCTGCCCATTAAGGCACACAGCTTTTACTAAGGGGCCAAAGTCGCAAAACGAAAAAAATATCAGTATTTTTTGCTTTTTTGTTTATCAAGTTTTTTGCTTCACACATTTGGCGAGTTAGATTTGTATGAAAAGGTCTTTTTTTTCCAATTTTAAATCGGTGCCGTACTAAAAGTCATTCATTTCAATGGGTAAAGATCCTGTTAATAATTCGTCCTACCAGTAACCCTACATAAAGTTGTTCCACTTAAAGTCGTACCCTATAAATGCCATTTAGGCCCAACTTGGTCCTCCCTCTGGTCTTTAATTTGAGCGGAGTGCTTAATTTAAATTTAAATAACCCTTTCTATGGTGGCAGCTTTTAGCTGGTTCGATTCCCGCAGGAATGCCCGTTGATTCCACCTCATATAAGTTTACGGGTAAATTGGGCATGGATAATCAGATGCGGAATTTGTCATTGCTGAATATTTGATATTCTATTAGGATTTGCAAATTAACTTGATCGTTAAATAATTAAATGACCAAATCAAAGAGCGGTGGTAGTTCAATATTTGTTGTCTTGCTTTCTTCGCATCCAAGCACGACCTAAATCTTCACCTTCTTACTTGCCTTCTCCTATTTTTGTGGCCTGCCCTCTTCGTTTTTAGGCGCCAGCTCCCATTAGCATGACTACCAAAACACGATATGATAGGGTAAGTCCAGGATAGATGCCCCAAATTTTGAAATCTTTTTAAATCTCCTCATTTGATGCGAGGAACGAAATAAAAGTGATACACATTGAATCATTACTCAATAACAAAAACTCAATTTCTGATAGAGTTCGTAATACCTACATTTGTTTTCCCAAGACTTGCCCTCTTGGGAAAAGATACTTTATCTCGTATTGTTAGTCTTTGAAAAAGAAACCTAAACATGTTGTTTTTTTAATTTATCAACACCACATTTTTTTAAAATATTATAGATAGAGCCACCATTTTGAATTTTTATCGAAACAGTGATCATATCATGTGACGACACCGGTACGGCGATTCAACATGGCGGCTATGTCTATCATATTTTTATAGTTGGTTAGTTTATAGTTGGTAAATCACCATATCATATAGCGTTGTGGTGGTCATGCTATGGGGGTAGGATGCTTTTCCTGGGTTGTCTGCGCAATTAGCTAAGCCTGATCTATGTCCCTGGTAACGGTTGTTCATCAAGTGGCCAAGGGTCGCTCACTGGCCCTTTTCTTATTTAGGATATCTAGAGCCATCCTAATAGCGTATTGTTTGTCCTCATTACTTGTAAAAACCAAAGCTTATTATTAACTGAATATATAATTAATAGATAGTTCGTTTATCTCTTACGTTCTTTCTCTGGACCCGCCAAGCTAAAGATAGGGAACCCTGAAAGGTGAAGATGGCATACGCCCAACGATTGTACCCACGACATTTTTCTTCTTCTTTATCTATACGGTCAATCCCGGTTGCGTCCAAAGCCATTGCTTTGGAGCCCAGGGTCCGCTTTCCTTGATTTACTCCTCCACTTCGCGCGGTCTTGAGCGTCTCTAGTTGTGAGATCATTGGCACGCATGTCAGCCCTCACGACGTCAAGCCAGCATTTCTTGGGTCTACCCCTTTTGCCAGGACCTGGCGGTGGCGGCATGGCCAGACATTTGTTTCCTACGTAGCTTGCCGGTTTCCGCAAAACATGGCCGTACCAGCGTAGGCAACTCTCCTGCAGTTTGTCTGCAATATCACGGACACGAAGGCTACCGCGGATGCGCGAGTTCCTAACGCGGTCCTTCCGCGTGACTCCGCACATCCACCGCAGCATATTCATCTCCCTGACACGCAGCTCCTGCTTGTGTCGCTCAAGTAGCGGCCACGCTTTGCTGCCATATAATAGGAAATAAAAAAAGATACGGTATAATGTCAAGGGTACAACATATTGTACCCTTGACATTATACCGTATCTTTTTTTATTTAATCATAACTACATGTGTTTGTTACACTTTCACATGAATAATATTAAATTTGAAAATAGCATGAAAAAAAAATGTATAACTTAGATTTTGACTGGCAGAGAATACCACATGGCATTGACTCCACCTTTTGTATGATTTTCAAATCTGTGCAATAAAGTTGGAGTAACTACTTGTTTCTAGTCTAAACCATTCTAAAAGAAATAAGTTATAAGAAAGCCCACTCACACGCGTTCCTCATGTCCAAGAATCGAACTCAGATACTCATCAGTTTTTATTATTACATTAACTTATCACTTAGTCCACGGGTGGGAAGAGGAGGTAATTGCAAATTACAGTATCTGTTTCATTTATGCGTTGCCATGCAGTTGGCTGCACGCGATTTTGTTATAATAGCCTAAGATAAAGAAGGCTTATAAATAAAAAAGTGGCTTTACACTAGGGGCTTCATTAAAAATCTCAAGGTTCCACAGCTTGCTATGAAAAGGGCTATGCTCAGGGTTTTTTGGCAAGATCAAAACAGAAACGAGGATATCCGTAAGCAAAAAAAAAGGCGCGGTTACAGCCCGACAGATTAGAAAGCTGAAGTGGCAGTGGGCGGGCACAGCACGTAGAAGTGACGGCTGATAGGGAAGAAAGGTTCCTGAATGGAGGCCACAAACTAGCAAGCGTAGCGTAGGATTTTCCCACAAGTTGGACAGACGACCTGGTAAAAAAGGTTGCAGGAAGCAGCTGGATGCAGGCCGCTTCCAACCAGCCAATGTGGAACGTAGACGTCCTATGGCTAAAATAAAAATGATGATGAATCAAAGAAAGAAATGTCGCCTTGAACGATAAAATCATAGTCTTAATTGGGCCAATCAGAGAATCAATTTCTAAATAAAAATTACAAAGTATATGAATTGACCCAAACCAGTTATCGCTCCCGTTATTTCGGATATCTATTTATTCTAAATTTACTTGGTTCTGGGTATAATGTGACGCTGGGAGACAACTCTTGCAAAAATAGTTGGACGTATAGAGGTCCACCTTTATACGTTTCATTTATTTTTGTTTTACAAGGTACAAGGTAGATTTGAGGAATGATTTTAAAAGGTACTACCATTAGTACCTTATAAAACAATTCCTGGCTTTTAGTCCATGATTAACGATGTGTTGTCTTGCGTATAACAATATTTATTTTCACTTAGGAAAAGATCGTTCAGCGTACCTACTGCATGGAAGCACATATATTTTAATTTCTTTACGCATCAGGACTTGTTTTGCATTCCGAAGTATCCTTAGAAGATGAGGAATTAGATGCGAGGGGAGATTTGAGTGACGAAGAATATTTGCGTACATTTACGACGATAGACTTTAAACGATTCACTTACACGCAATATCCAGTTAGAAAAACATGAACCCGAACCTGCAAAACGAGACATAGTTTTTATTGGTATGCGGTCCCATGCAACAAGCTAATGCTATAGTTCGGACAGTAATCCCATAGACCAATACATATAGCTGTCAAAGCGACTTCCCTCTGGACAGGTGTAAACCCACCTGTGCATGTTCTCCTTGCTTCGGCCTACTTGGGTCCGTAGTCTATTTAAGGGATTCGAACCTGACTTGCTTGGTCTTGCATTCAGGAGCGCAAACCATTAGACCAGAATATGGTCGTCAATGTTCCATAAAAGTATAGGATTGCTATGAAAATCTACTTAAATGAGAGTAAAAAGTGCGATAAAAGCAGAAGAAGACAGGGATAGCAACTAGTTGAATGATATCAATTGAAAACAAGTTTTTTATAGAGAAAGTTATGCATTTAAAAACAATAATTTAAATTATATGACTATTATCGATAATTTATTCATAAGAAAAGATTGCGAGAGGAGATATGGGTAATAACTTAAGTCGATTAAGATATTAGACAATTAGCAATACGCCACCTAGAGATACAGCATCTTCCATTACTGATACATATCTAATCCAAGCCTAGAACCTGATGTTATAAACAACGAATGGTAAAGGTCTAGAAGCAGTTCTTCACTTTTTATAGAACTCAAAATACAACTGAAGGTACTGTTCGCGCACCATCGGCTGTGCTCGGCCGGTGCTCGCGCGCGCGTTGTCCGCGGCCGCCACTTCAGATCACACCACCGACGACACCGCGCGCGCTCTCAATTTATTTGTCCATTCACTTACCATTGTATTATCTCGTAGATTCACAAGTAAACTTTAATTTATACAGTCCCCTGCTTTTATTTCGATCCCTGAGCTAAGACCCTAACAGTACTTAAATGGGACAAAAGGTACTAGATATACAATATTGTACACTAACAACGACATTTTCAGACAAAATATCTATGTTTTATCATAATCAGTCCAAGTCAATTCACTTCTGGGAATGACTCTTCCAATGAACGCCACTGAGTCTAATCTTTGGCATAGTTTAAGGCTTGTCGGAGCCTTGCCAAGCCTTGGTCTCCATCAAAATACACGCCAACCTTTGGATTATCAGTTCTGCGCTCAATGTAACCTTACTGCTACACTTCAGCAGAGCAAACACTCCAATTGACATGGCTGCATGGCTTCGAAACAAAAATAATCATTATTGTTTTATGTCGTACCAGAAAACAATATGCTTTCACTGGAGGCATCTCTTAGGACACCCAAATGTAAGTCAATTTAGAAAATTTTGATGTCAAGTTACCGAAAACTACCTTCTTAATTGTGTTTGAGCAGTAAAAAATGGTTTTTTAAACTTGCCACTTTTATGCTTTTATCGTTCGCTTATTACGACACTATCTGGCAATTACATCTTACCAATTTTGCGTTAATTATTATTAACTATAAGACATACTGATAATAACAATAGAATAATGTTATCTACTTTAAAATAATTATTTGCAGTTTTTCTTTAGCTAGATAAAATGTAGGAAGTTGTTTACAACAACGGCTTTAAATCTGATTGTTGTTACAAGCTTATTTATTGATATTTTAATAAAAGACGTAACATAATTTACATTTATATATTTGAACTTTATTATACATAATATTATATTTGAACTTTTTTATTTTGTTGCATTCACAATAACTTAATGCTCGTTGATTAATAAAGGATAATATTTTCTCTTGAAAAAAATACAAAACTTTACCCAAAACCATGTTTTAAATGTTATTCTGTCAGTTTTAAATCGACAAACAAATTTGTTTTTTATTTTTGATGTTTGTGTTGTTATATTTGAGCACTAGAATCAGCTCTTACGTGCCATTGAGAGAGAGAGAGAGAGAGAGAGAGAGAGAGAGAGAGAGAGACGACAACCAGCCCAGAGCAATGTACAAGTAATTTGATTTGCTCTAACTTACATAGTAGCAACTCTAATTTATTTCATCATTTCAGCCATATGACGTCCACTGCTGAACAAAGGCCTCCCGTAATGACATATCATCGGGGGGGATTTCCAATATACGTGAGATTGCATTAACAAAAATATAAATATAATAAATTAGTAATAAATAATCATCTTTTCATCATCATTACAGGATCATCCTAAGGATGATTGAGGACAGAATGGACTCTGTTGTCCTCAATAGGTTCACCGAGTTGCATGTTACTAAATGTGCAAATCGGTGAACCTATCTTGCCTACCCACCGTAATTAAGATTTTACTGTACCGTTACTAACATATGGACATAGTTGGCCTGAAATAAAACGTTTTTTTTTTTTAAATTTTTAATTATTTATTTATTTATTACAGCCATAGGACGTCCACTGCTGAACCCTAATGACTTTCATTGGGGGCGATTGCCAATACTGGCCACGCTTGGCAGGCGGGTTGGTGAGCGCAGGTTTTTATAAAATTTCGCACGAAGACGTAGCTGCCCGTCTCGTGTTACAGGAATTAGTCGCCTCTTACGACACGCCTTCTGTTGGCGGTGGGAAAGTATATTCTTTACGACCATCCCCACACGGCACGCAAATAACTAATACTACATATGAACTAATAGCATAATTTCTTATTACGTTTTTATTCGCTTAATTTGTAACATCTTGAAAGTCGATTTTAAAATACCTAAAAATAGTCTTATTGAAATAAAATTTTGTAAACATGTAGGTCAGAATGATTTTTAAATTTGTTACCATCGAGCTGATCTGATGATGATGCCAGGAGATGAGAGTGAACTCCTCAATGACTACTAGTACTTTCGAGTTTGCGTTCATTTCATTCGTTTTAAGTACAAATATTGCGTAGTTTTAAAAAATTATGAGACACCAAATAGTTTCCTGGGTCAAAAAAATATTATTCTATTTAGTCCGTTAGTTAGATTATCAAAAAATATTGGATCCATATTTTGTCTTTTATCAATCAAACAAAAAGTTACGAAGATAAAGCGCATCAAAGTTTGCATGTGACGTCGTGACGTTACGCGGAACTTTAACGCGCTGTATCTTCATATTTTTTTTGTTTGATTGAGAAAAGAAAAAATACGTTTCCAATATTTTCTCGATTCGTAATGACGTTTCTCGATCGAGTTTGCATTTGCATCGCGGTTTCGGGAAATAGTGGTACCGTTTAATGAACGCATGTTTATTGATGAGGTATGGTAAAAGAAGTAAACTGTTATTTTTAGCTAAAAAGAAGGAAATATACAGGATGTTATGTTATAACCTGTAAAGTCGAAAAAAGTTCATCTTAAGATATTTATAAAAATACTAAGGTAAAGTTATAAATTTGATATCACCATTAAAAATATATGATATCCAATTTCAACGCCCTTTTTAGACAACACGTACTTAATATCCAAACACACGAAAAAAAAAATTAAAATGAAAATAAACAAAAACTTACACAAACTTGCAGTGCCCAGTGAGAAGTTCCTAATTCTGCAATTGCAGTATAATAGCTGAATTTGACCCAAATTTAGACGATAATGATTTACAATAAAACAGAACAACTTTAATTCCGGTGAACATGAAGTTTCCGAAGGATACGCAGTAACGTCTTTCTAATTTTTCGAATATTGCACGGGCAGAGGCTTTAGCAAAAGAAATCAATAGAATGGATATTTATTTTATACTTTCTTTTTCACTTGTTCGTCCAGAACATTGTTTAATATTTTGTGTAACAAAATTTTATCTAAATCCTTTCTGCTGTTGAATACCCAAAGTACTTGTAAACATTACTATTTATTTATTCAAAGGTAAACGTTTTCATGAAATTTACATACCAAAATCCTATCTTCGATCAACTACATTAATTATAAATGTCATAACGCTTTGTAATGTAAAACAATTAAATTATTTCTTTACAACATTAAGAGAACATTATTCTTAATTTACGATGACAAATCCATGTAGTATATCATAAAATTAGTCAAAATTTGTAGTTTATATTCAACTGTGATGAAGTATGAGGTAATTTTCATACAATGAACCACTTGCACGGAACAAAATATACTTTATACTAACCATAAACAATACAATGTGTGAACCAACTTCCCATTTATTCGTTCACCATATTTTATCTATCCATTTCATCTCAGTCATTATCATTACGAATAGTATTTAAGGTGCGTGAAAATAAAATTTAAACTCATTTACAACAAACGCGAACATGGTAAATGTTTTAAGCAACACTTATCTTTACCATACGATTTATAACTTGGAGATAGGTGAAGAGTTTATCAGAGATCGTTAAGTAATGGTTTTATTGAGCGCATAATGTTTAAGTACCGTAAAATTTTAGGTTGGCACATTACCGTCAAAATAGAGTTTAAAAGATTTTTGGGGAATGATGGAGTTTGAGTTGTGTGAGAGAAAAGCGTAGTAGAAGTATAACGTTTAGCTCAATTTGTTTGTACTTGGGGGGGGGGGGGGGGGGGTGAGGAACAGGTTGTAAAGTCCCTTCGTTCATTATTGAAAAGGGAGGATCCTCCAACCAGACGTGTGTTGTGACTGGTGGGCTACTGCCCGACGGTTGTTGACGGGTTCTTGTATACTTATATTCAATCTCTCGGATAACTTTAATATCGCGAATAATACGAATTTAGTTCGCATGTAGCGAGATAGATATCGCTACAGTACTATCAAAAGAAAAAGCTAAAAATGTCTTTCTGAGGTTTCATCATCATTGGGCTTTGGAAGTCCACTTCTGGACATAATGACATAGGATATAGATATATAGATAGATAGATACTCTTTATTGCACACCATACAAGTAAAATACACATGATTTTTACAGAAAGATGTACAATTTAGGCGGTCTTATCGCTAATAGCGATCTCTTCCAGACAACAGATATATGGGGATATAGGACATAAGGTGAGAAGCCATAGAACACCACAGTGTTGGGCCGTTGGAATCCAGCGGCTTCACGCATTTTTGACTAGGTCATCAGTCCACTAGCCAGTCTACCTGCCCACCCTGTATCTTCCACTTTGTGATTGCTACGTGAAAGTAATTATTCCCTAACTATTGTCAACTCTACGAGCAATGTGGCCTGCCCATTTCAGCTTTGCGATCTGAAGAGCTGTGTTTGTCAAAGCAATAAGATCTATTACGATTGAATTTGCTGCTAGAGGCGGTTGTGAAGGTAGTGTCTACATTTTTAAATACATTACCTTAGCTCAATGGAACATTGCAGGCGAATTAATGAAGCATCAGAATTTTTATTCTTACGAAATAAAAAAAAAAAGGCATACGAATTTTAAGGAAATAAAGTATGATTCTTAGGATTTCGTATGCGAAATCGAATTGTAATACTTCAATAATCCTCTCTGAATGTTCACATTTTTTTTTTACTAGAATGAATAAATATTTGACAACATCACATACATTGCTCTGATCCTATGGTAAGTAGCCAAAGCACTTGTGTTACAGAAATCAGAAATATTTCTACGGTTTGATGTTACCAATCAACTAGGTGGTTAGTAGGTTGTTTTTTCTTTTAGCTTTTAGTTTAGTGTGAGTTAAGAATCTCTAACGAACGATAATGAATTTTATATTTCTATGTTTTACTCTTACACCGATCTCGAACCCGTTTTATCATTAATTCATTAAAATACTTTAAATGACCTCGTTAAGCTTCGACAGTTTTCAAAGAATAATAACTATGTAAAAACTATTACTAAACAAATAGTCTGTAATCTATTTAAATAAAAACGAATCTCTATTTCCCTTGGTCATCGCATCACGCGTGAACGGATAGAACAATTTCGCTAATTCTTTGTTGTAGTGTTAATTAATGTCCGGAGAAGGTTCTTTTAAAAGAAAAAAATTTAAAAAGCTGCGTAGAAAATCTTTTGTGGTTAAACAAAAGACCACGGTAACGAAGTCGCGGGCAACACCTAGCTATTGACAAATTGTTTAAATTTACAAGACACGCAATATTGAACGTGAAAAGACCATTTATTTTGATTGTATTATGTTTACGTCATCAATGACGTATTCAAATCGGAATCGTTATACCAAAAAGGGATAAAAGCCACATTTTATAAGACCCATACTCATATAAGTGTCTTAAGTTTGAGCAAAATTTTAAAGTCGAGACAAAAATATTAATTTCGCTCCGTACTTTAGATAAACACGTACAATGACTTAGACACATAAAATATCGATATCTGATGTGGTTTCAAACGCATTTTCAAAAGGAAGTATATGGCATTATATAATTTGGAGATATAGATTTTTAAAACAGTGTGTATTATTCACACATTTTTATAATTTTTTCTTTTAAAATTATAGTATCAGGCGTTACATTGAGGAAATATATAACTAAACAGAGAAAGTTAAACTAAATAAATTATGCCATTATAATACGCTACTGAGAAATATGGCACATCGTTTATCTGTATACTTCAATGATGGTCCCAAAGACAAAGTTGTTTTATTTACGCACCAGAATCAACTCCTAAAAGTTTTGCAAATTTTTTAAACGTTATGTATTATATATTTCGCCAAATCAGCCAGGACGGATTTTAATGGATGTCAATCGAAAAAAGCATGCATGCATGCAAACAAGCAAGCAAGCAAGCAGCATTCAAACAGGCATGCAGCATGCAAGCAAGCATGTAGCATGCGACAACTGACATGACGAGAAGTCCAAAACTAGGATCGTCTTATAAATACCCACCTCGAAGATCCCTTCGAGATATTCCTATGAATTACTCAAATCTACCCGTATTACCGATTCACTTTGGCTCAGCTCTGCTAATTATTTCTCTCATTAATGGCCACTGCTTTTGAATAAAGCATTTTGATGTACAATTATGGGCCATTCAAAATGAATAGCTAAGGAGTGAATTGCGAAATAGAAACTGCAAGGGATTTAAAGATTTGTCGTTGAATTTTTGATTAAATTTTTTAATGGACGTCTTTTGTGACGAATGTATTTTGTTGTAGAAAATTGTATAAATTTTTATATTTTGACAAGAGAGGATTATTTTTTTGTAATGGAAATTTTTTACACAAAACTGATTAGGAGATTATAAAGTGTAGAGTCAAATACAAATACATACATACATACTATGTATTCTGAATGAGAGAAATATAAAATATATAAAAGTTGTTCGGAGTTAAATAGAAATCTTACATCACCGGTTGCTATTTCTCTTTGGTTTTTCTTAATCTTCATCTCAGTAATCCTAGTGTTTTGCATTGTTTCTAGTCGAATTAAACTTGATTATGGTCAAAATAATTATCTGCAAGCGGTTGAAAATCAATTTTCACAAATAAATGAAATTTTGATTTTATTTAAAAAAAAGTTGACTAGGTTTTATTACCAAATATTTTCTTCAAACTGACTACTAGAAACATTTCTACTTAAGTTATAAATAATGCTTTCATCTGTTTCTTAACCAAAGTCCTATTTACATCATTATTGAATTACGAGTAAGCTTTATAATTTTCTGTATTTCCTAACTCTCACAAAATACTAACACCGAACAGAAAACACAAAATTATCTTTCCTCTGCCTTTAATAAGACCTAAAATTGCATGTTTCGAGCGAAAATACGAGATGTTTCGTTATGTATCTTCGTGGCTATACCAAATTTACTTTTCTTCTTTAGTGTTCTTTAACACTAAGATCCTAAGGTTGAAGTTGGCTTGAATTTGAAAGTGGAATTTAAGGAATAAGGTGAGCTCGGTAAATATTGGCCTAAGGCTTAGCGGCTGGACAGAGAAATGTGTTCAAACAAGGAGGTGTCGTCGTGTTTGGGAAGCAATAGGCACTTGTAAACGAGACGTAGATCGGTTGGAGATGAGTGGTGTCAGCAGTAACAGTGTTTGGACTCGTTGAAGAGCCTAGGACAATTGTTTTCTTAGATGGACCTGCCCCCGCACTAGGAATACCAAATACGTCATGTATTCACACACAATCATCGTTTTGACAACCTCTGTAGCCGAGAGGCAAGTACGCCGGACTTGGTGTCGCTATATCTGAGGTCCCTGGTTCGATTCCCGGTCAGTCAATGTAGAAAATTAACTTTTCTATATTGTCTCGGGTCTAGGTGTTGTGATACCGGCGTTGTTTCTGATTGCTGTAACACGAGTGCTTTCGCTACTTACCATAGGATCAGAGCAATATATCTGATATTGCGCGTTAAACTCGCGGTTTGGCCACCATATTTCGTGACGTCATATTTTTTTAATTTTGAAAAAAACTGTCTGACTAACACAATCGTATAGTTTATATGCGTTGACTTAAAAACCTAATTTGTACATGAAACCAAGAAATAAGACAAACGATAGACAGATAAATGAAAGCGAGACAGAAATACAACAAAGATTTTACAAGAATTCCGTTTTTCTTTCTTACGTACAAAACTCTAGAATCAAAATAAGTTCAAGTTAATGTTCAGAGATTTCATTAATTGTCACTAGAGCTGTAACCTGAATCAGGGGTCTACAGATAGATCTGGTGAATGTTGCAGAAATCAATTGATCGTAGGTCCCTAAGGATCACTCCCGTTCGCATAAGATAAAGTTAAAATAAAAAAATAATGTAAGCTTGTTATACGTCTCACTGCAGGCCTAGACCACCTTCCCTCCTGAAGCCGGGTGGCGCTCGCTGTCAAACGAGCCACAGCCAGAGGCGGAAATGCGGACGAATGCCCAGGGCTTGCCTGGGGCGATAGCCTGCAGCTCCAACCCACTTCATGGCACCAGAGGACACCGTCTGGTTTTTAGTGGGTATGCGGCTCTCAACCTGAGAGCAGGAGTCCCACATAACGCCCGGCCGCCCCCGTGGCCGGCGGGTATGCTTTTTTCTGGATCACGTCTGGATAATGCTGTTCCAGCATTATCCAGACGTAAAAAAAGGACACAGACCTCATCTCAACTATAATTTTCATACAGAGCCAGGGACAATCAGTGAAGAGGTGAGGCAAGTGACCAACTTTACTGTCAAATGTAATTAAATCGATTTATGACTCTGATAGGCTTAACGTCTAATGCCAAGCTAAAATACAAAAAAATATATTTACAGAATCGTTTACTGTGTACGTTGTGCTACACACTAGCCAGTTTTGTTTTATTGTGACCACGGTATGCTTCAAAACCACATAAATTATTGGTTATAAACCAAAATAATTGAAACGTTATTCTACTAGACAACGTATTTTGTTAATGCAAATGACTCGTTCAAAGCAGTATTAATTAAGATAAAATAAATACATAATTAATACAAAACGGATTTAGTTTATTGTTGTAAGTTACAATGCTCCCGAACAGGAACCAAGGGCCGTGACGAGCCATGGTGTTAACTGAATTAATTAAAATAATTTTATGGTTTTTTGAGTGTATTGCTGATTAAATTGTTTTTATTTAACACCCATAGTTTTTTGTTGAACCTTATGTCGAGACAAAGACAGTGTTACAAAAAGGTAATAATTTTAGATTTTTTGTGTATTAGAATTAACTGTCATTGGCGCTTTTTCTCAAATTTTAGATTAATATGTTATTATAATTCATTAAAAGCTGAATTGATGATGTTGATGATTATAAAGAAAAAAGAAACTTTCCAATATTATTGGCAACGTAAAGTTTTTGTAATTTTTTTAGGGAGTGGTAAGTATATCTAATAATTATTAATTTCGTTACAACTTGTAAATTTTAAAGGAAAAACTAAAATATTCAAAAGTCGTGACCGTTAGATGGGTGTGTTAGTTTTTATTGAAATACCGCATATTTTAAAGAGTACAGCTAAATTGGGCTAAAATGACACAATGACACAAACTCTGATAAGCTCTTCGTTTTATATAGTGGCCTTAAGCAATACCACTTTTTTTTAAATATTGGACAACATCACATACATTGCTCTGATCCTGTAGTAAATAGCCAAAGCACTTGTGTTACAGAAATCAGAAACAACGACGGTACCACAACACCCAGACCCGAGGCAATATAGAAAAGTTATTTTTCTATATTGACCCGACCGGGAATCGAACCCGGAACCTCAGAGATAGCGACACCAAGTCCGGTATGCTCGCCTCTCGGCTACGGAGGTCGTCGAGTATCCCTTTGTCTGATACCAGAAGCTCCCGCCACAATAGCCTACCTTAATTCTTCTTCTTACCATAGTTACTTGTTTGTAATCCGCTTATTCCTTTTTAAGGTCTTTTCCTTTACAGAAGAATCCACGTTACACCATTTCTTTATCATTCTCCAGTAAATCTTCAGTGACAAAATGTTTACTATTACGCCACTATCCATACACCGAAGATCTCCTTCCCTCATGAAACCTAAATTATTTTTGTCCGTCTCTTTTTTGTCTTCCAGAGATCCTTCCTTGATGAATAAGCTTCCTGTTAAACTGTTTGTACTATACACTGGTGGTGATACACTTCTCCTGTTTTCTTTATGATTAACTAGCTGTCCCGGCGAACTTCGTACCGCCCCTACATTTTTTTTTTCGTGAATATTTCCGTGTTTTTTAAAGATATTCTGCTATTCGGGGCGGAGACAAATTCACAAATCAAAGATCATAAAAATCGGTTCATCCGTTCTCGAGTTATAAATGGTGTAACTAACCCGACTTTCTTTTATATATATAGATGTAATTTTGTCCTTTTTTTGTAAAACCGACCAAGCCTAAGCCTAAACCTACATGTAAAGTGGAGAATACTGGTGCACTCAGATACAGTACAATAATGTTCTGTTATTTTTTTCCTTATGTAAACTATTCGTTGTTTCTTTGATTTTCTGTTTATTTGTCCAAATGTTATTATTTTCGCTACACAATTGTATCTAAGTAATTATTTTGTCTTGTCTGGTACCGTGTTTATGCGCAGCGGTGTTTCGGCCTATCGGTGGCTCCGGGTTCCTTCGAAAGATTTTATGCTTCCCAAGGGTTCGGGGTCCGTTGGAGGGATTTGGGACTCTCCGGGAGTCCGATATGCCGCTGCACGTCCTAGAGGCAGAGGTCCCCGCCGAAACTCAGCATCGTGATATGTCCGTGACTGTCACGACAAATGCTGAGCGGGAACATTTTTGACAGACCAGATATGTCCATTGTTTTATTGTTATGTTTTTTTCGTGTACGTATCAAATAAACGTTTTTTTTTTTCTATTTCTAATTGTATTGTACACAACCAAAATGTAACTAAGACTGTGGAGAAGATAATGGCATTTTATGATTATTTCTCCTATTTTAAAGCAAGCATGATGATCTCGAAATAACTTCCAGTTCTAAGAATGTTTCAATCATTATCCTTATATCACTTTTCGCAGAACCTCTCGATAAGCGCTTATCGCGAGAGCTGTGACAAAATTAGCGGATGTTTCATTAAACAGCTTAGCAAGAGGAAATAATATCGGGAAAAGTTAGACCACGACAAGTAGCAACTCAATATTAAAAGAATTTATCTAAGTAAGAATAAGTTACAAACCAGAAAAGTGCGAGTCGGACAAGCTTACCAAGGGTTCCGTACAAACTTGTAGCTATGTAAATAGTTCGGCCATAACGAAAATCGAGTCTCGATTATTTTTTCTAAGTTGCTCAAAGTTTTATTTTTTGTGATTTCTGAACTACCCAGAATTATTTTAAATTACTTATGATAGTCATCAGCCATACATATACAAGACACAATAGAAATTCCATTAATAAGCGGTCTCATGAGACCGCTTGAATGTTGACGAATAAAAGACATTGCTTTTTGTAAATTTTTTTATAATTCTATGTCGCGGGAAAGTCTGTGTAGGTTATGATTTTCTTGTGAGTTTCAGAGATGTGGCATAAACAGTAGTATCTTTTGATTGAGATAACGCAGAAAAAATATTTTTTCAGTTTTAAAGGATTGCAGAGTACATATTTGATATTCATAATTTCCACTTGATCCCTCCACGTATAAAGACTGATGGACAACAAAGTGATACTAGTGGTTCTTTTCTAGCTTTAAAAACATTTAAATCCCACGTATATAGAGGCGGTGAAAAAACAAAGTACCTACTACAATTTTAATTACAAAATTAGTGGTTCTAAAATGGCTTTCATTCACCGAAATGTCAAGGAACGGGAAAGGCACATCAACGCTAATGTTCCGTGGACACCAAAAAAGGCAGAGAACACTACTATGCGCGAAATCTAATCTGTAAATTGCATTGCTTATAAGGCCTGATTGCTTAATTATCAAAAATATCTTATGCTTGGATAGTAAAAAGTTTGCATCCATTTAACTTTCCTCATTATTATAACAATCAATTTGGTCTTTAACAATTGTCCAAGATGTCAGTTTTAAAAATTTTGTACAAAAAAGCACTAATTTAGTTTGCTTTATTAATATATGCCTTCGCGTTCCACTTAGAGAAACAATAGGGATTTTTTTTAGTGGCACGCGAAGGATTATTTCAAAGTTCATTGCACAACAAATAACCTAAGGTGGAAATAAAGCAAATTGTCTGTATCTGCCAGCGATTATTGGGCTAAACAGAAAGGAGAAATCGAATCTCAAAACACATAAGGTCTTAATTTATTAACTAAAAGTTCCGTTTAGCGGATGATTTTACTGCTGAAATTATAGTATATAGATTAAATTCTTCAGCAAATGAGCAACATCAAAATCTCAAGAATATTGATTTTACAATTCAGCTCATACGTTTCGGCAGTTTTTATAGGTTTTTATAGGGTTTTTTTTGCGTTTTTAATGTTTGTCTCTTGGAGAAAATTGTTCTATATAAGCAGTACAATTACCCCCGAAAGGCAGCATATAATATCCATTACTTTGAATAATAAGATTGTCTTGAAACACTGTTATGACAATTGTACATAAATCACTCCCAAAAATGTCTCATTTTGAAGTGGTCCTAATAGTACAAAGTCACATCGGACAGTCGTTGCGCACACACCTTTCTGGTAATATCGTACCAGATGTCCTAATTAGGAGCTGCTAGGGGCCAGCCTATATTGCGACCTTTCAATAATGAAGACTGGGGGAACTTAGGGTATGGGCCAAGAGAGGAGCAGCAGATTGGTTTAGGTACCAAACATTAGAAAGTTAGCTAATAATAACGAAACTGATGGTATAGACAGAATTGAATTACGGGCGTACTCTAAATGTTTTTGAATTATTTGATAACATATAAAAAATATAATAAAAATGGGCGACCTTGTTACCATATTCGTAGTCTTTTAAACCAAAAATAAAAATACATATATACGTCAGCACGCGTATATATATTTAGTGAATATGTCAAAAGTGCGCTGCCTGCTTACTGCTCGTGCGCGGTTACCGCAACTGATACAAGTCTCGCAAAAGACGCTTGGACTAGCCACTTGAACACAGTTCATGCGCATGCAGTCCAATTAACTTCTTAATTTACACAAACAAAGAAGAATCGTGATCTAATCCAATCACACGCAATTGCGCACGAGCCGGAATATAAAATGTATTATTTAATTTATTTATCATCAAATTCGTTTGAAAACAACAGTGTTATTTTCTTATCACTTACACCAAACTCAGTGGATAAAGGAAAATATTTGGCAATGAAATCCTCGGCTCCCTTGTAATTGTGAGCCGTAAGATTCGATCCAACGAAAGAAATCTCTTCTACAGAATTATCGAGACTTTGAAGATCAGGCAATATTGTTTCTTGAGAATATTGAGCTTTAGCAGTGAAGGAATCAACTTGGATTATAGATTTTTTATTTTTTTTAATGTAACCCTATGGAATCCTACTATTGGTCCTCCCTCACACTGTTCCACCGATCCCTTATAAAAATTTCTATCAATCGCCAATGAATCCTAATCCTTCGTCAGGTTAACGAAATCAACTTTTCCTGGGTCTACCTTTATTATGACGATAGCCGACTGTAGGCACCCATCGTGTGTGTGACTAGACGTGTGACCAGACATATTGTCTCTGGATGCAACCTACACGTGTGCCCTACCCTTATTTTAGTTTTACTGTTTTCTCACCGACATCTACGTTATCCATATCCATCCTACCGTTTATTTCTAAAGTTATAGAGCGTGTTGTCCATCAGCAACTTAGTTATTTTTTGTCCAAAAACCAACTTCTAAACCCGTTTCAATCTGGTTTCCGGCCCGGGCATAGTACGGTTTCAGCGTTAGTCAAAATCACTGATGATGTCAGAAATGGCATAGATAATGGGCGTCTTACCTTACTAACCTTGTTGGACTTCAGTAACGCCTTCAATAGTGTTGATTTTGATCTTCTGCTGGGAACACTGGGTTCGCTTAACATATCTCCAACGGTACTTGACTGGTTTCATAGTTACTTGCATGGACGCCGGCAACGCATTCGTGCTGATGACTGTTTCTCTGCATGGTGTGACATCAGTGCCGGTGTTCCTCAAGGTGGCGTTCTGTCTCCTCTTCTATTTGCAATTTTTATTAATTCAATCACTCTCAAATTATCATCTTCCTTCCACTTGTATGCAGACGATCTCCAAATATATTCCCAAGGACGCCTTGAAGACCTCTCTAGTGTAGTGAAGTTGATAAACACTGACTTGAACCGTATTCTCAGCTGGAGCAAGTCATACGGACTCAAGGTCAACCCCTCTAAGCCGCAGGTTATAGTGCTGGGTGGCTCTCGGCGAATTGCCAGGATTGACTGGAGTGCCTTGCCACCCATCACATTCGACGGGGTCCTTATACCATACAGCAAAGTCGTAAAAAACCTAGGTGTTTACATAGATAGCGCACTAACCT
The DNA here is from genome assembly GCA_963576865.1 of Anania hortulata. NCBI lineage: Eukaryota > Metazoa > Arthropoda > Insecta > Lepidoptera > Crambidae > Anania > Anania hortulata. Next base: position 1,653,169 of record OY756407.1, read on the forward strand.
GGACGACGCAGATTGCGGAGGTCAGCAGGAAGATGTTTGCAACGGCAGCGTCAATTAATAGACTACGCAACTTTTTACCAAAACCTACTAAAATTGCACTAGTACAGGCTTTACTTTTCCCCGTTCTTGATTATGCAGACTGTAGCTACTTAGATCTCAACGAAAGTCTCCTAAGCAAGCTCGAGCGCCTTCAGAACTTCTGCATTCGTATAATTTATGGTCTACGTAAGTACGACCATGTCTCAGAATACCTAGCTCTGATAAAATGGCTACCTATTCGACGTCGGCGTGAATATCACATTCTTTCTTTTCTATTTTCTATCCTATTTAATCCTAAGTCACCGCCGTATCTAAAGGAGCGCTTTAATTTTTTGCAACCTGCCCTAGGTCACGAAATGCGGTCTTCCAATAAACTTCGCCTCGTTTTTCCACTCCATTCTTCTCAAACTTATTCCCACTCCTTCACTGTGCAATCCATCCGCCTATGGAACTCCTTGCCATTGTCTATTCGAGAATCTGAATCGCTTCACAGTTTCAAAACTAGACTTAAAACCTATCTCCTTTCACTGTAGTTTTCTCCTGTCTATTTTTCTTCTACTTTATTTATTGAACCATTTTTCCTACATCTTGGTCACTAGATTCTTTTTCATGTTAATAGGGTATTTATTTATTTACATGTATTTATTTTAAGTATGTATTCATATTATGTCTGTATTATATAAGTATTTTACTATGTACATGTACTAGGTAGTATGTATTTTATTTTATTTGTTTGTTTAATTAGTTTGTTAAATTTTTTGGACTTTTATGTTTTGGAACTCTTTACCGCCTCCCTTCTCTCAATATTAATTTAACTTTCCTCTACCTGAAGGTTGTCTGGAAGAGATCGCTTCCAGCGATAAGACCGCCTAAATTGTGCTATTCACTAACTACTTTCCTGTGATTTGTTTGTTTTGTGTGGTGTACAATAAAGATTATCTATCTATCTATCTATCTATCTACGATACCGGTTTTGTAAATCATCTTTTCATCATTTCAGCCATAGGAAGTCTACTGCTGCTGAAAATACCACCAAAGACTTCCAGATTGGCCGGTTGGAAGCGGCCTGCGTCCAGCGGCTTCTTGCAAGCTTGAGCGGGTCGTCTGTCTACCTTGTCGTCCTACGCTGCCCATGCCTCTATTTTAAAACATTTCTGCGGCATTGGTTGTTAGTTCTACGTGCTATGTGCCCCCCGCCCACTGCCATTTTAGCTTGCTAATACAGGCTTTAATAATATAATAATTATGGACCAATTGTCACATTTTTGAAGTTATAATTAAAATCATTTTATTTTGAGGCACCAGACAATCATATTTCATAGCATATCTCAGCATACATAACTATATACTACTGACCTCCAATGGGAAGATTCTAGTGCTGAAATACACTACTGTTTCTATGAGACTAGTTGAAATTTAATTACTTTTGCTTCCCTAATGCAAACCATAACAGTTTCTATGGAAGGACTAAAAATACTGTAACAATAACCAAAAATCATCCCATTGCGGCATAACATCACCAAAATCAAATGTGTATTACTTCTTAAGTCTGCGTTTATGAAATCATTTATCTAACTACTAACTAGGTTCTACTAAAACCGTGTGAAAATTAGCAAATACACATTTATGAACAGATTTCAACACTACGTTAACTTTGACCAAAAACAGCTTACTTTTTTTGGTACAGTCAAGAAAAATAAGATGCATCATATTTGATGGTTTACGGAGAAAGTCATAAGGAAAAGATAGTAATACTAATTTTGTTGACGATTGTACACTTATTAGTGAAATGAAGAACACGGTCAAATTTTTGGTAGAACTAACGGTAACACGAAAACCTAATTATGATTTTAATAAAGTAGTGTGATATTGTAAAGTTCGACTACATAATAAATAAGTTTCACAAAGAAATTTTGATGTAGTTTATTCTATAATAAAAATAAACATGATACATACTTAGTAGGTACTATGAAAAGTTTCACACGTCTTCAAGAACCTTTCTTATTGAATGGTTATCTTTTGGGTAAGTTTGAATTGAAATTGATTTCATCATCAATATTTCAGCCATAGCACATCCACAGCTGAACATAGGCCTTCTCCAGTAACTTCTATATTTGAAGGTTAAACAAACTTACCTTAAGTGAAGTTTGACCGTAATTATACGAGTCGCTGCATCCGAAGGGATTTTCATAATTAATTACCAAGTAGTCCACTCCTCAATGTACCGAGCATCAAGACGAATACTTTTAGAGAATTCAAAAATAAAAAGTAATGAAACTCAACTTCCGGCGGTAGGGGGCGCGCCTGCGCACGCTCGCGCCAACTGTCAAGTCGTCATTTCTTTTAGAGAACCTACGATTACCCTAAAGATTAATCAGGGTAAGGTTATTTTAAATAACTTAAGGGTAGGGCGGGAATGAAAATCCCTTCGGATGCAGCGACTCGTATAATTACGGTCAAACTTCACTTAAGGTAAGTTTGTTTAACCTTCAATTATACTTCGTCGCTGCATCCTCGGGATTTTCATAATTAATTACCAAGTAGATGTTTAGAGATCTTTAGGGAAATCGTTATCCAAAAGATAAAAAAATAGCCAAGGTATTATAACACAATAATATAAGTACTTTAATTAATCACTATCCAATACAGTATTAGCAAATTCAATATCCTTATTAATAGCGGCAACTGGTCTGTTGTAAAATTTACTGAACACAAGAGAGTTTCCAGACCAGCCTGCTGCCTTCTTAATTAGTTCCATGGAAACACCTCTGCGATCGGCCGCCGAGGTTGCGGCGTGGCGGACACTATGAGCAGAATATATACCCGTATCAATACCACTCTCGTGTAGCACCTGTTTAATCCAACGGCCAATCGTAGAAGCGCTTGCATTGTGGTAAGGCTTCTTAGTAGTTAGAATCAATTTTTCCGTATCAACACCCTCCCTAAATGAACTTGTTATTTCTATGTAGGATATAACTGTTTTGGCTGGACAAATCTCTACTTTCTTATTGAAAAAAGGTATTTTAAGGTGTGGCTGCGATCGTCCAGGAGCTGATGTTTTAACTAACCCATCTATGACTATATCAATATTTGAATCATTTATTCGAATGTTCGATAATTTAACAAGTGATAGCGTCTGCAATCGTTGTCCCGTTGACAACATAAGGAGAGCTACTAATTTTTTAGTCAACTTTATCAAAGGAAGTTCTTCATTCGGATACCAATTGCTGATAAAATCTAAAACGACATTAGTATCCCATGTGTTTTGGTATTTCGGGAAGGACGGACGAGCTTTAAATACCCCTTTGAGTAATCTACTAACATTGGTATCTGAACTGAATTTTTTGCCCATTATAAGAGAGAGTGCTGAGCGGAGTGTATTTATCGTAGAGTAGCTAGCTCCCGACTTAAATTCATCGGATAAAAAACCTAAAGCAATTGGGTTAGAAATAGATAGACAATCATCAATTCTGTTAGTTTGACAAAATGACCAAAATTTCTTATAAGCCGTATCATATTGCTTCAGGGTACTATGGGAAAGCGATGATATCATAAGTTCTGTATTAGATGTTAAATATTGCCGAGTAAACGCTTCCCTGATAAGTGGCAGGACACCAGGGTAAGGCTTCGCCAAAGGGGGTGTTGGTTCCTGGAAGGAGATAACAAGAGGTCATTTCTTGGTAAGAAATAAATTGGATCAGATGATTGGAGTTCTAGAAATAAGGGATACCAAGGCTGATTCGGCCAATAAGGAACAACAATTATACCTGAAGCCTCATCATCGATAATTTTGCGTAAGCATTTTAATATTAAAGAAAAGGGAGGAAAACAATAGAAAAAAAATGATTTCCAATCTACCGTAAAAGCGTCAATATTGAAGGCATTAGGATCCCTTTTCCAAGATACATATTTATTACACTTTGTGTTTAGCCGGGATGCAAACAAATCTATGTCTGCCAAACCAAAGTTTTCTTTAATTTTATGAAAAGCTACGTGAGACAACTCCCACTCGGTGTCCACGTTTGTACATCTTGACTCGCGGTCCGCGTCTACGTTTTCTTTTGACTTAATATAGGACGCGAATACAAAAATCTGGCGGACTTCGCACCACTGCCAAATTTCCCGCGTAATAGCGTTTAGATGTTCATACTGAACACCGCCCATTCGATTTATATATGCAATCGCGGTCATGTTGTCTATTCTCAAAAGAATTTCTGTATTAGAAAGATCTTTTGCAAAGCACTGAAGTCCTATAAAGGCTGCTCGCAACTCTAAATAATTTATATGATTCTGAGTTTCAGATAGACTCCAAAACCCATTTGATGTTTCACTATTACAAGAAATTCCCCAACCAGTAAGAGAAGCGTCTGAAAAAATTTCTAGCGCATACCGACCATTACGAAAAGGCTTTATAGTGTCCATTATGTTATTTTTCCACCAAATAAAATCATTTTTTAAGTTAGGATTTAATTCCATTGTTGTATCATAATCATCGTTTGATTTCAAAAGGGCTAAAAACTTTTCCCTTTCAAATTTTTTTGTATAAACCCACCCATAATCTACTGCTGGGCAGGCCGAGGTGAGGACACCTAAGAATTTTGCAAATCTCTAATAGGTATTTTCTGTTTTTTAGATATGCTATTAACCAAGTCTAAAATTTTTTGACGCTTAGACAAAGTTAACGTAAGGGCCATTTCAGAGGAATTAATTTCAAAGCCCAGGAAAGTTTTATGTTGACTAGGAATAATGTCGCTTTTGTCATAGTTTATCAAGAACCCTAGACTTTTCAATAGGTTCAAGACCTCTTCAACATTTTGAGAACAGCCAATATGAGAACTATTTATACATAACAAGTCATCTAAATATATAACTAGTAAATGACCACGGTTTCTTAGGTAAGTAGTTACCGGTTTCATGAGTTTCGTGAATACATATGGGGCAGAACATAAACCAAATGGTAAACACTGAAATTCATATGTTTGGCCTTCAAATTTAAATCTGAGGTACTTTCTATATGAATGATGTATGGGCACAAAAAAGTACGCGTCCTTCAGATCAATATTTGCCATAAAGTTTAATTTTGATATAAGTTTTGAGGCGGTCCTAATGTCTTCCATTTTAAAGTGATGCGTTTCTACAAATTTGTTAAGTTTTTTAAGGTTAAGAATAAACCTGTAACTACCATCATTCTTAGGAATGAGAAAAACATTTGAAATAAACTGGTCATTTACGTCTGTACATGTTTTAACTGCACCACAATTGAGTAACTTTGTTATTTCCAGATGAATATGGGTGATTTCTACTGAAGAAAAAAGAGGCTCAGGCGGTATATTCGCTTGGGTTACCGGTAGTTTGAGAGGAATTTTATAACCTGTGACGTACTCTAATACCACTGGGTCATTAGTAATAGTTTTCCAAGTATTGACAAAATATCGTAATCTCCCAGCATGCTGTTTTACCTCTACGGTCTGCGCGCTGGCTTGTCGCGCTGGTTGCTCGTCCTGGTTGGGTTTGTGTAACGATCGGTCGTTGGTGGTATCCGTCTGGATATCTGCGGAGAGGCATGAGTCCTGGCCGCCCCCCGCTTGCCTCTCTGAGCATGTGTCCTGGGCGGGCCCTTCCAGTTTCCCTGGCGTGAAACTGGTTGGTTTGGTCGATAAGATGATGTTGACGGTTGTGGATCAAAAGTCCTTTTGATTTGTAAGCCTGATGTCTCAGCTGTCTTGTTTGCTTTAATCTTTTCTCCTAAATTTTCGCCAAACAATAAACAGTCTCTTTTAACCCCTTGTATAATATTTGAAAACTTCTTATCAAGGCTATACATAATTAATTTCTTCCTTGCAGAAGTGTTTTGACAATGAAGATCCAAAAGCAACTGTCCTGCTTCCGACAGTCTCTTAATTATATCTGTCTTATCCATATCCCCATTGATCAAACTAGTCATTAAATTTGTAACCGCTGCGACACCTAATCCGAGATGGTTTTGTGCTTTTTCTATGCGTTTATCTCTGTTCTTGGTTGACTCAGACAAAACTGCTGAAATTTCCGGATTGAGGCCAGGGGCCTTAAGCAATTTGAAGTTTTCAGGTATGTGAATATTCTCAGTCAGCTTCTGTATCGACTCTTTACTTAGCCCATCCAACACAATCTTACCCCAGCGTTCAGATATCTCCTCTCTAATTTTAGGAGCATAGACCTCAGCTTTATTCTTAGATTCTCCTAAAGCCTCTAGAATATCCGTGGATATTTCGGGAATCTCAGCACTCTCTTCTATTTGAATGACTTGCTGGACCTCTTTTTCTCCGTTTTCGAGTTCAGGAGGAGTGTCGACAACTGTCTCAGGGGGTATTGTAACTACTGATCTCACATTCGAGTAATCCGACGAATATGAACCATCCGACACATGATCTGCAAGGGTATTAAGGCCAGGTAAGAATTGGTATTTCGGTAGTAATCACATCACTACTCTATGAAATACATATGTAAGACCTCAATCGCATCGAGGTTCTACGTTATATAACGTTAAAAAATAGTTCGGTCGTAATCGCATCACGACACGGCAGGTTAAAAACTTACGTATAAGACCACGATCACCATCGTGGTTCTGGATCCAAATGTCTTAAATTTTGTCACGATAATCAATTGGACAACATTCATAACGTCTTAGAATCGATAAGAAGATATTCATTATCAGCCAGCTACTTCTTATTTACGTAGAAAATTGCAATAGGTACCTTCCACCACATCCGCACAAAAACCGTTATTACGTAAGTCCAACGGGTATAGATAACAGTATTTATCATAAAAATATTTATCAAATAATATATACGTAAAATAAGAACCGAAAATAAAATCGTGCGATATGTGGGTATATGAAGAAAGTTAGTTACTATTAATTATTTGCATACTTTTCGGCTAAATATCCACAGTGCCAATTCTGGAGTGTTTAAAACCAGAGTGTTATGATCGAAAATATAAGTAGTAGGTACTTACCATAATAGTCACTATCCTCCGATTCCAGGCGTCGTTCCAAACGACGTATTTTCCTGCGAATTTTTTCGGGATCTCTGCTTTTGTGTTTCCGTTTACCCATTTTATCACAACAAAGCACACTTTCACAATAAGAATTATATTAGGTATAGACTACAATTTAAAATGCACGAACGAGAAAAATATTTCGATGTCTCGATGCCCGAATACTAGAAGCGAATGACGACTTGACAGTTGGCGCGAGCGTGCGCAGGCGCGCCCCCTACCGCCGGAAGTTGAGTTTCATTACTTTTTATTTTTGAATTCTCTAAAAGTATTCGTCTTGATGCTCGGTACATTGAGGAGTGGACTACTTGGTAATTAATTATGAAAATCCCGAGGATGCAGCGACGAAGTATAATGACCGTTTGAAAGCGGCCTACATCAAACGTCTTCCTGCAACCTCCACCAGGTCGTTTGTCTACCTTGTGGGTGGGTCTTACGCTACGCTTGCCTGTACGTGACCTTAATTCTAGAACTTGATTTACATTCAGGTTTATACCCAGATTGTTATCAAATATATACCTGTTAATACGAGCCACTAATTATAACTATATTTTGACTACATGCCAAGCATGTACGGTTTTTTTTATTTAATGGACATATTTTAGTAATAACTGGTAGTTATATTAAAATATACTTTACGAGTATTTATTTAAAACTATATCCGTCACTTAAGAAAATGTTTAACCTACTTATTTAATTTTCTCAGCGTAAAAATATCCAATCTCTTGTTCTAAAATCAAACAAAAGAAGCCCTCGGACTTCGCAAAAACAAAAAACAATCTCCCTCCCTAATCCTCTAACAATGGCGAAATCGAAATAAAAACTTGTCAAATAAATTATCTGGTGGCAAAACCTCCTTCTGAGGTTATTTATGACCCCATCTCACCTTTATTGTTTTAATAACGCCCGATTTAACTTTAAATGGGCCTCTGAAGTTTTACAAATGAAAGTTTTGAAAGTAACTAAATTTTATGTCATCGTCGTGCTATTGGAGTAGTTAAATTGGGTGATGTTCTAGATACGGTCTTAAGATTCAAAACAGACGTCGTATTTTGAGTAATTTCGTTAATTTGTTTTTCTTTTGCATTATTTTTTTATTAAATTAAAAACAGCTTTGTTCGTTCACACACATTTTCTAAAAATTTAGTGATACTCTATATTTTACGGAATCAATGTACGAAAAACATTTCTCGGCGGTAAAACCTGAACATTCTTTACACTAGATGTGTAGTCATGACTGTTGCTTCAAAATTCTCTAGTATAAGCGTTACAGGGTTCTAATAATAATCGACCTGAATATTACATTCACCTAGATTTACTACATCTAGAATCAATAAGTCGTATAATTTTTCCTTTTTTATTATCTTTTCGGCTTTATTTAGCATTATAAGACAAACGATACGTATCCAGTCTATACCTTCTTTGGTTTACAACTCCACACATTTTCTACTGGTACAAGATTCACTACATTACCGATATAGCCGCATTCTGAGCACATTTACTGAATCACTATGTGAAAAATGAACGCCACTTACAACACCAACATCTCGAAAACTTATCATTCTATCCACACATCTAACTCTAAAGCATTAAGATCGAAATTCCAACCAAATTGTTTTTATAGATGAAAACTTGTCCATGTCCAAAAACTACACAGTAACCCCGAAATTTTTTCCACGGATCTAATTTCTTGGAAAATACGCTACGTGATATAACTCAGCAAAATCTTAATTTGAATCATCGGTACGTAACATGGAAAGAGAGCGTGCTGATTTTAGGATGATTGCAAACGAGCGAATGCGTGCGGTTGGACCGATTTAAAAATATATATCACGCGTAAGTACCTACTTACGTTAAAAAAAATGTCTATTACATATTTTCATGACTATGCGAAAAGCTTTCTTTAAAACTTTAGGTAGATACTAAATAATTGCTTTTCATCATCATTTCAGCCTATTTCAGTCCACAGCTGGACGTGAGCCAGCCCAAAAAGCACGATTATCCGTTTTTTTTTTCATTTAGCCACTGCCAGTCATCTTCCTACGGTCATTGATCCATCGAGCTAGTACAATAAGTTTGCAAAGATGTAATCTCCACTCGAGAACCCGTTTACTATAACTTTTATCGGTCCAGCGACAGATGTGACCGGCCACTTTAGTTTGCTACATTTTTTTTACCATATCCATTACTGTTGCTGCTTGAGAATTATGATGCTGTCAAAAACAAAGTGTGTACGCATCGAAAGCGTGTACCCAGCCTTAGATAACCTCAGAGGCATCACCCTGATAATAATATAACATTCTCGGATCTTGATCAGGCTCCCTAAATGATTCGTTCTTATACAACTATGCTTGGAATTCTCTTAGATAACATTTACTCTGATATTTTTAATGCAAATAACAGGTCATAGCACCGATAACAATATAGTGAAAGATGCATAGCTGAGATATAGCGTCGCGGTGTTTCAGAGAATCCGGTGATCGACAAAACGGCCAGGAATTTGACATTTAAATAAATAAGACAGAGAATTGTCAGAGGACATCATATAAAAAAGTATTCTTTAAACTTTCAATGAATATTTTTTTAGTTTCAAGCCTTTTTTTAAGTACAAAATTATAAATATGTGACTGTGGTCAAACATTTTGTGTATTTACATACCATAGACTTGACGTTTAATGTACCTGTTTACTTGCGGTAAAGATTATGATCGATGTATTTACATTCCTACTCCAATATTTTTTGTAACACGATGTATGAACAAACAATAATTAATAGTTCTCCCTAAGTGTTTGGTTTATTATTTTTAATATACTGATAAAGATGATAGCTTCCATAATAAAAAGAAAACTTACAAATTCAGATAATTCATCATAATCCGCTTTGCATTCTGTACATAGGCCTAATGATCGACTGGCAGAAAATGCTACTGGGACTTTGTACGATTTTAATTTGTGTTATAAAGTTAAAATAAATATAGACCATCCTTATAGTAGTAGTGGTTCTTTTTAATTCGGCAGCACCAACAATCGGTCTGAAGTCTGAACAAACTAAAAATAGTCGTAGTAGGCATCTAGAACTCTTCGATAAAGAATTGACAACCGGTAAATCACGTGACAATTATGTTAAAACTTTTAGTGTCACGTGGTTTTTCGGTCAACAATTTTTGGTCGAACTGTTCTGAATCGAGGGCCATGACCGTTTGCATCCAGCAGCTAATTATTTTAGCAGAAACATAAAATGTTAATGTTTATTAATCACTTGTTTTCGTAAACGTCAAACTCAGAATTATTACTAACCCGATTTAATATTTTGCACTTGGCAAATTTTAGCAGAGATTTTATACAATAACTGATTACATAACACACCTGTAGCATAATTATTATGAGGTCATTATAGCATGCCACCATATACGGTAATGTTTATACTAAAATTCCGTTTATTCAATTGTTTTCAGTTCCATGAAATTCGAAGTAGTAAGTGGGGAGTTATTTTATATTTGTCTGGCTCACGCTTGTTTTATCAGCATGACATAAGCGGGATAGTCATCATGATGTTATTTTTACACAAATTCGTAGCAAAAGTAAAAAAAATATATAATTATGTGACATTTTAAGGTTCCGTAGTCAAAACAGGACCTTTATAGTTTTGCCATGTCCGTCCGTCTGTTAGCTTAGACACGCACTTAGTCGGTTTTGTGATTATAATTTTTTTAAACAAATTCTTTTGTAGATCCCATAACAAAAATTATCAAATTTACGACAATAATCTAAAAAAAAAAAACTAAAGACATAAATATTTAAATGCCTAAAAATACTATTTATTTGATCATATTATTCAGTAATTTTATCATATCACTTCTTAATGTTTTTTTTTTTAACAATGCATGGCGTAATCCTCTCTGCCTACAATACCTATCTTGTTGTTGTGCCCAACAGGGTCTGTACATAGGATCTACAATTATCTGTTTTTAAACATCTGTGTAACATTGTAGAATGCAATAAATATATTGAATTGAATGGTACTACACTTCAGTGTCAAATTTGGTATCTCAGAAGATAGAGTTAGGATGGAAGCCACGTAGCGTAAGATGTCCATCCACGAGGTGGACAGACGACCGAATAAAGGTAGCAGGAAGCCGCAGATGCAGGCCGCTTCTAACCGGGCAATCTGGAAGTCACTGGGAGAGGCCTATGTTCAGCGGTGGACGTCCTATTGCTGTAATGATGAATGGTGATATTGCAATCTTTGTAGCTAAACAATAAATAATTAAAATCGGTAAAGTGCGAGACAGGTAATACGGTACAAAACCCTCAATGCTTAAGTTCGACTTTATGATCTTATGAGTAGATTCGGTGTTAGATTCATTTTAGAAACAGGGATTTCCCCGATTGCAAATGAGTAACTAATCCAAATAAAGCTATTGTGTTTATAAAATCTATCAGTTAAATACCTAATAGGTACTCGGAATGCGTGTGCTTTAATTTTAAATTAACAAAATCAAAAATACATTAATTTAAACTAATAATATTTATCTTATTATGTGCAATTGATTCATGCATTATAACAACATGTCAACAACGATAACGATATCAAAATGCATTTTTATAATGAATTTCATTATAATAATCTGCAAATTCGATACAAAATATTTTCTTTACGTCTGCGCTTTTTGGCTCGGCTAAGCAGCGTTCGAGAAACTACGCAACGTCTTCTCGTCCAATATACCTCAGTGCCTAAAGACGAAAGTCTACAACCAGTGTGTTACCAGTGATGACAAATGGAACTGAAACGTGGCCTCTCACTATAGGCCTTATAGGAGAGCTCAAGGTCGCACAGTGTGCTATGGAAAGGGCTATGCTTGGTGTTTCCTTGCGAGATAGAATATTAGAAATGAGGAGATTCGTAAACAAACAAAAGTCGCTCACATAGCCCAATGGATTAGCAAGCTGAAGTGGCAGTCGGCGGGGTACATAGCACGCAAAACTCACGGCCGATGGGGCAGAAAGGTTTTAGAATGGAGGCCACGTACCAGCAAGCGCAGCGTAGGACGCCCTACTGTTTGCCCAGGCCTTATGTCAAGCATGAGGTGGTTTGTATTATACTTTACCACGCTAGCCCAGTGTGTACAGTAGAAGAGTGCTGTAAGGCAATTAAGTGAGTAACTCACCTTTTTCTTAGATGTAACTCAAACCGCTATAAGAGATGTGCCTAACCGTTTAAAGATACCTAGCTCCATTATGTATGTTTTGCTCATCATGGCCATAAAAATATGTCTTTTGACGTATGTTATATTTATCATCAGCTGCTACTCGTACCTTTTTATTTATTTATTTAAACTTTATTGCACAGGTGGGTACAATTGGCGGACTTAAAGCTATACAGCATTCTCTACCAGTCAACCTTGAGGTAGTGCAGATAGTGAAGTTTGTGGCGGAGTATGAAGTAACTGACAAGTTTATTACATGAGAAAATACTCTAATTAAAATAAACATTACATGCTAATACACATAAGTAAATATTTTATAAAAACTAGATATACATAAATAATAATAAGAATACATACATACGGGGAAGTCTAACATTGATGGGTGAAGGTCTAGAGAGAGAAAAAAAGGAGAAGAAAAAAAAAAGAAAAAAACAGAAAGAAAACATGAGACACATGAAAATGATCAGTTCCGAAGGGTGCCAAGATAATGCTCAAGAAGTGATTTTTTGAAAACAAATTTAGATTACGATTGTTTGATACGGAGACGGAGAGAATTCCAAAGACGGATAGCTGAGATAGTAAAAGAATCGGATAAGAACCCGGATTTATGAAGGGGAGTATAAAGAGAAAGGTTGTGAGAGGAGCGAAGATTACGCGAAGTGGTGGTACCCAGGTAGATGAAACGTTGTTTCATATAACTTGGGGAGTTAGGGTCATGTAGGATGCCAAAGAGCGTGCTTAGGGTCCTTAGATCTCTCCGTTGACGGATGGGTAACCATTTTAGCTTGGTACGAAAAGAAGAGACGTGATCATATTTACGAAGCCCAAAGATGAAGCGGATAGCATTATTAAGGAGGCGGTCAAGCTTGTCAAGATAGGCTTGAGAGAGGTTTGAGCAACACACATCGGCGTAATCAATGAGGGGAAGGACGAGAGCTTGAACTAGCAGGATCTTTGTGTGAGGTGGAAGAAAGTTTTTAAACTTGTAAAGGGCGCATAACGTTGCAGTAACCTTTCTGCTGACCTCAAGGATCTGCTTACTCCAGCAAAGGGTGTTGTCTATGATTAACCCGAGATTTTTGACACTATCACTGTAAGGAACTACTATGTCATTAAATAATACAGGGTTAATCGCCGGTAAGTTGATTTTGGCTAATTGCCTCGAGCTACCCACCACTATAGCCTGGCATTTAGTAGGGTTTACTAAAATACCAAATTTGCGAGACCATTCAGCAATGTAGGCATGATCGCCATTCAGGGCAGATATAGCAGCGTCCAGGTTTTATGGCAGTTTCAAATCAGGTTCCCTAGTAATTCCCTATTAAGAGTATAGTTATTTTGTCTGTAGTCTGACTAGGTTTTACTACAAATGTTGAGCGTTATTAGCCAGAACCGTGTTTAAGCGTGTCTTCTAAAGCAGGACATCCTTGTAATAAATGTAATGGATATATAGTCGAAGTGATCACCCATCCACTGACGAAAGTAGCGTGTGTCGCTTAACTTGCCTGCTACTTAGTGGCGGCTACATGCATAATCAAAAAATATTTAAAAAAAGAACTATATCTATAGCGATATATTTACTACTGCGATCTAATAAAAGCGCCATCTTTTAGGCATTCGGGGGAACTGTTCACCGTATTAAACCTCTCACAAAATTTTGCAACGCAGCTAACTCACTAACTCATGCTAATGCTCCTGACCATATTCAAATCGAATCCAAATCTCTAGAGTACAGGCAGGTAGTAAATTTCCAGATTTTCTCACCGTCTAGATCTGTTAAGCTGAACGTACACTGATAGCGGCAAGCTATGCTACGTTACTTCATCGCACACGCGAGAAAACACTAAACAGACAATGTTGTTTTGCAATAAATCGAATCAGCTGAGTCTCTTTATTCTATGGAACTTTTTGGACCACGTCATTGAAGTCCCTCATTATTTCGGACAACTCGCAAACGGTATTCAATTGTTTGTTTATCTTTTTCATAGGAAAACTCTTTGCGTCATAAAAAATCTTACAAACCCATTCAAAATACGTACTGGGGCGTCTTACACCATGGTTTGTAAGATTCTATTGAAAAAAGAGCAGTTGTACGTGTTGTACCATGCGTTTATCGCTGTATAAAAAGTGGCTTTATTAAATGAAATAACTTATGCAAAAATAATAATTTTGAATATTTTTAGAAAACATTTAATGCGGTGAAATAGAGAGTGAAAGTTTGGTTAGAGAATATAGTATTTATACACGGACAAAGTCACAGGGAACCACTACTCTACAGATTAACAATGCATTGTATGTACGTTATGAATCTTTTTGACAAAAATCATCTAAAATCGCTCAGGGTCCTAGGCGTGAAATCGTAACAGACAGACAGACAGATAGAGTTACTTTCGCATTTATAATATTATATAATACATATAGTATGGATCAGGGGCGTGCATTGGTTTCAGATGGGGGTAGGCTGTGAGTAAAAATTGAGTAAGTTTGCGTGAAATAGTAGGCGATCTCGCGGCAGCCTAACATTGGTTAAATTGCAACGATCTAAGTTGCGCGCTTTAATAAGGAATAAGTACAGGTAGACGACAAAATGGTTACAGAATATTTATTGTTTATTGTCGAATACGTAATTAATAATTATGGTTAGCTGTCGGTTTTTTATGAAGGTAGGCTCTGCATAATAACCTATATGGAATGCACGCCCCTGGTATGGATAGTGTTGCCAAAAGAATTTCAAGATGTTTTCCGCTAGCAGTGTAACCGAAGCCTAAATTATCCCAGTATGTCTCCTACGGTCTAGACTTCAGACATTGGGGGGGTCATCCAGTTTCATTACGGCCGGACATTGGTTAAGATCTATATCTTGGTTTTAGAGTTCGATGGAGGCTAGAATTTTACGGCACTGTGAAATATATATCTAGACTTCGGATGTGTTGCACCTGCATGGATATAGGCACTAAAACAACGTTAGCCCACAGATGCAGCGTAGGTATTCTATTAATAATGTGTTCTTTTTCTTTATTAATTTTCTATAAGTGTGAAATACTTGATTGTTGGATATTTCGACTACCTCCGTAGCCTAGAAGCGAGCGCGCCGGGCACCTCCAGGGTTCGATTCCCGGTCAGGTCAAAGTAGAAAACGAAATTTTGTGTTGTGGTACCGTCGTTTTTGCTGATTTCTACGACACAACTACTTCATATTCATTTACTGCTATATTTATTTTACTTTTGCTACTGATATTGTCCAATATTTATATTTATTTATTAACTCATGATAACGAACAACTTAGCCCAGTTAATTAGCTATGTATCTCAACATAATTTTCAAAGTGTACCAAAATTATTTATTATCATGAACGCTGATTTATTTATTTAATAGGAGCAACCAACAAATCTTACACCAATGATACAATTAACAAGTAACAAGTTTAAAATATGAGCTAAGTGTAGATTCAGTTACAGGCTGCCACGACTTGCAAATGCGAGTTATAGTTTACTTTTAAAACAAGAGCTTACTTATAAAATAAAAGTGGAATAATATTTTTTAGGGCCTAATTTTAGTTAAACAATAGCCAAGATTTACTGATAAGAGTTATATGCTAAGTACTTCTGTAGCCAATTTTTTAAATTTGGGGAGTGTGTTGGAAAATATATCTATACTTGATTTCTTCTGTAACTCATTATATTGTCGTTGAAGCCTGTTCATGACAGAGTAATGGCCGAGACTGCTTTTGGATCCCCTGGTAATGAAAGGAGCATATCTACATTGTCTCGGGATTTTGTAGGGTATATTAAAATCAAGCTGTTCCAAGAGCCATGGGCAGTCCAGACCTCCCCTCACAATCTTAAACAAAAACATGTGATCCAACAACAATCTTATGTTTTTTAGACTGAGCATCTTAAACCTTTAAAGCCTGTCAGTGTACGAAGGCAACTGCCTAGCTAGACCAGATTAGAATGAGACGTGCCATAAAAACCTCCTGATGGCGCAAAATAGACAGCATTAAAAGATAACAACAATATTAGTTTCGAGAAGTTGTTATCATGAGTAATATACAAACCAATCATCATCACCATGTGCCATGTGGGGACGGCCGTAAAGAATACACTTCCCCACCGCCAACGGGAGGCGTGTCGTAAGAGGCGACTAATTCCTGTAGCACGAGACGGGCAGCAGCGTCTGCGTGCGAAATCTTATAAAAACTGCGCTCGCCAACCCGCCTGCCAAGCGGGGCGAGTATTGGCAATCCCCCACCGATGTTGGGTCATTGGGGGAGGCCTGTGTTCAGCAGTGGACTTTCTATGGCTGAAATGATGATGATGATGATGATGAAATTTACCATGTGTAGGCTAGAAGTACTTTATTAGTTAACTACCTTTTAAGGAGCGGTTTTACAGATATTACACAACAAATTTTAATGAAATAATATCGAAATCGAGAAGGAGATCTATTTTCCTATGCTAAATATTGGATAAGCTGTTACGAACTAAATAAAGTCAACCTTCTTTTTGAGATTAAGCTGTTTGTCCCATAGTAACATTGTTGTTTAAGCAGTAGAAAATTAAAAAAATCGGACAAGCGCGAGTCACACATGCCCAGCAAGGGTTCCTTACAAAGACAGACAAACGGACAACAAAGTGATTCTTTAAGGGTTTCGTTTTTTAGGGTTCCAAATGGCAAAAAACGGAACCCGGATTCCTCATGTCTGTCTGTCTGTCTGTCCGTCCGTATGTCACAGCCACTTTTTTCCGAAACTATAAGGACTATACTGTTGAAACTTGGTAGGTAGATGTATTCTGTGAACCACATTAAGATTTTTACACAAAAATAAATAAATAAATAAATTTTTGGGGTTTCACAGAACGTTCACAGTTCCATACTTAGAACTGAAACTCAATTTTTTTTCTTAACAAACCCATACTAGTGGGGTATTTATGGATAGGTCTTCAAAAATGATACTGAGGATTCTAATAATCATTATTTTCTAAACTGAATAGTTTGCGCATAAGAAAATGTGTCACCCCCCCTCCCCCTGTAACTTCTAAAATAAGAGAATGATAAAACAAAAAAAATATTCGATGTACATTATTATGCAAACTTCCACCGAAAATTGGTTTGAACGAGATCTAGTTACTTAGTAGTTTTTTTTAATACCTCATAAATCGTAAACCGCAATTTACACTATTAAAACATCGAACAAAGTTACAACGAACTACAAGAACTTCTATATTATGTTACTTGCTGCTACGGAACCCTTCATGGGCGAGTCCGACTCGCACTTGGCCGCTTTTTTTATATTAAGTTACGGAAATGTTTTCGTTATTTTTATATTATTAAGTTACGGAACCTTAAAATAAGACTTAATAGTAGTGATGTATTAATTTATCAGAAAACAAGAATCAATTATCCAGAAGAAGCTCGGCCGTGTGTTATCTAACCTCATTTACGCTTGACCCAATCAGCCCAAACTTGGCCGCGTTCGTTCCCACAAGCAGACGGACAAATATCAATTATTTGCTATAGATAATACTAAATAGGTTCGGTTAATATGTAAGTAAGATACAAGATAACCGACTGCTTAATAGGTCACTTAAAATAGCTCTTAGTTAATTAAAATATTTAAATTGTATTGCAGCTTAGTGTTGTACAATAAAAGTTTATTGTTTTCAACCGACTTCAAAAAATGAGGAGGTTCTCAATTCGACTGTATGTTTTTTTTTTGTATGTATGTTACGCGATTACTCCGCCAATTATGAATCGATTTTAATGATTCTTTTTTTGTTTGGTAGATCATACTTCAGAGGTGGTCCCATATAAATTTTATCGAAATTGATTTAGAACTTTTTGAGAAAATCAACAAATATATACCCAGATAATATTTTGGTTGTGGTTTTTGTTACCTATCTTCGACAAATATGAGCCGATTTTGATGGTTTTTGTTTTATTGAATAGCTTATACTTCAAAAATGCTATGACAAAAGGTTGCAAAATAAAAATCACCCCTAAGGGTAGGAAAATAGGGGATGAAATCGGTGTTCAGCAGTTAGATTAGGATTTATCACTAAAAATAGATGAAATAAGTAAATTTTATTTAAAAAAATAAAACCGACTTCAAAACACTAAAATGCTAAAAATAATCCTAACACTTAAGTACCTAATCAGTTACTTTTGGAGTCGGTGCCAGCCGATGAGAGATTCAATGTTTTTGTTTGCACCGACTCCAAAATCTCCAAAAAAAGAATATTCTATTTAGTCTGTCAGTTAGATTATCAAAAAATATTGGACCCATACTTTGTCTTTTGTTAATCAAACAAAAAATTATGAAGATAAAGCGCATCAAAGTGAGCACGTGACGTCATGCCTTGCTAAAAAGTGTCGCAAGGCGTGACGTTACGCGGAACTTTACGGGCTATATCTTCATCATTTTTTGTTTGATTAAGAAAAGAAAAAATACGTGTCCAATATTTTCTGTTAATCCAACTGACGGACTAATTAGATTTTTTTAGGAAACTTGCCCATTATTTACAAAATTCAAACTTAGCCCGTATAGGTTCTCAGAATGTGAGGTGCTTGTACCTCAGTGCAAGTGGTGGCAGTGCTTTGGTAGTGATTACTAGAGTTAAACCACCTAAGCGGTTGTGATTGGATGGGTGACCATTTCAACCATATTTCATCATCATCACCATCATCTCAGCCATAAGAACGTCCACTGCTGAACACAGGCCTCCCCCAATGATTTTATTTGGGAGGGATTGCCAATACTCGCCACGCTAGGCAGGCGGGTTGGCGAGCGTTGTTTTTTATAAGATTTCGCACGCAGACGCTGCTACCCGTCTCATGCTACAGGAATTAGTCGCCTGTTACGACACGCCTCCTGTTGGCGGTGGGGAAGTGTATTCTTTACGGCCGTCCCCACATGGCATACCAATCATATTTAGTGATATTTATCACAAGCATCAAACAAAACCATGAACCCGATGTAAAGCAAAATACAGACTGCTGAGCCATACATGACGACTCATATTAATCAGTATATTTGAGTTTACAGACAAAAATATAGGTATTGTTACTTTTAAACTTAAGTAACAGTTTATAGAGTTAAGTAAGCCTTAGAATATTCCAGTATTATTACTTATTTGTTAAATGCAGATGGAAGTATTCATTACATTTAAATCTATTTATAATAAGTTACACTGATAAGCTCAGATTTACGATACAAAGTGTAAACTTGGTCTCAATTGCGCAGTAATATAACAATGGGCTACTGTTACAAACACATGAGTCTTTGTTGATAACGTGTCAAAATTAACTACCTACTTGAAAAATATATTATGTTCTTTAGTCAGCTGTAAATATGATGTACAGTAACTGAATTATCCTAATATTTAATAGTCCTAATAGTCCCAGTGTATTTTATAAAGTACAAAGTAATAGTAGCAATCTAGACCTGACATTTTAATTGTAATGTTCTGTATTCGACTCTAAATATAATGTAACATTTTCAACAAATATATTTCAATGTCTAAATAGGTATGTTTTTTATTTATTTATTTATTCATGCAAGGACATGTATTATTTTATTTATTATTCATAAACTTATTTTCATATTGTTATTATATACGCATGTGTATATATAAAAATATATACTCACTTAGATGCGTAATTGAATTAAATATTTGATATTTGAATTTTAAAACAAAAAAAAAGAGGCAGAAGCAGTTCTTAGTTTCCTTCTAATGTCGTTGTGCTACCTACTAATAACATGTAAAATGAAACCTTGTAATTGGCCTTACTTTATACAACATGCTCATCATCGTATTATACTTTTGTAACGCTATACGGTTTCAAAATAAATAAAATAAAAATAAAATGTATAGTAACTGAATTATCCTTAATTCCCAGTGTACTTTTTAAAGTACAAACTAATAGTAGCAGTTTAGACCTGACATTTCAATTGTATAGCAAAAATAACTGGTGAGTGTGCTAAATGAAGTACGAATAGATAACATTGTACACCTTTTTCTGGTTTCATGGTAAACTTTCAAAAATCTTAATGTACGAGATTTAATACAAAAATATTTTAGAGTATTTTCTTGTTAATATATTTATAACCAAAACATATACTATTCTAACAATATGTAATATGAACAACCAGGAATTACCTCTAAAATCGTACCTCGGTTTGAAGCACTATTCTTAGTATGTACTTCATATAGTAAATTAAGATGGTAGAAATACAACTGTTTATTAAAACACAGGACTTACGAGGCTATTGTGTAATTGCTTTGTGGTCGGAGTTTTGCCTTGCATCCATGGGTAAGAATACCATCATCCACCACTAAGGTCCAGGATCTATGAACTGTTTTTTTTAAATTTAAATTATCATGACGTCAACCTATTTCCTTCCACTTCTGGACGTAAACCCCAAAGAATACCATAAAGCACGAACTCCCACTATTTTCATCCAGCCACTGCCAGCCATCTTCCTATGGCCGTCGGTCCATAGAACTGGGGGTCGTCCTACTCTACACTACTATTCTTGACTATTTAGGATCATTCTCAAACGTTCTTTGACCAGACAAAAAGCTGAAAAACCAAAAGTCAAAGTCAAAATTTCTTTATTCAGTTTAGGACAGAAAATTGCCACTTATGACGTCAATAATAACATTATTGGCCCATGTTGGGCTAGAACATGTCTCCTTATTTTTTGGGCCCTATTAGCGCTTCGAGACAAGACACAGACAATCTGGCAAGTGCTGAGAAGAAACGCCGGAACAAACGGTTCAAAACAAAGATTTAAACAAATTATACAGTAGTCAACTCAAAAAATCTACGTTTAGAATTTGTCGCAGTGTCTAAAATATTCTAATTTTAATTGCATTGTGTCCAATTTAGTTTTTATACTTGTTTTAATATAGAAATGAGTTTGATACTCATCTTCAGCATTATTTTTGTACTATCCACCTAGAACTTCGGTACCACATAGTACGGGTTCAAGATGCCATTCTAAATCTGTTAAAATCATAAAAATTGACAGCTGTGGAATGGCTTTTATACCGTGTTAGTGTAGTTATATTTTCTTTTATTTAATTCAGTACTCTTGAGATACAAATCATGCATGATGCCTGTTTCGGATTTGTCACTATTTCATTTACTTATGGCTAGTCTTGCATGGGAGTAAATTAAACTGAGCGAAATGTTGATAAGAAACGTTTTTATTTAACTTTAGCTACAATTATCAGCAACGGAGATCGAATCAGGAATGAGGTGATTCGTAAACGAACAAAAGTTGCTGAAATAGCCCAACGGATAAGCAAGCTGAAGTGGCAATGGGCGGGCCACATAGCACGTAGAACTGACTGCTGATGGGGCAGAAAGGTTCTGGAATGGAGGCCACGTACCGGCAAGCGCAGCGTAGGATGTCTACCTACAAGGTGGACAGACGACCTGGTAAAGGTTGCAGGAAGCCGCTGGATGCGGGCCGCTTCCAACTGGCCAATCTGGAAGTAACTGGGGGAGGCCTACGTTCAGCAGTGGACGTCCTATCGCTGAAATGATAATGATGATGACAATTTTATTATCAGCGTTATTCGCAAAAAAAATATGATGTTTATTTAGAATATGATTTGTGTAATTAACATATGCAAATAATTAGAACCAATCTATGATTGCTTACTAAAACATGTGTGCATTATTAACAAAAAAAAATAAAATAATAAAATATGATAAAAAAGATAAATTTATTTACTTTCATACATTATTAATTCTATGAAATAATTATACATCTATGAAATACTATATACAACTATGAAATACTATATACAACTATGAAATACTTTATACAAATAAAAACTACGAAAATAGAGAATTATAAAAATGGTCCTCGTGGACCCTTCCACCAGATGCTGGCAGCGTTACCTCGCTGGATTGCGATGCTTAGTCGCTGTGCGAGGTAGCTGCCAGCCCTTGGGTCCCCACTGGTGTCAACTGATCTTTTGGCAATCTCTTTATATAAAGAGAGTGCGTTGGGACCCCAAGGACCTAGTTTAGTGTAGTGTTTCGACGCCAAAAGGTATAAAAAAGTAATTCGCGCTGATTTGCCGATATTTATTATTTTTCCTATATTCAGTCATTTATTTTAACATTGAATTACCTACTCAGACAATAATTAATTGGTGGTGATGGTTTTAATTTTATTTATTATTATTACCAAATTAGGTATTGGTTGAAAATTATTCATGAGCTCAAAAGCCAATATTGTTTTTGCGTTTCAAGTTACTTCCTTCACTATTAGTCATACTAAATAAACAATTATCGAGGTAGTAACCATAGTTTATGAAGGAACAGTAAGCTCGCTCTTACAGATGCATCAAATGCATTAATAGGCTAGTTTCAAAAAAAGATTTTATTATTAAAATATAAATATATTTTTTAAATTTGGCACTCCTTTACAATGTCAATGTAAATTTAAAAAATAAGCAAATATTTGTACCTGTGTAACATCCTTGACTTGGGTACAAATATTTGCTTGCTTAAGCAGCACAAGTATTTGCACAATTTCCAATAGCGCTTGCTTTTGCATATTGCCGCAAATGGACGCTTGCGGCGCCAATGATATCTTTCTTGCACTGGTACCGGATTTATTGATTAACCCTTTTACAGCGACTGATCGTTATAAATATTTAAAAAAAAAAAAAATATATTTTTTCATGTTCATTATATCAAAATATTACGGTGATACGCGACAAAAATAGTTTCAGTAACATCTGGGTTAATATCTCAAATTTTTAACACTAATGAACTCCTGCGCATACAGTATACAAATAGGCAAGCCTACTTTGTGTACCCATATTATGCAGTTACAATGTACAGTCATAGTCATCAGACCCGGCTCTCCTTACATAACCTAGTAACAATCACTGACGGCCGATTGTTTACGTTTAACGTTAAGTTTTTAATCGTGTCAAAGTATACCAAGTTTCTTTGTAATATACTTTGTATACAGTAGATTTTAGTTTTTAAAAAGACTTACTCTTGTTTTTAAACCAAATCAAACACGCATTGAAGTTGAGAGACTTACCAAAATTAATATAATAAGATTGAATTTGAACTGATGAAATTATACTTGCTGATTGTTTGAGATATATTTACGAGTAGATATATTTACGAGTAGTACCGATGTTCTACAACAGCGTCGGGTCACAATGTTTTAAAGCTGGAAAAGAAAAAACATTTATCCCTGCAAATGGCAACATTTGTTGGTAATGTCATTACGATTGTTTGTGACAGCGCGGGCACGTAGTCCTTGCAATAAAATGTGTAAAATAACTATTATTTACTCTATTTGTAGCTTAAAAGTTAGTGTTTAGAATGCTATTATACAGTTCTCTATGTGGATTGTGTTTACAATAAGGTTTATAGTGAATTTCAGCCAAAAATCAACAAGGGATGAGCGCCATAATCAGGCGCGGTTATGGTTTGTTTTTTAACGCTATATTAATGGAATCAACTTATATATTCATTAGTTCCAGTTACAGGTATGTACAATCAAATACTTTACTTCCTTTTGTGAATTATAGATATTATCCTATGAAGGAATTACTTAGGTACCTAACGTATAATTGATTGATAGAATCTAACCTGTCATTTTTAAATTATAATCTTGTTACTTTTTCTTCTAAAAAACTTAATAGAAGTTGAGAATGAAATACAGAGCTATCAAGTTTAAGCTCCAGTTCGCCCCAAAACTGAAGATACCTAGTAAATATACAATTTATGAAAATAAGGAAAACTTAAAAGAAATTTAGAAAACAGCAAGATGAAGAAACCATGACACAAGTATGGAGACTCACATAGAAAATATTGAAGCAGCCTCCTCAGGCTTCAGTCTATATCAATGAAATTGAAGTGGAAACGCAATGGCTGGGTGTTGAGAAAACTTTACAAATTACCTACTGAAATAAACTTCAAACGCCTGGGTAGTATATACATAATGGGCAATAGACAATACCATGAAAATTGAGCCAATGCACCCATTATTTGACATCTAGCTCTATCACTTATCGGATAGACAGTATGTTGCTATACCATGAAAATGGAAATTGATCCAGTGCACCAATTAATTGCCATCTAGCGCTATCACAGTGCGGATAGACAGTATGTTGCAATACCAGGAAAACTAAAAATTGAGCCGGTGCACTAATGACCTGACATTAAGCGCTTTCACAAAGCGGGAAGACAGTATGACAGTATATGTTGCAATACCATGAAAATTAAATTTGAACAAGTACACAAAAATATTAGATGTCTAACGCTACCACCAAGTGGATAGAATAGTATGGACAGACAAGCATACCCACTCAATTTCAATCAACTAGCGCTACTATCATGAGACAACAAATAGTATGGACAAATGAGCAGGATCACTCATTTTTAAACACCAAGTCCTACTGTTACTAAGCAAATAGACAGTATATAGAAATGGGCAGGCTCACTCATTATTAAACAAGCGCTAATATACTAAGAGAATAAAAAGAAATTATGGACAAACAAGCAGGCTCACTTGTTATATTAACTAACCTATTGCTATGCAATTAGTGTTATATTACATACATAACAAATGAAAAATCAAACAAATTATTTGAAATCTTGCACTGTAAGCTGATGTGATGACAGTATGAAACAATACTATATAAAATTGTAAAACCAATTGTACAAAATCAACACAACACTATAATATTACTATTGTCAGACAATAGTGCTAATATCTGATAAATACTATTACAAATAAACAAAGATGGTTTTAACTAGTTCCTAAGGGATTGGATGGAGATAGAAAATTCAAACCGGAATTATTGTGAAAAGCCCTTTACCTCAAGAAAGAAGGTTACAATAGAGATACAGATACTTACTTATCAAAGCTATGGATTACTTTACTGGCCATCTTATTAATCACAAATCTCTATTATAAAGTCTTAGCCATTGCGCTAATGAATCCATTGCTTGGTTCAAAACTCCAAAATAACCCTTTCTTGGTTTTTACCATAGTCAGATAATGAAGTTGCACTACTGAATAATTTATCAAGAAATTATATAACTAACCCAATCTTTTACTAATTAATTAGTATTTAAAGGTATTATTGCACTTATGCAATTCTTGGAAGAAATAAATAGTCCTGCAAAATTGCAGTGAAACAAGGATTTTGACAAGACAACGTTTATAAAATCCAGCTTGTGACAAATCAGATGCCATCTTATCAGCTTATACTTCATGTTAAAGAATTTTTGCATAGAAATCCTTAAGGTTAAAATTTATTAACCCTATTGCAAAGTTAATTCCACAAACAAATTGAAAAGTAAAGGTGTTATGGAAGTACCATAAAAACCCTTAAAATATTAGGCTTACATTATTTAATTAAATAATAACCTAGATATTCCAGATTCATTTCCTTTACTTCATTGTGGTAAACAATGTAATGTACTAAGAATACCTATTTATAAATATGTACTTACATAAGTACCATTATTCAAAATAAGATACATTTTAAAACTATTGGGAACGCTTGATTTGTTCAGTCCTCCATCATAACAATATGAAATAAGTATAAGATGGACAAAAGTCTGTAAGATTAGTAATATGTATATAACTATTTATTTATTTTATTAAACCTTTTGTGCTGAGTCTTTTTCCAGTCAAGCCCAAGCTATATGTGTGGAACCATCTTTTCTTTGGCTGACCTTCTTCTGAATATCTTGTTATGATTAATTGAGGACTATAAAAAATTAATGTAATAAAACCTTATTAAGGTAGACTTCTGTAACCGCTGAATTAACATAAAGGCTATGTGATGATCATTTACCTAATACTAATTTAGTAATTTCAATAGATCTTTTGTTTTTTATATATTTATGATAATAAAATAAAATAACGCTGTGACCCCTATCACATGCTAAGGAACTGCTTCTAATCACTTAAAAGTTCTGATCATAATCTAACAAAATCATTATACCTATTCAATTTCTTAAAATTGAAATATCCCTTTTAAATTACCATTAAGACAGACATTTCTCAAAATTAAGAATAGATAAATTCACAATAAGAACATAGTAGGTACCCCTACATATGTACTTATTGGTATATCACCTTAAATATAAGCTTAGCGATTACTTTTATTTCATTTAAGTCACTAAAACAGGAACAGTCTGTCTGTCTGTGTGTCTAATACCTGTTGTCCTGATAAAAATTACATGTCAGGGCTTGAATTTCCTTAAATATGACATATTGAAACTAAATTTCTTAACAAAGTATTCTTGTAATTACTAATTACTAAAGAAGATGACAATCTTGACAATAATGTGTGATGGAAAATAATACATTAAGAACAATTGTACTTCAATTAATTAATTCATGTAGAAAACTTAATTTAAATCAATTAGGTATAAATAAATTCCAAAAACAAAGCCTAGTAACCAGACATTTTAGTAGATACCATAATTAACCTGTACATGTAGAAACATGTCTCAGATAGAACCATTCCCTGTTGGTAAACACTTAACCCGTTGACTGCCCAATAACAGTCAATAAAAATAAGAGATGGGCAATATAAAGCTAAAACAGATAAGTCGAACTGATAAATACATTTATCGTATTCAATAATATTTTCTACCATAGCAAAAAAATAAAATAAAATAATAATAATAATAATAATTTAAAAAAAAAATTAAATTAAAATTAACCTTCATTAAAATTATGCCTACATTGCTGCATTCAAATAAAGCTATAACTGAGTTTGTTAAAGAACATTTTTTTCTGTTAGTTTACAATATTATCAACTGATAAAATATTTGGTTTTATGATAAGATAAGATAATATTTTATTTTGCTAAAAATGTGGTAATTATTATACGCTCTATCTTGCTAAATATAAAGCATAAGCTACCGTATTGAATTCAATCGATATTTTCAACCAAATTATGCAATATTATTTCCATAATATTAACATTCGGTAGCAATAAGGATGTATCTCAACTATGGTCATCCGTACATTTGTGACCAAAATTGAGGTTTCTAGAACCCCGGTCACCCATCCATTTAGTGACCAAACCTGAGGTTGATCCAATAGGTGACTAAAGTGATTAAACTTGAAGTTGTTTGACCACGGTCACCCATTCATTAAGTGACTAGATTAAAAGTTGCATAATGCATAACGATTGATGTTTTTAACCAATTAAAAAAAAAAAAAAAAAAACTTTTTACAGGATGAACCCTCAACAATAACAAATATGCCAACTTAATTACATAGGTCAGTTACTTGGAATTTCCCGTACTGATTCTATAGATTACCGGCCTTAGCTGAGATAAAAAATAAAAGAATATAATAATTGATTGTTAACACGTTGAGCGCTACGCGGAGCCGCAAACAATAGATTTTCTATTGTGTCTAGTTTGTGGCAGTCAAAGACTTTTATCATTTAAAGTATAAATATTTTTAATCATTATTGCCACCGTTAGTAAAAATATTAATTGTAATCATACGCTAAGATATTATGATTGCGCACCTGCATTTTTTTTTTATAAGATACTCTCCTTTCGTTATATTCATTTTAATCTTTTTATTTGTTTTTTTTTTGTTAGAACACTATTGAAATAAGTATTTACAGTACTTATGACAACATATTTGTCTTACAACCGGTCTTCAGGAACAATTGTTTTCGATGTTTAATCACTCAATTATGGAATTTGCTAACAATGGACATTGTTGTTATAATCAGATAATAAAATAAAAATATATTTACAAAAAAAAAAAACAAAAAAAGTGTGATTTAACACTATCGTAATAGACTAGTTATTATTTTGTGGCCTGGCTTGTGCAGTATATTATGTGAGACCTAAATGGAACGTAATTTTACTCTTGACGCATTCAGAATTTCAGACATTCTACGTGAATTCATTAGTTACTCAGCCTTAGCACTAAACTTAAAAGATATGATTAAATATAAGTACCTTTTTTGTTTTGATTTGCCATCAAACGTCTCCGGATTGTACTTAGTTTTCAAAATGTTTTTTGCATTTTCTAAACTAATAAGCAACTTATTCGCAACCGAACTTCAAACATCTACTCGTAAATATATCTCAAACAATCAGCAAGTATAATTATAAGATTAAACGAACTTACCTTAAGTGAAGTTCAATCTTAATTATACGCAGCTGATTGTTTGAGATATGACAGTCCCAAAAACCCACCCACTAATACTTTGTATTATCCCAGTATATTACAGGGTTGCTCATAAGGCTGTCTTTAAACGTAATGACATTACCAACAAATGTTGCCATTTGCAGGGATAAATGTTTTTTCTTTTCCAGCTTTAAAACATTGTGACCCGACGCTGTTGTAGAACATCGGTACTACTCGTAAATATATCTACTCGTAAATATATCTCAAACAATCAGCTGCGTATAATTAAGATTGAACTTCACTTAAGGTAAGTTCGTTTAATCTTATAATTTAATACAAAATAATATTTTATTAAAGGACTCTAAAAGGTGGACAAAAGTCGTCACGCACTGGCTGCCTACTGATGGACATCGTTCGAGAGGTAGACCTCGAAAGCGATGGCGCGATGACTTGGACAATTTTCTCCAAGATTGGCAGGCCCTAACCACCGACAGGGATAAGTGGAGAGGTTTGGGGGAGGTCTTTGCCCAGCAGAGGGACAACGGCTAATTAAAAAAAAAAAAAAATTTTAACTTTGATTAGGTATACTTTCCTTTATTACGGTCAATTATGTACAAGGTAGTATACAAGAAAACTAAAACTAAACTTAAAACTAAAACTTACCAAATAAATATTTACAAAGTAAATTACTAATAAAATTATAATTACTTTGATTTAATTTCATATGGAACGCAGGAGAATGTAGGTAGGTACTTCTGTTTCGAATGCAGAAGAATTTAGTCATGTCATCATCATCATCATTTCAGCCATAGGACGTCCACAGCTGAACACATGCCTCCCTCAATGACCTATCATTAGGAGGGACTGCCAATACCACCAATACTCGCCCCGCTTGGCAGGCGGGCTGACGAGCGCAGTTTTTTTATAAGATTTCGCACGTAGACGCTGCTGACAGTCTCGTGCTGCAGGAATTAGTCGCCTCTTAAGACACGCCTCCTGTTGGCGGTGGGGAAGTGTATTCCTTACGGCCGTCCACACGACATGTAATAATGGTAAAATGTGGGTTATTTTCGCCGAGGATCCGAGGCAAATTAGAAAACGTGTTTTTCACACGATTGCCTAAAAAGGAGTGTAATGTTTTTATAGTTTATGTATGTATTCTGTTTGTTTATTCCACTATAACGCCTTAACCGTTTTTAATAATGAGGAATCTTTAGAATCCTTACGTTCTCTCGGATCACATAGGCTATGTGATATCATAATAAAACAATAGGCGAATTATACAGAGTGTCCCATAACAAGGATAGCCTTGTAACCACTTGTTTACATCATGGCCAAATTTTGCTCTGTGACTTTTGCTAATTTTTATGAAAATTTATCGGCCATATTACCAAACTGCCGATTTAATTTGTATAGAAAAACTAAAAAATTATAATAATGTATAATTTTAAGTCCTAGAACAATGGTGTATTGTTCATTATGATGTATAGAATATATAATTACAAGGTTATCCTTGAAATTCAGGACACCCTGTATAAATATTTAATAATCTGTGACCTGAATAAAAAACCAACTCTGATAATATGCTAAAACGTTTTTAGCATATTTCAATGTTCATTTTTAATTCGACTGTATGTTTTTTTTGTATGTACGCGATTACTCCGCCAATTATGAATCGATATTGATGATTTTTTTTTGTTTGGTAGACCAAACTTCTGAGGTGGTCCCATATAAATTTTATTGAAATTGATTCAACTGTTTTTGAGAAAGTGACAGAATATTTACCCAGATAATGTTTTGGTTCGTGGTTCTTGTATCTATGTTACCCAATATCTTTGATAAATATAAAAATAGGAGGAGGGGGTGGTAAAATAGGGGATGAAATCGGTGTTCAGCAGTTAACTTCTGTTTGCACTCTTATTTTTTATTTATTTATTTGGAAAGTCAACAGCTTGTGTTACAATACAACGATAACATTTGGTCTAAATAATAGCTCTAGCCAATTGAAGAGTTCCACCGCTTTTGAGTTGTGACGTAGAAGCAGCAGATAAAAAAGTAAAATATGACACAAAACTTTCTTAAAAAATATTAAATATAAATTACCTTCTTAAAGTTATCAAACACGTAGGTTCTGGTTGGCTAGTGGCAGTTCGAAAATGTAGATTACCTACCTGAACGATCGTAGTATAAAGTAATGTTATGTTAGGTTTTTTTTTTAGGATTTATCACCAAAAATAGATGAAATAAGTATATTATATAAAAACATAAAACTACTTCAAAAAACTAAAAAGCTAAAAATAATATTAACACATACCTAATCAATCAGTTATTTTTGGAGTCGGTGCAAACAAAAACATTCAAATTCTCATCGGCTGACACCGACTCCAAAAGTAACTGATTGATTACTATGTTAATGATATTTTTAAAAAGTTTTCTGAAGTCAGTTTTTTTTTCTAAAAATTATTTTATTTTATTAAAAAAATAAACACCGACTTCAAAAAACTAAAACGCCAGTCGATGAGAAATTCTATGTTTTTATTTGCTTGCACCGACTGCAAAAGTAACTGATTAGGTACTTAAATGTTAAGATTATTTTAAGCGTTTTAGTTTTTTGAAGTTGGTTTTTATTTTTTTTATAAAATTAACTTATTTCATCTATTTTAGAGATAAATCCTAATCAAAACAAATCTTACGAGTGCAAACATAATTTAACTGCTGAACACCGATTTCATTTCCTATTTTTCCACCCTTAGGGGTGAAATTTTTTCCGGAAATGTTTTATTATAGTATCTTTGAAGTATAAGCTATTCATTAAAAAAAGAATCATCAAAATCGGTGGACATTTGGCAGAGATATAGGTAAGATAGATGCTGATGATGAGATGGGTGTAAGGGGTCCAACCAAGACCTTTTGGGCCCAAGCCAACCTCACCTGCCAGTCGGTGCACCTGCCAAACAACGGACGAGGCTCTGGCGCAGGCTTTCTCTTCGGGGTTGGGGGGTCGGACGGCAGTCGCTCCTGTAAAAGCCAACCCCGCCACACAACATGGTGCGTCACAGAAAAGTCACATGCGTGCCAATGATCTCACAACTAGAGACGCTCAAGACCGCGCGAAGTGGAGGAGCAAATCAAGGAAAGCGGACCCTGGGCTCCAAAGCAATGGCTTTGGACGCAACTGGGATTGACCGTATAGATGATGATGATGAGATACTAAAATCAGTTGGCGTGGTACGGAGTTTATGCAATGTTTGATGATTTTCTTATAAATCCCATCATCAAAATTTAACCAACTTTATATGGGACCATTCTGAAAGTATTACCTTTCAAACAAAAAAATAATTATCGAAATCGGTCCATGTAGTAACGAATGATCGCTGAACATAAAAAAAAGATTCCGACGAATTGAGAACCTCCTCCTTTTTTGAAGTCGGTTAAAAATAAATAAACTCTTCCAACAATCACACTAAAATAGCGCCAAAATAAGTGAGGTTTGTATTATAATTGATCATCATCATAATCATCATTTCAGCCATATGACGTCTATGAACATGGCCTCTCCAGTGACTTCCTAATTTGGCGGTTGGAAGCGGCCTTCATCCAGCAGATTCCTGAAATGGAATGAAGGCAAATAATTGATAATCATTTTATGATTTAGGTACAAATGCTCATCACACAAACATTTGCCCCTAATGGAGTTCGAACCCGCAACCACGTGGTTTTGTTAGTGGTCTGGAGCACGAACCACTAGACAAGCAGTCAATAATAAATACATAGTAATCATTTATAGATAAAAGTAAGCTAGCAAGCTTACTTGTTTTCGATAACAATCTATTAACAATTAGAATCCTTGACATTCAATATTATCTTCGTATCTCCTGATTTTATCTATGTTTGCCTACATTTTTATGAAACATTATATTAAACCGGCCAATCTGGAAGTCAATGGGGGAGGCCTATGTTCAGCAGTGGCCGTCCTATGGCTGAAATGATGATGATGATGATGATGATGATTATATTAAAATAGAAGCAGTGGTAGCTTATTGATGTTGCTTCACATCTGTAGATTGTGAGTTTGAATCCCAGCATGTAGGGGAGGTCGGGGATAATTGACTTTAATTATGTAGCATAACTGACAAAAACCTGACATAATTATTTAAATTTATTAAAATTGTGTGTCGGTGCCAGCCGATGAGAGATTCAATGCTTTTGTTTGCACCGAGTCCAAAAGTAACTGATTAGGTACTTAAGTGTTAGGATTATTTTTAGCATTTTAGTGTTTTGAAGTCGGTTTTTTTTTTTTATAAAATCTACTTATTTCATGTATTTTTAGTGATAAATCCTAATCTAACTGCTGAACACCGATTTCATTCCCTATTTTCCTACCCTTAGGGGTGATTTTTATTATGCAAACTTTTATCATATTATCTTTGAAGTATAAGCTATTCAATAAAACAAAAATCATCAAAATCGGCTCATATTTGTCGAAGATAGGTAACAAGAACCACAACCAAAATATTATCTGGGTATATATTTGTTGATTTTCTCAAAAATTTCTAAATCAATTTCGATAAAATTTATATGGGACCACCTCTGAAGTATGATCTACCAAACAAAAAAAGAATCATTAAAATCGATTCATAATTGGCGGAGTAATCGCGTAACAAACATACAAAAAAAAAACACATACAGTCGAATTGAGAACCTCCTCCTTTTTTAAGTCGGTTGAAAATATAATCATACAACAAAATACTTAATCCAAATTAATCTAAGATAAGATAACATAATCATTTATTATCAGAAGATCAGATGGAGTAAGTAGGTAATTTTTGATAAAGACTTATAGAATCTTTCTTTTTGACGTTCACATTGACATTTGTTTTTGACAATCTGATTGCTGCGGATTCGATTCCCACTTAAGTCAGTTAAAACAAAAAACTACTTATTGAAAGTCAACTTATGAAATAAATAAGGTACTGTTTTAAATTGGACGTGTTCTGGGGAGACTGCTCCTAGCAAAACGAAAATCGTTCAGTCTAGTTACCTCGTAAGAGATTTTGACTATGTAGGTACCTATTACCGTGTTGTCTGATTTTAGGTATTCCTTACCTTAGTTAAGGTTAAGGGAAGGTTAAGTAAGATGTAATAGATACATAGATAGAATTTTTTTTTTTAAAAACAAATACATACAAAAACAAGACAAATCATAAACATTAATTAAAAACGAAAAAATAAATATTGCTAAAAATAAAAAATTTACCGAGTAGTGTGTGTCCTGCATTACAAAAGATTTTCAAATTAATATTTTAAATTAAAATCTATTATTATTAACCATCAGACAAAAATAAGCCTTATTGCAACCACACCCACAAGACTGTACCATTCTAAACGAATTCATTAACCTTTAGATATTACATAGTAATCGATTACCAGTGATCACTCCAGTGAACTTTTGGACTGGCACGATGTAGATCTGTAGATAGCGCCACTGTAACGTTGTTGAATCTGCACGTTTTAAATTATGTTTCCAAACGATTTTATACAATGGGCTAGTTTCTTAAAAAATACTAATTAGTCCGTCAGTTCGATTAACAGAAAATATTGGACACGTATTTTTTCTTTTCTCAATCACGCAAAAAATTATGAAGATATAGCTCGTTAAAGTTCCGCGTAACGTCACGCCTTGCGACACTTTTTAGCAAGGCGTGACGTCACGTGCTCGCTTTGATTCGCTTTATCTTCGTAATTTTTTGTTTGATTGGCAAAATCAAAATATGGGTCCAATATTTTTTGATAATCTAACTGACGGACTAAATAGAATAATCTTTTTTTGACTCAGGAAACTAGCCTATATTATTAATGCAGACACGTTATTAATAATACCGCTTAAATAATAATAGCAGATACTGCAGTAACAAACTTTAAGCTAAAACAGTACTGAAACTATGCCTAAATTAATTTTGTGAGTAATTGCAAGGAAAATAGTAAAAAAATACTAATTTCTTAACTTCATTTTATTTATATAGATAAATTCAGACAACCTTTAGTAGTGGTAGTGTTCGCCAGGCGAGCTAGAAATAAATAAATTGTTTCCACAATCACATTAATTATCTAGCCCCAAACTAAGCTAAGTTTGTATTAAGGTGACTAAATAACGGTTTAACGTACATAAATACGTTTCTAAACATCCATGTATTAGATACAAATGCTCGTGCTTATCACACAAACATTTTCACTTGCGGGATTCGAACCCGCAACCGCCTGGCTTTTTAGACCGGGCGCGAACTTTTTTTTCTTATTGACCAAATTATTTAACTTGCTCCCATTCAAATTTAATTAAATTAAATTGAATATTAAATGTCACGTATCAATGTCAAATATTAAATGACCTCCGTAGCCGAGAGACGACTTGGCGTCGCCCGGTCCCAGGTTCGGTTCTCGGTTTGGTAAGTGTAGAAAACTAACTTTTCTATGTTGTCTTTGGTCTGGGTGATACCGACGTTGTTTCTGATTTCTATAACACAAGTGTTTTAGCTACTTACCATAGTACCAGAGTAATGTATGTGGGATGTGTGTAATGGAACGTAAGTGGTGTGAAAGAGATTGAAGACAAAGTGAGCGAGAGGAGAGACGAATGCGGATTTGGATGTGATGACGGGCGTTTTTCTATTGTTTTATGAAGGCCGCGGAGAAAGTAAGAGATGTTCTTGGTGTGTGCTTCTGCAAAGCCTAAATAAACCAAGTATCGTTGAAAACCAGCATTTCCTTTATCTTTACATGTATGTGATGTTTCCCAATATTAATTAATAATATAGTATAACTTATTGACAATCTCAGATTAACATAATGCTCTAAAGCATTAATTCAGCACGCACTTACGTCCACAAGCTTTCAAACTAATCTCCAGATGAGACAGATTACCTAAGGCCGAAGCCGAATAAGCCGATATTGAATTATCAGCTCAACACGCTAGATGCACTGATGGCTAATTTAGTTCGCTTATTGAAATTAGCTAGGCTAGTCCAAATGGCAGTGACCTAGGGCCTTACCATGAACTCTTAAGCACAGTCTAGGATAAAGTAAATGTTTCTTATATTGTCTTATCTATTGCTTGTCGAATATTTTAAAAACTCTTGGGATGCCCTATTGCAAAAATATCAGAACATAAAATAATCTAACTGTTAGAATAAAATGGATTTTGTGATAAACAATTATTTACATCATCATCATTTCAGTCATAGGACGATGAAAAAACTGCACTCGCCCACCCAAGCCAAGCGTAGCGACTATTGGTACCCCCCCTAAAAAGTGGCACAAAAAATAGGATCCAGTCTCCGGTGATCCCGCTGTTCCTGGCTACGGTAGCAGTCAGGGTGACGGCGGGGCAGAGGGTGCTAAGAGTCCTTGGAGCGTATCGGCTACCGCCCCCAAAGACGACCGGCCCTGGTAAATTCTGGGGTAGGTAATGTCTAGCAGTCGTTCACTGCTGAAATAGCTAGAATAGATAAATGATGATGATGATTGCATACGTGGACTTGCAAATAGTTACGTGTTCAGGCTTGTTGTATTACCTATAATATTTTACTTTGTGGCGATTATGATTCCATATCCTTTATTTAATAAGTCAGATTTTATTGAAATCGCAAATAAACCATCTTAAAGGTCGTATGTTGTAACACACTATATTTCTCTACAAGGTTAACCTTGAATACCCTCGACTCGAGCGTACATCCTTCCACACAGCTTGAGCTTATATTTTAACTTCTATGAGTTTACATTTCCATCTTATTGTGAAAGCCGTAAGACGTATTTTGGCTTGAAAAGAAAGTTTTGATTCACACTTTTCTTTTGACATGATTGTATGAACAGATATTTGCGTAGCCTTGCAAAAATTACAAGGTATTTATATTTACTGGACTGTGGTAATACTTACTTAATAGGAATATAACGATTACATATAACTTGCTTGTCCAGTAAACGATAAATTCATAGAAGTGTCTAAAATCGGATTTGAAAAATTAAGATCTTTTTTAGTGGTCTGGAGCACGAACCACTAGACAAGCAGTCAATAATAAATACGTAGTAATCATTTATAGATAAAAGTAAGCTAGCAAGCTTACTTGTTTTCGATAACAATCTATTAACAATTAGAATCCTTGACATTCAATATTATCTTCGTATCTCCTGATTTTATCTATGTTTGCCTACATTTTTATGAAACATTATATTAAACCGGCCAATCTGGAAGTCAATGGGGGAGGCCTATGTTCAGCAGTGGCCGTCCTATGGCTGAAATGATGATGATGATGATGATGATGATTATATTAAAATAGAAGCAGTGGTAGCTTATTGATGTTGCTTCACATCTGTAGATTGTGAGTTTGAATCCCAGCATGTAGGGGAGGTCGGGGATAATTGACTTTAATTATGTAGCATAACTGACAAAAACCTGACATAATTATTTAAATTTATTAAAATTGTGTGTCGGTGCCAGCCGATGAGAGATTCAATGCTTTTGTTTGCACCGAGTCCAAAAGTAACTGATTAGGTACTTAAGTGTTAGGATTATTTTTAGCATTTTAGTGTTTTGAAGTCGGTTTTTTTTTTTTATAAAATCTACTTATTTCATGTATTTTTAGTGATAAATCCTAATCTAACTGCTGAACACCGATTTCATTCCCTATTTTCCTACCCTTAGGGGTGATTTTTATTATGCAAACTTTTATCATATTATCTTTGAAGTATAAGCTATTCAATAAAACAAAAATCATCAAAATCGGCTCATATTTGTCGAAGATAGGTAACAAGAACCACAACCAAAATATTATCTGGGT
Organism: Anania hortulata; assembly: GCA_963576865.1. Lineage (NCBI taxonomy): Eukaryota > Metazoa > Arthropoda > Insecta > Lepidoptera > Crambidae > Anania > Anania hortulata. Next base: position 1,690,452 of record OY756407.1, read on the forward strand.
ATATATTTGTTGATTTTCTCAAAAATTTCTAAATCAATTTCGATAAAATTTATATGGGACCACCTCTGAAGTATGATCTACCAAACAAAAAAAGAATCATTAAAATCGATTCATAATTGGCGGAGTAATCGCGTAACAAACATACAAAAAAAAAACACATACAGTCGAATTGAGAACCTCCTCCTTTTTTAAGTCGGTTGAAAATATAATCATACAACAAAATACTTAATCCAAATTAATCTAAGATAAGATAACATAATCATTTATTATCAGAAGATCAGATGGAGTAAGTAGGTAATTTTTGATAAAGACTTATAGAATCTTTCTTTTTGACGTTCACATTGACATTTGTTTTTGACAATCTGATTGCTGCGGATTCGATTCCCACTTAAGTCAGTTAAAACAAAAAACTACTTATTGAAAGTCAACTTATGAAATAAATAAGGTACTGTTTTAAATTGGACGTGTTCTGGGGAGACTGCTCCTAGCAAAACGAAAATCGTTCAGTCTAGTTACCTCGTAAGAGATTTTGACTATGTAGGTACCTATTACCGTGTTGTCTGATTTTAGGTATTCCTTACCTTAGTTAAGGTTAAGGGAAGGTTAAGTAAGATGTAATAGATACATAGATAGAATTTTTTTTTTTAAAAACAAATACATACAAAAACAAGACAAATCATAAACATTAATTAAAAACGAAAAAATAAATATTGCTAAAAATAAAAAATTTACCGAGTAGTGTGTGTCCTGCATTACAAAAGATTTTCAAATTAATATTTTAAATTAAAATCTATTATTATTAACCATCAGACAAAAATAAGCCTTATTGCAACCACACCCACAAGACTGTACCATTCTAAACGAATTCATTAACCTTTAGATATTACATAGTAATCGATTACCAGTGATCACTCCAGTGAACTTTTGGACTGGCACGATGTAGATCTGTAGATAGCGCCACTGTAACGTTGTTGAATCTGCACGTTTTAAATTATGTTTCCAAACGATTTTATACAATGGGCTAGTTTCTTAAAAAATACTAATTAGTCCGTCAGTTCGATTAACAGAAAATATTGGACACGTATTTTTTCTTTTCTCAATCACGCAAAAAATTATGAAGATATAGCTCGTTAAAGTTCCGCGTAACGTCACGCCTTGCGACACTTTTTAGCAAGGCGTGACGTCACGTGCTCGCTTTGATTCGCTTTATCTTCGTAATTTTTTGTTTGATTGGCAAAATCAAAATATGGGTCCAATATTTTTTGATAATCTAACTGACGGACTAAATAGAATAATCTTTTTTTGACTCAGGAAACTAGCCTATATTATTAATGCAGACACGTTATTAATAATACCGCTTAAATAATAATAGCAGATACTGCAGTAACAAACTTTAAGCTAAAACAGTACTGAAACTATGCCTAAATTAATTTTGTGAGTAATTGCAAGGAAAATAGTAAAAAAATACTAATTTCTTAACTTCATTTTATTTATATAGATAAATTCAGACAACCTTTAGTAGTGGTAGTGTTCGCCAGGCGAGCTAGAAATAAATAAATTGTTTCCACAATCACATTAATTATCTAGCCCCAAACTAAGCTAAGTTTGTATTAAGGTGACTAAATAACGGTTTAACGTACATAAATACGTTTCTAAACATCCATGTATTAGATACAAATGCTCGTGCTTATCACACAAACATTTTCACTTGCGGGATTCGAACCCGCAACCGCCTGGCTTTTTAGACCGGGCGCGAACTTTTTTTTCTTATTGACCAAATTATTTAACTTGCTCCCATTCAAATTTAATTAAATTAAATTGAATATTAAATGTCACGTATCAATGTCAAATATTAAATGACCTCCGTAGCCGAGAGACGACTTGGCGTCGCCCGGTCCCAGGTTCGGTTCTCGGTTTGGTAAGTGTAGAAAACTAACTTTTCTATGTTGTCTTTGGTCTGGGTGATACCGACGTTGTTTCTGATTTCTATAACACAAGTGCTTTAGCTACTTACCATAGTACCAGAGTAATGTATGTGGGATGTGTGTAATGGAACGTAAGTGGTGTGAAAGAGATTGAAGACAAAGTGAGCGAGAGGAGAGACGAATGCGGATTTGGATGTGATGACGGGCGTTTTTCTATTGTTTTATGAAGGCCGCGGAGAAAGTAAGAGATGTTCTTGGTGTGTGCTTCTGCAAAGCCTAAATAAACCAAGTATCGTTGAAAACCAGCATTTCCTTTATCTTTACATGTATGTGATGTTTCCCAATATTAATTAATAATATAGTATAACTTATTGACAATCTCAGATTAACATAATGCTCTAAAGCATTAATTCAGCACGCACTTACGTCCACAAGCTTTCAAACTAATCTCCAGATGAGACAGATTACCTAAGGCCGAAGCCGAATAAGCCGATATTGAATTATCAGCTCAACACGCTAGATGCACTGATGGCTAATTTAGTTCGCTTATTGAAATTAGCTAGGCTAGTCCAAATGGCAGTGACCTAGGGCCTTACCATGAACTCTTAAGCACAGTCTAGGATAAAGTAAATGTTTCTTATATTGTCTTATCTATTGCTTGTCGAATATTTTAAAAACTCTTGGGATGCCCTATTGCAAAAATATCAGAACATAAAATAATCTAACTGTTAGAATAAAATGGATTTTGTGATAAACAATTATTTACATCATCATCATTTCAGTCATAGGACGATGAAAAAACTGCACTCGCCCACCCAAGCCAAGCGTAGCGACTATTGGTACCCCCCCTAAAAAGTGGCACAAAAAATAGGATCCAGTCTCCGGTGATCCCGCTGTTCCTGGCTACGGTAGCAGTCAGGGTGACGGCGGGGCAGAGGGTGCTAAGAGTCCTTGGAGCGTATCGGCTACCGCCCCCAAAGACGACCGGCCCTGGTAAATTCTGGGGTAGGTAATGTCTAGCAGTCGTTCACTGCTGAAATAGCTAGAATAGATAAATGATGATGATGATTGCATACGTGGACTTGCAAATAGTTACGTGTTCAGGCTTGTTGTATTACCTATAATATTTTACTTTGTGGCGATTATGATTCCATATCCTTTATTTAATAAGTCAGATTTTATTGAAATCGCAAATAAACCATCTTAAAGGTCGTATGTTGTAACACACTATATTTCTCTACAAGGTTAACCTTGAATACCCTCGACTCGAGCGTACATCCTTCCACACAGCTTGAGCTTATATTTTAACTTCTATGAGTTTACATTTCCATCTTATTGTGAAAGCCGTAAGACGTATTTTGGCTTGAAAAGAAAGTTTTGATTCACACTTTTCTTTTGACATGATTGTATGAACAGATATTTGCGTAGCCTTGCAAAAATTACAAGGTATTTATATTTACTGGACTGTGGTAATACTTACTTAATAGGAATATAACGATTACATATAACTTGCTTGTCCAGTAAACGATAAATTCATAGAAGTGTCTAAAATCGGATTTGAAAAATTAAGATCTTTTTTTATCCTTGATACTGGTACTGGTTCGTATTATTTAATGTTCTACATACTTTTTCAGAGTTTGTAATAATATAACTACACTTAGTACTAATTAAAAAAGTTAGAGATATAAAAAACAGAACACGTTAAAAATTTACTAATTTCTTGTTGTTATTTTAACTTTATTATTATTTGTTAGCAAATTCGCTGTAGAGACCTACCTAACAGCCTTTTTAATTTGCGAACACGGACGGACAGACAGCAAAGACTTATTACCTAATACGTTCATACCTTCCTAATAATTACTTTGTCCCGATAGCATTATTGGGGTACAGAATCCTCAAAACATTACATTGTTTGAAATTTGGATGAGTATTCTTTCTTGAAAAACTACACACTTCTATGATTATTACGTAACCCTGTTTACAGAAACTTTTTATACGTATTGGTTGACTGATAGAGAATGCCTTTAGGCACCAAGTCGGTCTACCGTTTTTTCTGAACAACACCTGCACGCTTAATAAAATTGATCCTATCTTCTAATGCTGCTACGAAGTGAGAAACGCGTGAATACATTACTTTTTCAGTGTTCAACAAAAAGTATGAACATGTTCGATCAATAACTAGTTCTTAGCATAATAACTTAGACCCAACTAAGGCAAATAATATGGTAAGTAACCATGTTTAATATCAAGAAGGCACAATTTTGATCTGATTATTTTTATTCTGGTTGCTGCGTGCTTACTGTTACAAAAAACGTTCAAAAAATTGTAAAACCAATATATTATATTTCTGCAAATAGGTCTAAATTTCGTCACTTTTATAAGGTTTCCATACAAGTTGTTTAATAAAATGCTTACAATAATATGAAATATTACTGTACAAAAACTATAAAAATCTCGATAAAATCCAATTTAAACCAAGTTTAATGAGAGCGCGTTTGTTTATCATAAATTATTTTTCGATCTTACCCCAATCCCCAACTATACGAGTATTTAAGTTCTTTCGATATCAACTCAAGGACCTTACGAGCTCAAACTTAACGCTCTAAACCTTGGGTAATACTGAACCGGGTCTAGAATACAGAATACCTACAGTATCACCCAATTTTTCATATAACATGACAAGAGGAGCCTTGCACATTTGTATGTGAGCCGAAGTTTTTTCGTTGATTAAACAGCTCGCTTTAGTGAGGGTCTGCTCATCCTTCCGCTGCACAAAATGCATTGCTCCCGAGGAACACCACTTGCGTAAGAATAGGGTGGATACGCCAAATATTTTAATCCAAAAATACTGAAGATTACAACGAAATCTATGTTTATTACACGAAAAAAAGGTTTTGAACAACTCTTGGGTCATCTTTTTTTTCGTTGCCTAACATGTATTAATGCTTTACTTGAAGCACTAGTTATAAATAAATAGAGAAGATAGTAGTATGCTTTAAATATGGCCATCAAAAATGCTTGATTGATTCAAATCAGATACATAAAAAATGCAATAGTTGATTCAAATCAGAATACACAAAACAAATTTTATATTGTCAAGCTCAAGATGGGTTAAGTAAAGTAATAACTACCTATTTCCAACGTTCTTTACTGATTGAAACACATTTTTAAGACGCAATTTGTAGTAAATTTCAATTTTACTTACTTGACTTCACCTTAAATAATCTACATAAAAAATAGACGCAGTTTGACTTGCCATATCACATGGTCAGGGCCTAACAGCTGATAACATTCAATTATTTTAATAAAACGTGATTTAATTTCGTAACTTAACCAGATAAGAGGTAAACAAAAGACTTATCGTCTTTATTCTTTCGGCTCTTGATGTATGAACGTGTTTGAGCGAACCGGTTAAGGGAGGGAGTGAGAGCGCGATATTGGCGTGTGGGAGTAAGTGAGACGGCTTGTAAGTGCCTGACAGGGACCGCAACATAAACACGCTTGCGACTGCTAAAGGTAGTGTCTGGGTGTCAGCGGAATGTTTTAGTGCATTCAGTTTTGAACACGGAAGAAAAAGTTTTTTGCGATTACAGTACTTTATTTTGTTTGGTCACGTATGCATTCTTAAACAATGGTTTAGGAATGTTTCCTTGCATTCCATTGGGATTGCGAAGGTTTCTGAATTCAATTGAATATCATGCGGACGAAACACTAACAATAGCCAGTAAATAATAAATAAAAAGTAATGTTTAGTAACATATTGAGAGACTAAAAAATACGTTTAAATCATACTTACCTTGGAATCTGGACATCTTCTTTAAAGATTTCAAGGCAAAATGCATAGTTTGATTAATTTGTGCTATAGTACGTACCATAAACTATAAAACACGAAAAGGTTATTATAACCCAAATCTTTTTTTAAAGTTATTCAAGAGTTAGGTTAAATTAACCTTGAATGACTTTAAAAAAAGATATTAAGAGTACACAAAATATCTCTTAATCACAATTAATTTTGCAGGACATTAGTGTCTATTTAAAAAAATAATAAACCTCTTAACGAATTCAAGAGGAAGCCTACCTGGAATAGTTTCTGTAGTTTATTCATTTCAAAAGAAGAGTTATCTTTTTTTTCATTAAGTAATGAACATAATTACAGTTTCACAGAATACACAGACTGGTATATTCAATCGTAATTCAGTAATTCAATCAATCTCGTGCTTCGACTGATGCTAATTTACTTGTCGCTATCATTGAGACTCCACCTCAATGTAGCTTGTTGCGTTGTGCAGACTACATTATTTCACGAGCCATTCTAAAAACAACTTTAAATATTTTCAAAACGGCTTAATTTGCATGAACAGGTTTTATATTTACGCTCTCTTGCGTTTGGACTCAGTTCTCGATTCTGACTGCTGACATCGTATAGCCGATTCGATTCTATCAGCACTTTGGTAGGGACATTGCACAGTCGCCAACACTAAGTAAAAGACAATGCAAAATAGTATCTATGTGTTTGAGTTAAAGTCGAGGTAAATGCATTGTAATATTAATGGTGTGTTGTCCATTGCACACATGACAGGGTGCGATGTGCAATTTTTCGTATTTCGTTAGTTTTGCGCTCTTATCTAAATACTAAATGGTATGATGGTGGGAATAGGGTATTGGAGATACGAAAATATCCAATTCTAAAGCAAAATCGATAGAGATGAAAATAAAACCATTTATCTGATGATTACGTTTTTGTTTATGGTAGAGATTTGGGATCTACGAGTATGAAGGAGGTCAAGATTTAATATGTAATAGCTGAAATAACAATATCATTAAACTATGATTATATCAGGGCTATGTCAGACTTTATTATGTTTAGTTTGACAGTCGTCGCATTTAGATACAATGAAATATAGAGAATATGTGGTGATTCAGAAAATATAAGAAGTAGATGAAAAAGCATTGAAAATGAATAATACACTTATATTTTTAGAACTTATTCATACTTAAATCATAGCCGGAATAGTTTGAAAAGAATTGCGCCTAGAACTCTTAAAGGTAAATGCTATTTCAGATAATTTTTGTAAAAATACACAGATTTTATTCTTGAGAAAATTTCCAACCATTAAATACATGAAAACCGGGCAAAGCCTCGCTTTCTTATATTCATAGCTAGATATATGAATATGTCTCAGATAGCTGAGACGTTTTGCAAAATTGTATTTTTTGCTCTTCAGAGCGTAAAACAGTTTGACATCCCATTTCAAAGGGGCTCAGCTCGACCATCCGCGATGATGTTTGTGCCTGGCTCCTTATAGATCCTTCCTTGTTTTTATACGTTGTGAATATTATTATGGAAATAATTTCTATTTGAATTTGCATCAAGTGGAAGAGAAAATATGCTTTTTTATTTAAATTTCGTAACCACAAACCCACATTTCTTCAAAGAGGATTTTTTTGTGAATTATATGACGCAGTGGTTTGGTGTTTTACCTTGGTTCAAACCAAAGGTTCCAGAGTTCGATTCCTGGTTGGACTTTTTAAGATTAAAAATAAAAAGATTAAGCTTCGTGACGTGTCGCTTTGCTTATTAATGTGTTGTCGTAGTCGTACATTTCATCATCATCATCATCATCATTTCTGCCATTGGACGCACACTGCTGAACACAGGGAGACCTGTGAACCAGGGCAGTAGTAATGGTAAATAAATAAATAAATATATAAATAAATAAATATATCTTTTTCAGCCTTACGCAGTTTAAAGTTTAAACGTTGGACAACATCACATAAATTGCTCTGATGCTATGCAATGTGATGATACGGTAAGTAGCTTAAGCACTTGTCTTACAGAAATCAGAAACATCGACGGTACCACAACACCCAGACCCGAGACGATATAAAGTTATTTTTCTACATTAACCGACCGGGAATGGAACCCAGGACCTTAGTAATAGTGACACCAAGTCCGGTATGCTCGCCTTTCGGCTACGCAGTAGAGTATTTTTTGGATTACTATTTTAAGGGCAGACAGAATCGCTATCTCAACTATCTAATTAGCATAAAAACTAGTTAGTGAGAAAATTTATAAGATGATTAAGCAGTTAGTTTATGATCATTAATTGATTCTTAGTAGGTTTACTTTAGCTGGGTTTAATTGACTCAAATACTAGAAGAGATCATTATGAGTAAAAAGCACAGTCAAATCAATTGCTCTTCCAAAATAATATCCACACATAGACATACTCATAGTAAGTATAATTTATTTCACCATCAAAACGAATCAGTTTCATAGATTTGTTTGTGCTATCAGCAAAATAAAATGCTATCGCTTTTCCGTACTACCAATATGAAAGTGAACCGAGAAGTGAGTCATGTAACTTGGGTCAAGGGCAGTGATGTCATGTCACCGAAACACCGAAACCGTTAGGGGTTATGTACACTAGTGGAAAGTTATTTCTGAAAGAGCCGGCCTTGACTTTTCTCAGAAAAGTTTTTAAAAATCGATCTTTTTTCAAGTCATCACCATATCGTGCTTGAATCCTATTTTACATGACAAATGTTAGTTGGCGTAACTTGTTTTCAGCTGCTGGGGTGAAATGATTAAGTTCCTGCAGGAAACCAGCGAAGCTGGCAATCATTGCCGAAGGCGATGTGCGCTACAGTTTGGTCTGCTGCTCCACAATCGCAGGCCGGTCACTCTTTTAGCCCCCACTTTCATCATTCGCCTGCTCTTTTACCAGGTCATCTGCGGTTAACGCAGTATTTTAGCCCCCACATATAAGAATCAAGAAATATTAAATTTATTTGTCAGAATATATATCTATTTATTTAATTAATGCTTTATTGCACAAATAGGAGGATTTAATGCTAGAAGCATTCTGTGTCAGACAATATGGAAACAATAAGTAGAAAGGTCAATTTGTGATACATATTATAGCATATTCTATAGCAATACAAAGGTGGTGATTGGAACTCCCGTATCCTGTCCTGAACCTGTTTAGTCTTACCCATATATTTTTTGAGGACATCCGTAGCCGAGAGGCGAGCATACTGGACTTGGTGTCGCTATCTCTGAGGTTCCGGGTTCGATTTCCGGTCGGTCAATGTAGAAAAAAACTTTTCTATATTGTTTCGGGTTTGGGTGTTGTGGTACCGTCGTTGTTTCTGATTTCTGTAACACAAGTGCTTAAGCTACTTATCATAAGATCAGAGCAATGTATGTGATATTGTCCAATATATTTATATAAATTTATATTTAAACTTTTTTCAAGTAAATTCTCTTTTTTCAAGTAAAGATCTTATCGTCAAAGTATATCATTGATGTTTCACTGAAGTGGATAGGTCAAAAGTGAATATGACCTCTTGGATGTTATGAAGTCTTCAGACCAGTCAACATCATCATAATCAAACTACGTCGTACACTGCTGGATTCCCAGCCTTTAGCCAAAACTTGGAGTCGGCAATGGTGACGTCATGGCAATGTGATTTTTACTTTAATCTTAACCCGAGTCTAATCAGTCCCTATTTACCAACTGTTGGGTATATGCCTCCTTTTCACGGCGTCACTTCTCACAAAGCTCTGCCCATCTTTCCCAATTTGCCAGCCACACCATATCGTCGGACCTGAGCTGCAGCGGGCTGACAGTCTGCATTCTATTCCTCATCTTTCGCTAAGCCACTGCTGCTTTGGTCTTCTCCTCTTGCTAAATCCTCTAGCCCAACCCTACTCAAGCTCTCTACGCTAGGACATCTACCAACTCCTTGAACTTTTGTCTTCTGTCGTATATCGGTAACACTTGGTTTACGATTGACGAGCAAAATCCAAAAAACCCTAAATTTGGCATATTTCTCTTCAAAAATTACTTATGTAGACTTGTATGCTTTTACAAATGTGAATCCTCCTTAACCTAACCTTCGTACGATAATTATGACGTGTTCAAATCGCAAAGTAATCAATGATCGTGATTCAATCGTTTCCGATATCATGTAGACTTTGTATGTCATACTGATCTTAAATGAGTAATTACTGCTTCCGATTGAGCTGTCATCATGTTTTGCTTGCTTAGATTTTTATGATTGCCTATGGTCAGCGATAATTGGTTTTGATGCATTTGAAATTAAATATATATAATACGGCCGTAAAGAATACACTTTCCCACTGCCAACAGGAGGCGTGTCGTAAGAGTCGACTAATTCCTGTATCACGGGATGGGCAGCAGCGTCTGCGTGCGAAATGTTATAAAAAACTGCGCTCGCCAACCCACCTACCAAGTGTGGCGAGTATTGAGTATCCCCCCAGATGAAAGTCATTGGAGGGGGCCTGTGTTCGGCAGTGGACGTGGCTGAAATGATGATGATGAATAACCATTGATATTATAGCCAGGCCATGGAAACGAGACACAATTACAATAGTATTATTACGCGGCCCAATATAGATGGTTTTTGCTTGTTAGATTACAAGTAAAACAATATCAAAGATTTTGACCGTAAATATAAAAAAATAAAGTGAATTGTCGTGTTGACTTGTTCATACAGTTAGTTTTAAATAGCCTTAGTTAAAAAATTCTATCATGATTTTATTAGCTTCACTTCTACCTAATTAAGTGCTAACTAACTTACTAATTAAAAAGTATAAGTCGTTTTTATCCCACTTCTACGTGATATCGATCGAATTTGATACGATCGAGCTGAACTGTAAATGAAGTCAAGATGTAGACAGCGGAATATACTGGAGTCATTATTAAAACCGGACAAGTTCGAGTCGGACTCGCCGACCGAGGGTTCCGAACAAACTTGTAGGCACATATTATAAATAGTTTAGAAATCGAGTCTCGCAGTTAATTTGCAAATTACTTCTAATTTAATTAATAATGAAGTTTTCAGATTTTTCCCTGTAGTATAAGACAATATTACTTGCTAAATTTTATAGTCCTAAATCAATTGGAAGTGCCCTATAAATTTTGATTTCCTTGAAAGTGCTGAAATATATGTTATTGCGGCATAAACGCCTGCATCTTTTTTTAACAATAACTTAAAAGTTTGATTTTTTCATAGCTTTAAGGGACTGTAGACTTAAGTATATGGTTTAAATTTCAATTCTTCTTCTTGACAGACAGACGGACAACAAAGTGATCCTATAAGGGTTCCGTTTCTTCTTTTCGAGGTACAGAACCCTAAAAAACTGCGTTTATATTTTTTTTAACTGTAATGTTTTTTTGACTATGTTATCGTTACATTGACATTTTTACTGTAACCATACGCGCTTAAGTCTTCTTGCGCTTAATGAAAAGTAAGTCTACTTTATCTCTCTCTATAATAATAGCCACTCAAGATTGTGTCAAGAGACGGATGTTGCGACGACAAAAACGTCTTACTGACGTGCCGTTACAACATTATGGCAATCATTGGATGTAAGAAACAGGACGATAAATATTGGATTCATGATTGGAGACGTAAAATGCTTTTTCATTAAATATTATAAATTGAAGTCTGTCGCCATGTTTGTCTATCATCCATCCTGTTTCATTGTTTTTAACATCATCATCAGGTCAGCTTGGATCACATGAAGGTAACTGTTAGACATAGTCCTCCTCCACAGAGCGGCTCTGGTTCGTCTATCTGTAATAAATAATCTTCGAAATTACTGTGTGCAATTTTAAATCGGTTTTTACTAATGTATATGTCGTAGCCAAATCGTAAAATTGACCAATTCATGATGTGACCGATCATTTCATAAAATGGTGGTATTTCATGATATGGCCAACTAAAACTGACAATATCGTTTAAACGTCAACATTCGATGAAATGTCAATCCACGTTTGGCCATATCATTAAAATAAAAATATGTTTACAAGTTACGTGAATTTGTTTAATAATTGTAATTTTGGTCGATAGATAAATTAAACATTTTAAATAGTTATTATTTTTAAACAAAACTAATAAATAAAAACACTTGAATAGCTAAATAACCTAACTAACCTCTCAAATTACGTTCCGATCTCCTTGATTTTTTGACGTTGCGCTCGTTTTTTGAGTGACTTTCATAAAAGTCGCCTAGCTAGGTGTCGTAACGATATTTCACTGCACTTTCACCTTCAATTCACACATTATTATTCACTTTTAGAATAAAAAATCTGTCCGCCGCCATTACTCATCACAAAAACAAAGCAACATTATCGCCTCTACCGGTGGGTAATGTAATGATTTTACGAAATGATCACTAATGTTTGACCATTTCATGACGTATTCGTGCGTTTAGCTGCTTATATCGTCAAACGCCGAGTATTCATTGATCTGGTCAGACCACATCATGATGTAGGCAGCGTGTTCTGTTCTTTATCATGAAATACCACCATTTTATGAAATGATCGGTCACATCATGAAATGATCAATTTTACGAACTGGCCACGACATATATATTGTTGCAGGGATATAATTAAAACGACAATTTTATCAGATTTCTAAAAGGTACAAATTTCAAATTACCGTCATTCTTATTCTACTTTTTCTCTTCAAAAGTCATTTTCTTAAAAAGATTAAAATGATGTGCTGAAACCCCTGAGCTCTTTTTGTAGTAAGATAATAGTACTATTTGGGTACTTTGTGTCATCCACTATACTCTCAAGATCTTGCCTGAACTGATTACCACTTTTTTCAAAATTTAGATAACTTTTTACAAGAAAAAAAATCTGATGAGGCAGTCAAAACCGCCTTCAAACAGTTAATAGACTCTCGCTTCCAGGTTTTTTTTCTAAAGGGATCAATGATCTGCCTATAAAATGGCGGAAGTGTAATGATAACAGCGGCGTATACTTCGATTGATTAAATAATAATTTCATTAAAAAAAGTTGAATTACTTTTTTGATACTGAACGGCAATTTCATATGTAAGGACCAATATGTAGTTCAAAACTCTATGAAAAACAATTTAATATAGTACCATAAGTAGTTGAAAGCCTTATAAAACACAAAAGCCTTGATCTGGACCTGGTTTTTAGAACTGCCAGAGAATGTCGTTGAAATTTACAGAATATTACGGCCTGTGCTTTTGACACAGGAAAGACATTGAAGAACTGGCCTATTGAGTTAATACTCATCAATACTCATTTATTCAGTGTATAGGCCCTCTTTCGGGCACTTAAACACGTCCCAAAATATAGCTTTACCCTACCACCGCTTCGGGACTACATATCGGCTGGTGATGAGAAGAAACGGCGCAACAAACTCAAGTGTTACTCCGCATCGACAACAGAGTAACCGAGTACCTACCTAGACGCAGGCAAAAATTAAGTAGACTGTCACGTTTATTTTATTTATTTATTAGGAAAACAAACAGCAGTTTTATAATACATTGAATAAACCAATCAAACTTTACATTTGTCAACAGAGTTTTCACAAATATATCTTCTGTTAATTGGGTATCATTACAAGAGCCCCAAATGATTTACAGAATTACCCTTGAACGATATAATTGTACATAGAAATCACAAAGAATGATAAATATTTCTTTCGGCAAACCGAGCTATCGGTAAAAAAAATATATTTGTATCGATGAACGATGAACAGTGATTTCTATGTACAATATATCGTTTAAGGGTAATTCTGTAAATCATTCGGAGCCCTCATTACAATGTTAAATAAACACAAGAACAGGCCAAAATGGTGTTCATCAGAACTTAGTTATTTTAGTAGTGTCCTGATAATAACTAAAATGATTATGAATTGTATTTCCTAGCATTAAAACGGTGGTCTGACCTAATTGTTAACTTTATAAATATATCCTTAATAATGCCTAGAGAAGAAATATGTTTACAAATTTACACACATGAACATGATTATATATTCATGACCAACGAATATGACATGAAAATAAAATGAAAATAATGAATAAAATCACCTTCAAAAGCTTAAATTAATCTCTCCTTTTGAATTGGTGAAGATGCAGATAAACTCTACTTCTCTACTTTAGCTAATTAAATTAGTGAAGATGAAGATAATATACTTCCAGTTTTTAGCTAAAACTGGAAGATTTCAATAGTAAATATGGCATTTTTCCTCAAGTGAATAAAGCCGGCCAATCTGGAAGTCACTGGGGGAGGCCTATGTTCAGCAGTGGACGTCCTATGGCTGAAATGATGATAATGATGAATAAAGTAGGGGTTATCTTTATTAAAATAGCTTTTGATGTGTTTTTTTTTCTTCACTGGGTCTGTATACAGAGAACAGCTCGTCACCTACCAATACGTCAAAATTTTACAATTGAAATTGATCTCTACGTGCCGGACTTAAAGTTGAAATCGATTGAATGACTTTTAACATTTTGGGTAGATTGAGCTGGTTGATTGTACGACCATCTAAATTTTCCTTTCTTCGTTTTCTCTTCTACTTTCAACTAGAATCAAATAACAATCGACTTTATTTAATCGGTCACCCATCCACATTCTAACTACTCTTTAGCTAGCTTGAGTTTTAATTGAATCGATTTGTGTAGTTTAATTTTGCATCATAATTATTATTATTATTTCATTTAATGTAAACAGCAGGAAAATGTATTTTATGGTTTGCGGTTAACATTATTTGTAGTGAATATTCTATATTAAACATAAAGTCGGCAATGTTATTTTGCTTTTCTCCATTTTAAATAGGTACCTACTTGGACTTTCCTGAATCTACTTAAAACCGGTCAAGTGCGTGTCTGAACAGGTACAGTAAAGGGGTTCCATGGCCGTCAGTTAGTGGTACCATACCATAAATTTAGGATTTAATTGTACGTATTTATTTGGAATTATTATCATCGGAGTCCTGTGTCTTTTAATCAGGTGTATTTCTTACAACCTAACGTACTGCATAAAGTGCATACTAAGAATACTTAGTTTTACATTTCTATGATTTAAGAGGTGATGCCTAGTTATACAGGGTGGTCAAAATTTTCGTCAACAAAAAGTGACGTCCAAAATTTTTTTAGGTGCTTCGAGTTGAGACTTATATCAATCACCCCTATGTATGTTCTACAATTTTTCGTAGTTTTCGAGTTGCGATTATTATTATATATTGCGACTGAAAAAGTAGAAAGTTAGTACTTCGTTTTTTTTTCTTGCAGCGAAATCTCTATGAACTGTTCATTTATGCATAGAATAAACAGCCTCATAACTTTAATGGAAGTTACTAAAAAAATACCTAAAATTGAGAATTTATGTTAAGTGAGTTATCATTTAAATTTACAACTTAAAATTAAAAATATAAACTAATAATTTCTTAGTTTCTAAGTAGCTTCAGAGAATGCGCTAGAATCTAAGCTTTCATAATAATAAAAAGTAGTACTTCATAGACTTCCAAAAAAATCGTAACTCGAAAACTACGAAAAATCGTAGAACATACTTAAGGGTGATTCAGATACCTCTCAACAGGAGGCAGCTAAAAAAAAATTTTGGACGTCACTTTTCTGGCCACCCTGTATACATTTTTAGTATATTTAAAAAATATTTTTAAAAAACTTACAAATATTAGATAGAGTCTATGCTACTACCCAGACTCTTCAGGCGAGCCATGCGATGGTTAATGTTTCACAGTTTGTTCTAAATAATATTAGGCCCACGTTTTATGATTAGGCCAAAAAACTTAACAGATCTGCCCAGAAATTAGCCAAAGTTTACAGATGTTTTTCCATTAATATGGTGTGAACTGTGCGTTTCTGTTTATCATCAGTACTACACAGGGTATAGTTAATTTTGAACAGTCGCCAAATTTAAGAAGGTGAATGTATTCATCAATACAAAAAACTTCTTTTATGGGGTCAACATCGAAATCACTACGCTATTTTTTTTAAATAAATTCTTTATACAATTTATCGCTCTACCTCTATGCTGATGTATTGAGAAGCAAAAATGTTTTTTTATATTTCGATATTGGTCTAATAGTAACAGTTATTTATAAATAAATAAATTTTGGACAACATCACATACATTGCTCTGATCCTATGATAAGTAGCTTAAGCACTTGTGTTACAGAAATCAGAAACAACGACGGTACCACAATACCCAGACCCGAGACAAAATAGAAAAGTTATTTTTCTTCATTGACTGACCGGAAATCGAACCGGGAACCTCAGAGGTAGCGACACCAAGTCCGGCGTACTCGTCTCTCGGCTACGGAGGTCGTAATTATCGTATCGTATTGATAAACTCATTTACACTGTTCAAAATAACACTTGTAAAAAATAATGCTCTTATGAAACGCGAATTTACCAGCCCCACTCGTAACGTAAGACCCTCGCAGCCGAAACGCACTCTGCGTATTGATTACGCGTTGGTTTCCGTTTAAGCCTCGTCCGTAATTGAATGTGAGTTGCGATGTTTAAATAATGATCGTGTAAGCTTTGCGAGCTTGCGATATTATACTGTGTGTTTGACAACATTTTGACTCAAAGTCAAAGTATAACATTTTTAATTCAGTTTAGAATAGAAAATTGCCACTTATGAACGTCAATAATAACATTATTGGCCCATATGGGGCCAGAACATGTCTCCTTATTTTTGGGCCCTACTAGCGCTTCGAGACAAGACACAGACATCTGGCAAGTGCTGACTGTGAAGGTTATTGTTATAATGTATCTATCTAATACACACAGGTGAAGTTTTAAAAGTGTAAAATACCTTAGGGCTTAGTTATACTCATGATAACCAGTGATCGGAGTAGGTAGATTGATTTGGGGTCAATGATCTCAAACATTGATGTTAATATGGACATGCCTTTGGGATTCTGGAATTTATTGGTATCAGTTTTTGAAAAAAAGGGATGTCCATATTCTACCTACTCCGATCACTGATGATAACAAATAACTTTGACCCAAAATCTTATTGAATATCTCTACATAATTTGAATAGTGTATAGTCAACGGCAGGTCAACCTCCCAAAAAAGTTAAAGAACATTAAACTCTAAGACCGACACGTAGACCAATACCACCAATACGTAGACCAGTACCAATTGTGAAAATTTGACGTTTTGTGGTAGGTTGACGTACTGTCGTCTGTACGTATGCCGTCTGCGTTTTTGTTAAAAAACAGATTCGTACACTAACAAAATTAGGTCGAGATAGGTAAGTAGTTTCTTGAGAAAATTAGTTTGCTGTCATAAGTATGAACAGACCCTGTAAGTATTTTACGCATATCAAACAATTTATCCTATAAACAGATTGTAGGAAAATGAATAAAATTGTTTCCATAAGCACACCAAAACCTAAGCTAATCTCAAACTAAGCATATAGCTTGTACTATGGCAAATATAAACTTTGGATTGTAAATAATATTATGCTTATTTAAAACAAAAATCCATACTAAACTAGCGCCAATTTTAAATTTACAAATTGTTTAATTTTTGTACAAGAACATAAAAAAAACCTAGTTTAGTTGATCTTTAAAAACTCTAAAAGGACATTAAGTAGGTTTACCTTTTTACCCTTTTTAACCGACTTCAAAAAAGGAGGAGGTTATCAATTCGTCGGTACCTTTTTTTAATTTTTATATGTATGTTCATCGATCATTTGATAACCAGGTTAACCGATTTCGATAGTTCTTTTTTTGTTCGAAAGGGAATACTTTCGGAATGGTCCCATATAAATTTGATCAAGTTCTGATGATGGAATCTATAAGAAAATTAGCAAACATTGCATGAACTCCATACCGTGCCAACTGATTTTTGTACCTATGTTGCCCAATATCTTCGGCATTTGTGAACCGATTTTGATGATTCTTTCTTTATCGAATAGCTTATACTTTGAAGATGGTATATTAAAAGTTTTTTGGAAAAATTTTACCTCTAAGGTGAGAAAAATAAGGGATGAAATCGTTGTTCAGCCGTTAACTTATGTTTGCACTCAAATGATTCGTTTTGTTGAGGATGTACCACTAAAAATAGATGAAATAAGTAAATTTTATTAAAAAAAAGTAAACCGACTTCAAAAAACTGAAAAGCTAAAAATAATATCAACACATAAGTATCTAATCAGTTACTTTTGGAGTCGGTGCCATGACTGAAAAGCTAAAAATAATATCTTTTCAGTTTTTTGAAGTCAGTTTTTTGCTGTAAATTTGTGACTGAGTGTATTTTCTCCATCTCTGCACCGCCTAAAGGCAGACAAACAAACCAATTAGGCTCTATTCTTTTACAATTAAGCTCAAAATGAAATATAAAGAGACTTACTCAGTCTGCAAAGCAATCACGTTTATAAACATTCAATGCGGAATTGTATTTTGCCGTAAAAATATGTATGTAATATTTTTCTTTTCCTTTTCTTTCAACAATAAAGGGTCAACAAACATGCATCAGTGAAATAGAAATATTAAAATCTTACTAATTTGCCTACATTTAATTTCGAATGTGTGAACCCACAAGACAGACAAAATCTTAACTAAATTCTACGCTGGTAAAGCCGCATACACAAGCTAGCTTAGATCTTTAAAACATTTCATCATCATCATGACGTTTTTGGTGACGGCGACTCCTATATATTCAGCTGGTGATATGACTTGCAAAGTCGAACTTTGACCTGAAGACACGATCTCAAGGCGCACAATATAGCCGGCCAAATGGATTATAGTCCATTTTTCTCTGCTTGGCAAATATTGTAAACAGTCTAAAGATTATTTTTTAACGAAATTGGTCATTTTAATATACGAAAGACACAGAAATAATAACCTAGTTTAGTAATTAATCATTTAACACAAAATCCATTTTATTCTAACAGATCGTTAATTTAATACTAACATATTTTTGTAAAAAGACATGTCAAGCAAAGATGAACGGACTTTATATGTGTACCTGTAAGAGGGTTTGAGTCGAGTCTTTCGTGCTTGGCGTCTAGCGTCAAGGTTCTTCGTAATTCCAGAGTAGTACGGTCTTGACGCTATTTCGGTCCAAGCCAATTTCATCAAAATCAGCCCACGTCAGTCCACTGCTGGACATATGCCTCTTTCAATGCACGTCACTGAGCCCGATCATCGGCTATTCTTTTAGGCCAACAGCCTTGCGTAGGTATATCATCGCTCCACCTTGTAGGAGAATGCCCTACACTACGTTTGCCTAGTCGCGGTCTCCACTCAAGAACACGTCTATCCCATCGGTTATATCGGAATAGGTTTAGTCCAAAACGTTTAGTTGTGTGTGTAATAAATACACAATAATATTCCATAAAATAGAGTCTCCTGAATTTGAAATCGCATCCATAGTTTAATTAAAGTCCTTATTATTGCCTTCATTTAAATTAAGTCGTCACGATCGTGTCGCTTGAAGTGCGAACACACAGACACTTGAATTATTAGCCAACACCTGATGGAATACGTTAATTCTGAACAGGTACTTAATGTAAGTATTTTAAGTAGGCCTATCTTTGAGTCCCAACTAGAGGCGAGAGAAAGAAAGCGCTAAAGGAATACTCAAATTTTCATGATAACGAAATAATTTAAAAAAATTGCCTATTACGAAATATTAAAAAATAAAAAAGAATAATATTATGGTATGGTGGTTTCTGGTGCCTTTTATCATAAAACTAAAATTAGTTTAAACTTTTTAAATGTCGCAGGTTTTTATTTATTTATTCGTAAACGATTTTTATTTTTAGTAAGTCGCTTGATACAGGCCGCTTCCAACTAGCTAATCTAGAAGTCGGTAATCTATGTTTATATGTGGTCGAAGATATCTGATATAATAATGATAAAATGGTTTTGACGAGTTACATTTATAGAAAACATTATTTTAATTTGTTTAGACTAGTGAAATAGTTCGAAATTAATTTTTTACTGTTAATATGCTACTAAAACGAAAAAGTGCTGATAATTTACAGATTAGCTGACTTCATCTTTATCGCCCAGCGAAAAGAACTACCCCAGATAAACTATGTTTCTATTTACAAAACCGTGTCAAAATCCATCCTTTTGTATGGAAATTACAAAGAACTGACAACAACCCTCTTTTTGTATCTTCTATCTTTTTGGGTCAAAAAAAAAGAGCGTCAATCAAACTGCATATCATACGCACAGCCATTCTGTATCCTGGTGAGAGAACCTTCTGTCTCTACGTCTATTATGCGTTAATTCTGAACAGGTAATAAATATTAAAATATCCGATAGGATGCGGGCACACCGCAGGACAGATGTTCGCAAGGTTACGCTCTATAGAAAAATGTTAAGTAATAATTGGGTTGGTTTCTTAAAGAAAAAGTTTCGATGTGGGTTGGGGAAACTTTACGTTGAATGTGACATTGTAAGTTTGAAAGAGTCTTTAATTAAAAATTCAAATAAATAGTAAATAAGTATTGGGCAACATCACATACATAGCTCTGGTTCGAGCCGATTTGATCTATCCGTCTATCCGATCGTGGCATAAGGTAAGGAGCTAAAGCACTTGTGTTATAAAAATTAGTAACAACGACGGTACTACAAGAACCAGTCCTGAAACAACACCTAAAAGTACGTTTTTACATTGACCCTATCGAGAATTGAACCCGGAACGGCGACACCAATAAAGTTCGGCGTTAACTAAAGCAAAGTAATAAATAATAAAAGTAATAAAATCTTCTAACACCAATATTATTTGGCACCAAACTAGACGTCCACTGCTGGACATAGGCCTCCCCTATAGAACGCCACAGCGAGCGGCTCTGGGCCGTTTGCATCCAGCGGCTGCCCGCAACCCTGATAAGATCGTCAGTCCACCGCGTGGGAGGCCTATGGATACTACTTATATAACTGGTAAAAATACTCAAATATATATTTCTAAACATCCATGATTTAGGTACGAATTTGCCACTTGCGGGATTCGAAGCCGCAACCATCTGGCTTTGTACCCCGAAGCCCGAACCACTTCATCAGACGGTAGTTAATAAATTAGTCAAGTAAAAATTTATATCGTTGCTTAAAGATTATAAAACACACTTTTATACATTTGACTCGTCAAGACCAATCGAATGAGCCTTAACACGAAGGTTTTACTAGTTGATGTTGAAGAGTTCCACTACCCACCTCCTGACTTCATCATCAGATCAGCACGATTGTGTTAAATTATTATATTGTCATCCAAACGTTAGATACTTACAAAGTCTCAAATCGATACGTCAGTTAGAAGTAGGTTAAGACTACTTCTAAGATTTGATTACATAGTTAGTTAGTTACAAATAAAGCTAATAAAAGTTTTAAAAAGTAAAACTATTAAGTGGTTTGGGCCATACTCCACCAAAGTGCGGTGCGGTGGAGGGGTGTGTAAGGTCAGTGACTAAAACCTTACTGCCACTGATTAGTCTTCACAACTAGACACACACAACAAGCTGACAACTTTTAACGTGCCTTCCGAAGCACAGGGATGCTTGTGATAAATGTCGCTACATGATCGGAGTGGTAACAATCGCAGCGTGTGTTGCTTAGCTTACCTTTGTAAATCGCTACCGAAGCGCTGCCACCACTGAGCTACCTAAAAGCACCTAAAAAAGAAGAAATTTTGGTAAATAAAAATGGGCGCTAGTATCTGTATAAACATATTACTCATTCATTTAACAATACAAAAACATTACATTATATAAAAAGAAGAAAATATTTAAAAAAAAGAATAATTGATAAAATACTAGACTTCTTTATTAAACACACGTCTCTATTTATCTGCACGATTTTTCACCGATTAAAACAATAGCGACATACTCGTATTATTTATGTTTTAGTGTAGTTCGTATATATTTCGCTAGATGGCGTTACTCGTCGATTAATACAATATTTTTTTAACACAATATTTTATGTTGAGTTCTATTATAGTTCATTCAATTAAATTCAATGTCCTTATTGCATTGAATTAACTATAATGTTGGTTTCACATTTTATTTTTTTTATAAATAATGAATTTTCTTGGCTTCAGAAAGTAAATAAATACTGTCTAAAAAACTAACCATAATATAATAGTTCCTGTTTAAAACTTCTAGCACCATCATCAGAATCTTGTCACCGAGGCCTACGCCTGTGATCTTTGATGGTAGGCCGCGTAATTCGCGTTTTCTTTTTTTATTTAGAAATATGTATTTTTTTATTTGAAAATCCGTGAATTACGGTAAAAAAACGAACGAAACGAAAAAACGACTTTTTATATATGGTTCTTAAGAACTTATTTAAAACTATCTTGCAAAATAGCCCAATGCAAACATATACTCTCATCGCTTATTTGTATCAAATGTCTCTATGATTAAGGTCGTGAACCTAATGCTATTTTTTTCAACACACTTAATCTGTATTAATGTAAGTATACATTTTGGTAGGTATCAACGATAAGTCTTTGCAGGGACGTCTCCTAGCGCACTTAAAAACAAACCGATTTAGAAAAAGTCGTTTTCTCTTTCGGCCTGAACCGGAAATAGAACCTAAGACATCTTTGCATTTAATCTCTATGCACTGTTGTGTTTATGTGTAGGTGTGTTAGTCCATATCCATGAAATAGGTACAATGTGAAGCTATGACATAATTTCGCTGAACTAGTATAATTTTTAGGCTTAATAATAACTGTTATATTTGGCCCAAATACAGTTAACAGTACAACGCAAAACATAACACGTTTTGTGGTTAAATTATTAGCTTGGTATTAGTCATGATGATAGCATAAGGCATGGTACGACACTGATATTCCGTAGAGGCCGTAACGGGTACGTACGTAAACAATATACAAAAACAATGAATTAATAAATCTTTAAGTCTATCGTAAGCATAGCACATAATTACTCTATAGAGAAGCGTTACGAACCATCTTTCTCCGGAACTAGTAAGTGATTTTTCACATACATTTAATATGAAATGACAAGTCCTGTCAACCCTCGCTCATACTAAAACAGTATAGATTCAGATTAAAAATGTTTTTTTTTTTTCGAACAAATTAAATGACATTTGAGCAATACTAACCATCTTTCTCCGAAACGAGTTCACATTTAGTATAAAATGACAACCAACCCTTGTCCATATAAACAGTACTAATAAATATTAAAAAATGGCGGAAAATTATGTCGAACAAATCATATGACATTTTTACTCTAGTATGTGGTCCATGATCGTGTCAACGAACTACTTACATTTGCTGAAAAGATTTTAGTCCCCTTTAAAGAACCCATATATCACCAAAGGTATCAAGATGGAGTTATATCACCTGCAATTAGCGTACGTATACTACCGTAATGATGACTGATTTCAATGAAGGTCTAGTACATTGATAAGTCATTACTGAGCTAAGTTACTTAGATTGTAATATTACTGTTAATATATAATCATGCAATTTTGCTGTTACTCATATATAGGTACATAGCTCATAATTTTTATGTATCTGTCTATATTAAAAAGAGATAATATGTATGCTTGTTTGTAGGAGGTTATCTCTGAAATTACTCATCCGATTAAAATATTTTTTAAATCAGTATTTATAATAGAATTCCAGGAAGTAAGTTGCGTAAGCTCATCAAGCATCCATAATCAAGACACAATAAAAATTCCATTGTTATGCGGCCTCATTAGACCGCTTGGACCACGAGTTTAAAAAAAAAAAAAAAAAAATTGCACAAAATCACATACATTGCTCTGATCCTATGATAAGTAGCTTAAACACTTGTGTTACAGAAATCAGAAACAACGACGGTACCACAACACCCAGACCCGAGACAATATACAAAAGTTATTTTTCTACATTGACCGACCGGGAATCGAACCCGAGACCTCAGAGATAGCGATACCAAGTCTGGTATGCTTGCCTCTCGGCTACGGAGGTCGTCAATAAGCGTGTGAAGCCGGGGCGGGTCGCTCTGTGATATTTTTATTCGTAATTTATTTTGCTAAATTTCACAAGTACTTAACCATCGTCAAAAATACAAAAGCGATTATTTTAAACAAAAAAATCAAACGTGTTTGATCAATAAACTTTCATCAGATTTAGTATAAAGTTGAAAAACGATTTATTATATTCAAAAATTGGGCTCCCACAAGAATAGGCCTAAGATTTGATTCTAAGAACTTATGTGGAAAGATAAAGAGTTAATACAACCAACAATATTTATAAATAAGAGTATTTCATAAAACAATTCAGCAATCAGCATTTTATTCACTTATAAATATTGGTAATAAATGACTGGTCGATGTCATAGTTGGTAGTTTAAATATACGCTAGCTAACCTTTTTTTCTGTTATTTGCATTCAATCATAATGACAATATATTATTATATTAAATGCTTTAATAGTGATTTAACTCGGTTGTGCAAGGAAAACACAAACAGACAGGGGCGTGCATCCCATATAGGCTATTATGCAGAGCCTACCTTCATAAAAAACCGACAGAACAGCTGACCATAATTATTAATTACGTATTCAACAATAAACAATAAATATTCTGTAACCATTTTGTCGTCTACCTGTACTTATTCCTTACTAAAGCGCGCAACTTAGATCGTTACTGTGCAATTTAACCAATGTTAGGCTGCCGCGAGATCGCCTACTGTTTCACGCAAACTTACTCAATTTTCACTCACAGCCTACCCCCATCTGAACCCATTGGACGCCCCTGCAAACAGACTACTGTTATAAATTAAAATCGAAAATACTTCCACATGATACCTTTATTACCAAAATTCCTACTTAAGTTACACTATAATGACAAATAGGACAACTAGCGACGCTCAAGACCGCGCGAATTGGAAGAGTAAATCAAGGAAAGCGGACCCTGGGCTCTAAAGCAATGGCTTTGGACGCAACCGGGATTGACCGTATAGATGAAGAAGAAGAATAACAAATAGGACAGATGACAGATGACCGGAGCAAGGTATTTCCAATGTAGTAATAATTTTGATCATTTTTGACAGTAGGTACATAATTACCCACAATGACACCGATAATTACCCATTTTAGTTTACAAATAGCAAAGATAAGAATTTTGTTTACATCTAAAACATACAACATAAAAGTATAGGTAATATCAGTATAATAAACCAAATTTTAACGTATGATTTTTCTGTTCAAGTAGATTTATCTTTCTTTATGGATTGGCTTTGTAATGAATTTTTGAAAAATCATTTACAATTCTATAATAATCTCAAAGTCAACTGTAATGACTAGAACATTAAATTAAATTAGGTCTTTAAAATTAGTAATACAAAATAAAGTACGTAAAAGATAATACAAAGATGTGAAATTGCATTCGAAACAAAGTTAGGTACGTTAACAATCCAACGCATCTGCAAGCATTGCTATACCAAACGCGGAAGGGTTCAACTCAATGTTACGACGTATCATACTCGCATGACTCAAGCTATACGTCACGCGCAGCACGCGTTGCGCGCGCGCGTTCTCGCCGACGGCCGGAGCGCGAATGGCTGAGGGGTGAGCGGGTGGGGCGCCGCGGGGGGAACCAAACAGCTGAGCGCGCGACTCTATTGACAGTGGGACGCGTGGTGCCGCGACGTTAGTATGCTCTCTGCTCTCGCGGAGTGCTCACGTAGCCGCAACTTTACGATTTATTATGCCACGATCGCCCCGCAGTACTAACTGAGCTGCGGTCGGGACCCGTTAAAATTATGACTTTTGGACCGATCGCCGGCGAAGAAGATAGCAGCAGACATCTCGTTCTAGAAGAGAAAGCTTTAAGAATAGTGTCCAGGTACTGGGAAGTCTCCGGTGCATCGGTTGCCGAAAGGCTTCGGTACGGGAACAAACAGAGGCTGAGAGGACCGTTTGGACTACTATAAAATTTTGGACATATTTACGGACATAAACAATTAGTGATTTTTAAGTGCAATACGTGAACTGTGTTTTTGTGTTTGTTTATTTTTTAATTTTGGGGTTTTTGTATTTTTTGGATATAAATCAAAATGGTGCCCCAACAAATATCGGATGTGCGATCGCTGACGCCAACATCGAGCGGAGTGCCGGTGTTCGGTTCACAGCTCGTAGACAAAAATTCGTCTACCCCATACACGGATGCTACACAGGTAAGTCCATGCCTACCTCAATAAGTGTGAAAAATTCAAAATAAGATTTAAAAAAAACGAGTCCTAAAAACATTAAATTCGATAGAAAAATTTATATAAAAAAAAAAATTAAATATAATTGTATTCGATCTAAATAATCCTTGAAATTAAGTGTAAGAAAAAAAAACTAAATTAAATATAAAAAGAAAAAATATTATAAAATCTGCAAAGTCAATGCCCATAAAAATCTTAAAGTAACAGCAAACTAATAAAATAAATGTCAGTACAAGGATACAAATAAAAGTAATCGGACAGTGCATTAAAAGCAGCGTCACAACAACGCGCAACCTCGCAATCAAAATAAAATCATACGTTACAAATTATCTGCGATAAACGAGTCACACTCAGTGCTAAAACATTTCTAAAAATCATAACAACGATCAAAACAGATATAAAATCACCAAAAAACATCTATATCGGAAACATCTATATCGAAGTGAAAATATTCGAAATAGCTACGCAAAACACTTAATCCAATAAAACGCAAATAATAAAAAAATAACGCGTAATACAGTGTTATCATCAGAAAACAGCCGTCATATACCCAAAAGAAATACGTAAACATGTTTTTAGGAATGTCAATACTCAGGCCTTATTAAAGAAATAAACCACATTAACCACGATGATCCATTTCCTTGGTCAACAGATAAAAAGTAACAATGTCATGTTTCACAACACGGAAAAACATTAATAAAACTCCTGATTTAATTTGCATCGAGCAATTTGTTGCTATTATTCTAGACGTTTGCAAAAAAGGGTCGGCCTATTATCCTGTTGGTAATCGTGCGTTGGCTAACATTGCTATTAAACAGACAGAGAAATTCAATACACCCAATAAACGGGTTGCTAACGAGGGATAATGATGGAGGAACATGCGATCGAATGCAGTGGGGGAGCCTCAGAAAAAACATAAGTCCCACGGGGATCGTGCGATTTGACTCTCCAAACTTTAGTGCCCATAAAACTTTGAGCAAGGAAATCTAAATCTTTAATTAAATGTTTTAATCTTAATGAAAGACGTAAAGTAGAGACTAAAATTAAGATTGCCATTGCAGCGAACAAATACAACTATAAACATAAAGTTTATGCGGGTGTTAAACTAAAAAGGACGTAAAATATTAGTGGCTGAAGGCATTTAGTCCATAAATTAAATTAAAGTTAAAATACTTTTATAATATGTTACAAAAATTTACAACAAAAAAAAACAATATAATTCAGAGAACTACAATTTAATTGAGGTTTAAGAAATGAAATAAAATTTAAAATTGTGCAATATAACATTAGTGCTTCAAGTCACGTACGTATAAATTTCAAACTAAAAATTCTAGGGAATACCCGGTACTTGTATTTATAACAATCGAAAATAATGTACCAGGCAGGCGTCGAGTTAATTTAGTATCCGTAAAACGAAAAGGATCTGCACTTAAACAGTTAACGTACCATAAAACGTGGAAGCTGATAGTAATGAATAAAACAAACGAGCAAATTTCAAAGTGGGCAAAGATAAATTGACTGCAGCGACTGACGCTAACACATCCCGAGTACACGAGAGCAACGACACGAGCAGCGATTTTTTATTTAGTATGCATCAAACTCTACGCAATATTCAATATAATTCAAAAATGAAACTGTAACAGTCAAAACAATCGATAAAGTAAAAAAAGAACTAGGGTTTTATTACTCTTGAACGAAATATCCGTAAAATGCCACGCCGTACCCCGAGAGTGCATTAACATTTCAATGTCAACCCGCAATATTTTTAGTCATCTTCTCTGTGTGAGTGGCCTTTCGTATGTATGCCATCGACATGTGCGTTTCTGTATCGTTATGCTTGTGAGACTCTTGACTACTAGGAAATGATAATCTGAGGTCATTCGCGTCGGTGACTATAACCGAAATCTTCAGGGAAATGCTTAATCATCCTCTTTAAATCCTACAAAAACGCATAGAATGGAAAATTTTTACAATACTAGAAGTTATGAGGAAACAATTACATTTGTATCATTTACATCATTACAGTTTATACTGCAATTATCGAGTCATGAGAAGATTAAAAACGAAAGATTGAGAAATCTACGGCTTGTAAAAGGAACAGGCGTTCAGTAAAAAATAACAAAATTAACTAAGGGCGGAGTTTTAGATCATTGTAATCTCAGCGGCGAACAAACTGCGGACTTAGTTTTTGTTGCGTTTTTTATATCGTACACATAGCCGGGTTGTTGCCAAGTCGCTATACTGTTCGACCCAAGGTTGCCCCACACCTCTGAGCCTTTATTACTAGAATAATTGTCCGTTCTCCAAACCGATTGTTAGATTATACTTTGGAGACTGAAAAACGCGGCTCGCTTGCTTTTAATTTACTTTAAACACTTCCTAGAAAGAAAAGGCTCTTTGTACAAGTCGAAAGGCAACTTTTCCTTCGTGTTTGTCTACTATAATGTCGATTTTCTTACAACTGTTACTCACGGAAGGTTTTGTTTTGGAATTTGAAGAATTCTCATTATTCTCTAGCTTAGAGTTTTGATTGAGTCCCTCAGGGATTATAAGTTGGAATTGATACGTAACTTTTAAGCCCTGAACTCGAGTAATGTTTGGACGGTAATAAATTAACATTTAATGCTCCTGGTTACCTTTCTGAAACAATTTCGTGTTAGAGCCTTTCCTCGCAAGTTTATCGCTTAAGTAAGCAAATTTATGTACCCTAATGCAGTGTTGGCAGCCTGAGCAAATCAACATTTGATTGTAAAATACGTACCCATGTCGGCAAATGCAATTTGCTCTACACTAGTGGGTGGTGTTTTAATGGTCCCATTATGCCTCTGAGTCGAATGTTGCCCGAGAAAATTACCGCGTAGATAAACACGGTACGTGTATTTACAACAAAAATTAGTAAGATCGCGCTTATGGAGTGTAACAACAAACTCCGTGGGAGATTCCCGAAGAGTGTTCAATGAAATTGTGTGTTTAGAAAATGTATTTTTCAATTAGATATTGCATGTTTAAATCTTGGAGAAGGTGATACTATTTTTGGTTTTGGTTTTTCTCAATTATGATTTCCTTAAGACCAAATCCTACTTCCTACTAATCTGTAATGAGTATGAATGTTTGTTACTCTTTCACGCAAAAACTATTAAATGGAATTTGATGAAATTTAGCATATCGATAGACCATGGCCTAGATTAACACATAAGATACTTTTTATTCGGGTAAGGTTAACGCAGACAAACTCGCGGGTAAAAGCTAGTAATCTACATCATGCACTAATACTACACAAATTTTCTAAAATGGCTGATAACAAACAATTACGTACTAATAATTCTAACGTATAACTATGATTAGGACTCTATCTACATTTGAAATTGCGCTCTATGAAATAGAATTAGTAAAATTATACAGTCCAAGTTTCGTAAGTCTTGTTGATTACTTAAACTTACACCAATATAGTGAACGTATACCGAGCTAAGTTTGGTACCGCAAAACTTCCAACTCGAAACTCAAAGCATGACACGTGAAAACAGAATGTCTGTACTGCAAATAGCTATAAATTTGCTTCCACCACGTTGACGGGGCGAAAATCGCAACGACCAACTTCAACGACAACAAAAATAAAACATATATCTTTCACTTGAATATTCTCGTGTAAGGTTTTTGCTTTTGTTTTGTACAAAGCTTCGCTTAAAAACTGCTCGTCTTTTACTGAAATGTTCTCTCTAACATCGTTATTTTTTACTATCTTTCAGATTGATTACAAGTTTAAGGATAATTCGTTACATTATATTTTTTGCTTCAAACCTGTTATGATTTATTGAACTTGTTTTAGTTTTTTTTGTAATTTGAAACACGTAAAGACCTAAATATATTGCTACAAAAAATGATAAGAAAAAATACTTTGCATCAAGTCGACGACTGCACTTGGTAATGAGAGAACATAAATATTCTTGTAACACTTAAAAGGTATCGGATAATTTTGGTTATTTATCAAAAATAATCTCATTACGCCCTACCCCATTTACCGAATTTTGTATGGTGATTGGATCCTCAAAAAGTTTGCCACTTCCACGGAGTCTCGTAAACCCTCAGGTTGATTAGGTGTTTTAGTCGAAGCAACTTTATTGTACAAGTTTGATTGGAAAGTAATGGAGGCCCGTGGGGGTATAAAACTAACATTATCAGTTTAGGCCGACTTGCTAACAATACTTTCGTAGATTAAATTGGGGATGTTGTGAGTTATTTACCAGTGACAATTATGTTTAGAAAGATTACCATTTAGGTCAATAACCTCGAAAGCAATAGTTTATTCTGTTTCGTAAATGGCGAGTTCTGTTGTTTTTTAAAGTCAAAGAAAGATGAGATCTTGAAAGTCAATCTTGATGATAGCAAATGTTTACTCATTTTCCATCTACGGGTATCGTGACCGTTAATCTCGGAAGATGGGGTCTTTTTTAAAATTTAACCTCTCATAACAGCAAGTAGGTCAACTTTACTGTACCTAGCGTTATGGCTCCAAGCGTTCCGTTTTCTCATTTCTGAACGGAACACTAAAAACGATAAAATTTACGACTGGCTTTTAAAAAGGACGACATTCGATCCCGGTTGCTTTCGAAAAGAAATTTCTCTTTTGTTGAAGCTACCGTTTCGTTTCTGCTTATTTTACCTCGCAACTCACTCCCTGATTTTATAGCGTGAGCATTACTGAAGCTCAGTTAAATTTCGACGATCAGATTCACTTTAATGGCAATTTCCATCCTTTCATACTCTTCTGGGCTCCTTTCCCTTTTGTGTTAAGTCAAAACTTCTGGTCGACAGTGAATGTTAAAACCAGTTTTTTACGTCTAAAAACCGTAAATTTTTATGTATAATGCTTAAAGGCCTAAACTTATTTCGGCTTTAAAACTAAATCGGCTAAGTCGAGCGTGCATTATCGACAATGACCTTTAAGAGCTTACTTTTATTTCGTTCAATTGAAACCGGTTCTATTCATAGGCTGGAGAATACAGCCGGCCACACGTGAATATACCTTCGTCTAAAGCTCTACAAGGAAATTCAGACTCTATTGAAGAAGAAATACGCCGTAAAATCTAAAATGATAATTGTGTGATACCTGTATTGCACTCGTAAGGTATACTGGTCACCTTTATAAGCGCCGAGATGACGAGCCCTGTAAACCTTTAAGTTATTGAGCAGCCCACGTAGCAAGCAACTATTCTAAAAGATACTTTAAAGTCTACAAGAGTACTAACAGGGAATCAAAATTATTTCAATTAGTAATAATCACTCTATATCTATAATAATAAAATGGGTTTGTATAACTGGTTACTATAAGAGAGCTATAACGGATACTAATTCAATTAAGCGTTCCTAATAACGAATATCCTTTACAAAATGTGTTTTTTATTACTTTCTGGATTATTAAAATTAAGACCAATTAATTCGTTTTGTAACGAAACTATAAGTAACAGAAAGAAATCACTCAAACCGATTTGAAAAACAAAAAACGAATGACAACATAGAGTATAAGTTTCTATCTAGTCTGTTTGTGATCAATCATTAAATCCCCACTGAAGACTAAACTACTTTCAGCAACCAACTTTAAATAAGAAACACAGCACGGACTCTCTCCGCAAAACAACACCGACTTAAACGAATTTCGTTTGGATCGCGGTGGTGTCGTGGGGAGCCTTGCCCAAACTTTTCCTGTCTAACCAACTTCTAGATATTCACTTGCGACTTCCCTAATCGTGTTATTCGATTAACTTGTGGACAGGTACCTTTTATGCAATTACCCACTTATTAGCTTGGAAAAATCCTTTCTACTTTTTGTGCATTAATCGAGTTTTTGTGTTTACGTTCTAAGTTAAAAGTCATCGTAATTAAATTTAACACTATGTCACTCGTGGACTCGTTTTTGCATAATTAACCATTACGTTAAACGACATTTTAATTGTTTAATATAACACTACTTTTATTGATTTAACTTAACTTTAATATTAACTTTAAAACACGCAAATGAATGTTGACGTTATTAATTGATAAACAAGAATGAGTTTATTTTCTCAAATTTGACAACCTACTTAGTGCTTTTGACTTAATATATAGGAAGAGATTCTCAATTCGTTTTGTTTTAATGTGTGTTACCTCAGAACTCCGCAATGATTAAACCGATTTGTAAAATATTTAAACTGATTTTTGAAATATTACTCACTAAAAATAGACTAGTAAATTAGATCATAATTATAAAAAATATCAGACTTCAAAAAGTGACAGCCGAGAAGTGTCTGAATGTTTTTTTTGCACCGACTTAAAAAATAACTAATGAGTATGTTTTGTAAATGTTATTTTTAGCTTTTAAAAGTCAGTTTTTTTCATGAATTCGGTAGATTAGCTAGCTTAACAGTAATCTACTGAATGTAGTGTAGAACTACAACAAGAAAATTTGTAGAAATGTTCTTGTTTCAAATAAACGTTTAGCATTTGCTCCGAATAAGTCAGACATTTGAAAAACTAGGACTGTTTAACATTTTGTAGAAAAAATCAAAGAATACAACGAAAGGAGAAACTAGGGAGTGACAACAAAATTCTTAGCACTTAGTTTTCGCGTGATAAAGCTCAACATTCCGGGCTTAACTTAAAATTTACACGGCTACGACAAAAAAGGCAAGGCAAACCATGAAGTCGGGGTACAGATGATTTACATGGCCAGTTGCGTGACTCCAGGAACGAACTGTAAGGCTTTGCGCTGACGGAGTTTTGCCTACGATTTCTACCTTTTAACTGTCTAAATGCCGTTATTGATAGTGATTCCAGAATAAACGGAACACGACTAAGAGCAGAAGCAATGTAATTTTTTTTCAGCAGATGCTTTAAATTTTATCATCTGATCGACTGATTTTTAAACTTTTGCTTTACAATTTTATTTTTCTGGATAAATATGGTCAAGTAAGCTGTAGCAAAACCGTGTAAGACCATTGCCCAGAACCGCTAGCTATGGCATTCTATAAGGGCGGCCTATGTTCAGCAGTGGACTTCTAGAGACTGAGGATGCTGCTGTCTGCTATTTAAAGAAACGCAAAAGGATTTCTTAACAATTGATAAGATTGATAACGTATATTTTATCATAAGCCAGGTAGGTTTCAGTATACTCTCTCTTCCTAGCTATAATCCCATATGGTGGTGGGGTCAGCCTTCCGTATCCTTCTTCTCCACTTCGCTCTGTCCTCGACATCGTCTTCAGAAACCTCGCACTCCCTCATGTCCTTCAGCACTACGCTCTCCCATCTTTCATCATCTCTTAGGTATTTCCCTGGATCTTCGAGTAAAGTATACTAAACTGTGTAAATCAACAGACATTTAAAAATCACGTCGTGAGCCTTCAACCTTATTTCTTTGAATGCCAGTAAAATTAATCACCTGCCTTAAATTTTCCCTCATGTAAAGTTTTATGTAAATTCCATTATTGCAACAACTGAATTTGAATAGGCAAATAAAACGATCTGTAGATGTTATGTTAAAAAAAAGTTCAAGTATCAAATCTTTAAGTTATATTCGTGTAACTAAATGTATTAATAAAGATAAAGAAGATCAAAGATTAAAGATAAATAATTTTGTAGTCGAATAAGTATGAGTAGCTGCAAAAATTTACACAAAAATGTATGTAATAAGATATCAATTGACGCCTATCAAGAAAAGGCAATTAACTCATACAAAAACGATAACTTTCCCTTAGTAAACCTTACCTTGCTGCAAATAAAACCAACCAATCCGAAATCGTAACACGAGCTTACCGTAGTCATCCGAAACGCAATCAAACACACACTGTTAACGGTTCGGGGATTATCTCATCCTAATTGAACGGAATCCTTAACAAAATAAATAAGGGATTCGCAAAGGCAACCCACGGAACGCGAGTTTCCAAAATCACATTACGTTTGTGGTATAAACATTGAACAGTTTCGTTAAAAAAACGTATTTGATGATTTTGGTAAAAGGGTTTCCTAAAACGATGCACGCAAGTTTGTTACTCTGGGAGTTTTCAAAACTAAAGATACATAAGGAATAATGATCTAAATACATTATATTGCAATTTCATACAATTTTTTTCAAGCTCGCACGCTTAAAAATAATTCTCAAAGGAAGACAAAATAATTAATAATACTAGTAGTTTCAGCTCCCAATTTTAAGCAAAAAAAGCAACATTTTCAAGCAATAAGTAATTTTTTTAAATTCAAAAGTATGCATTACTTTTCTTAGGATTAAATTAACACTTGCCTGATTATACAATACTGATAATTTATTTACCTTTTAACACAATATATGTATATGTATCTGTATAACAAAAAAATCTGAAAATCTCCAAGAAATATTCTAGATAATTTAAGATAAAATATAGGTAAAATTAATACAGATTTTTAGCCATAACTCATTATATTTGGAATATAATTCAAATGTGAAGTGTAATTCGTTCGTTTGAAAAAAGCTTATAATTTTAAAAGTTCTAAATAATATTTTAGTTTAAAATATTTTACCTAGTTTAGGATTAAATTTGACTATTCATTTGTCTCTTTCATACGCTTTAACGTTTAACCAATTTTGAATACATTTAATAATTAGTTTACTCTTATTTTTGATTTACATGAACTCATATTCACACGTGATGCGTCCACTAGTTTCGTATCTAGAATTATCGGGGCCATTAGCAGCGTTGTACTATCTCACAGTAATGAGGGCGAGTAATTTAATAATCATTAGTTAAATTTTGTTTGTATTTGCAAGCCCCGTTTCTCGGATCACGGGATTTCACTTTATTAAATTTAACTTTAGGTGTATTTGTGTGGATATTTAAGGGACTGTCGTTAAAAGGCGATTTATCTCAAAAGTACGCTCTTTGATAAGTTATTTATAGTCTTAATCAGTATTTGTTTATACTTTACCTTTTTGTAAGACAGTTAGTAACATGATACCTACTAAAGTTGTCTTTATCACAGTTACGACCTTATCTTCTATTATTATATATTACACTAAAAACCTACCACTGTGTTTTAGCTTTACTATTAATAAAACCATTAAAGTAATGTACATGGTTATTTATTTTTATTCGTTGAATATTCTGTGTGAATGACTTCAATCTTGATATTGTAAGATACCCTGACGTATATTATTATTTTGTGACCAATTGTTAAGTGACACAATTCCCAAATAATTACAGGATTAAATGGAGTGTTAGACAAGGGTCCCTCTTCTGAGATTCTAGTACCTCTATTATTACATCTACAAAGGCCCAATGTGAAAGAAATCACTTCAACTCGATAGTCTATTCAAATAAGTGCTGGACCGGTTTTTATCGAACAATATTGAACTTGATCCAAACATACCTTCACCTTTACTGTAATTGTAGTCTGATTGTGATTGTGAGTGTTGCTTAACTCTGCCGTGAACTCTGACATTTGTTATTTAACAATAGATTAATCGGAGATTTTTATAATAAACTATGTCGTGTTTTCGAAAAAATAGACTAGGTATTTTAGATAAATTTTGAATTAATATGTTCACTTTATAAAGTAATGCATTTTATTGTTTTTATTATTATATATTCTGAAACCTTTATTAAAGATGTTTCTGATTTTTGCTGGTCGATATGTTTTGGGATTATTTATTTTTTGTATTTGAAAAATCTTCAAACACGCTTGGAAGACACGAAACTCATTATTAGTAGATAAAAATTAATATATTTCAATTAAAATGCCAAATACGAATTTATACGATTCCTTTATCAGTATTTTATAAAACTCTATGCAATAATACATTTTTTACTTTTTAATTACAACATGTAATAAAATTGTTCACATAACTTGATTTTAATTATTATGAAACTTATGTTTATGCATTAATTTTTTTGTCGAATATTAATAATAAATTAGGACAAAACCTGATATATACTCGTATGATAACGTTTATTTGCTGGTTTAGACTAGCAGTCATATTATGTATTTTACAGTATATCCTAATTATCTAATATGAATATTAATTAATGCGTTTTATTAGCAATAATGTTGTTAGAAGTTTTAGTTACTTACTATTTTAAATGATTACGCTTAAGGTAGAGTGATACGAGTTCTTCAACTCTAAAGCAGGTAAGGTACGATACAAAAATATGATGTACTAACCTTTGCTACAGGTTATGCCGCTTTCATCACAAAAAGTGTTTTTCGATATCTAATTATTTCCTTTCCAGGATCAAAAGTAATGTGTAAAAATAAACATCATAAACCATTCAGATGAAAATGCAACGGTTGCCAAATTATACCTACTTTTAATAATGGAAATAAGGATCAGTAGAAAAATGTTGTTAGGTAGAAATAGACCTGAACCAGAAGGTTATTTTTAAACCTATTTTTCTTATGTAATCTAAATACTGATGTTTGTACAATAATGAAGCTAAGCAAGAATAAATACCGGTTGACCGTATAAAATAACCAAATCGATGATAGCGCTGTTTGTAAAGCCGATGATAATGATATTCACAAAGATCCAGTTTAGTTTTTGAGTGACATTAGTGAACCATAAAGGTTTTTGCCTACGATCACATGACAGCAGTGCACTTATTTATAAATGAGTGACGTATTAAAGTTAATGCCGCGTGAACCGGTTGGATACATGATACAAGATAAAAATCGTTCG
Source organism: Anania hortulata (assembly GCA_963576865.1). Taxonomy (NCBI): domain Eukaryota; kingdom Metazoa; phylum Arthropoda; class Insecta; order Lepidoptera; family Crambidae; genus Anania; species Anania hortulata. Next base: position 1,727,061 of record OY756407.1, read on the forward strand.
ATGCACTTTATATGAGAGTGTAATATCTTCTTAGTAGAGCCGAGTGCACTGATTTCCCGGCACCGTTTAAAATAAAACATGTTTTTGTAGATTTACATTGAAGTGAATACATACAATGAAGTGCTGATGATGAACACGTATTATCATAATTTTTTAAACAAAAATTTTTATTTTATAATTTCATATTTTTCATGAACACATTTCCATAAATTTACAGAAAATTTCTATAGCAAACAACTCGTCAAATATTAGCCTTGATTCACAACCACAGACATGAAAACTTCTGCAGTAACTCAGAGGCTATAAATAATAGATGAGTTTGCCCATTAAATAATGAGCAACAGACCAAAAGTTCATTCCAAGTAAAATTGTCCTTCGCCAGAAGAAACTGCCCTTTTCCGTCTATAAATTAAATGTACATTTTCTTACAGCAGTACGTTTCCACTCATCAAACTAATTAAGAAATTACTTACGATCTTTGACATTGCAAAAATTGGAAGCAATGTATTCAAAATCATGATAACAATAATGATTTTTTAATTTCTGCGATTCTCGTATTCAACTTTGAACCTTAACATTCTAGATTTAAAGTAAACAGTGCAATGGAGGGTTTAGCTGGGACAAGTCGGCTCAAGGAAGCTAAAGAACATTTATAAATACAATTGCATGACCTTGAACTTCGGTGCCAGGGAGTCGTTCGCCTCTCAGACCGGTGTGCTCTTGCCTCAGGCGTGCCGTTTAAGGCAGGGACCACTCTTTCAATATCAACTACCAGTAACTTTCAAAAGTCAAGATTTTAATGAGCATAAAAAGCGTTGATATCATAGACGCTTTTAGCTTTTTTGTTATTTTCATCTCATTTGTATTTAAAAGATTCATATTGAGATCACTTTTTATAATTATTTTTATTCATCAGGCTGAAAATAACCTCTACTCGAAATTATCTCAGAGCTTTTTAGTAAAACAAATTGGAAGAGAGTAAAATTCATCACGGAGCTTCTTACTAAAATATAATTACAACAAGTAATCCCGCTTGAGATTTGAGACAAACTGAATTTTCAATAACACCAAACGAGCCAAGCCTTTTGGCTTAATTACACATTCACGACTCAAGAGCGTTCAAATTTCGTTCTTAATTGACGTCTCAGACTTCTATTTTATGATCGCTATAACGAGAGATACAATTAAATATTTACCCTTTATTCAGATATTTCTTAATTAAAGACACCTAATCGACGGACCGATATATCACATTAACGTCAAAGGGTAAAGGAAAGTAAAAAGGTCACGAAAAACTTTTGAATCCGAATTCCGGCAATCTACGAGATATGTAGATGAGAAGAGTGCTGACGATTTATGAAGAAGGCTGAGCGAAATATGGCGTCGTCGCGACCATTTTCATTGAAACTTTTTTTTAGTGCCTCCCCTTTAGATGAGAGATAAATTTGCAAATAGAGCCGAGCAGCCGGCGTGAATTTATTTTAGACAGTATTGAAATGTAAATATCATGATGTACATTTGTTGTATACAATGTTACGTTAACAATAACTTACCTACCAAACAGTGATTGCAGATAAATTGAGAATAGTAGTGATCTGTAGATTGAAAGTAGATGACCCAACGGGAGTTGTACGGGAATACAGAAAACACATACATACACTTTAATTTAAAGTCAACCGCCAATAAAAAGGTGTATAAGATGATACAGTAAAAAAGAGGTTAAAAAGCCAAGGTAAACCTTCCTTGGTACTAGTTCAAAAGTGACTCGTTACCGAGCTTCTAATACCATGCCAATATTTGCTCTCCCGGCGAGTCCCGGGGGATTGGTCGGGACGTTTCGCTGCACAAACACCGTCGTAGTCTTCGAATGGCTCGGATGCATTCTGCCGGCCGAGTGTGGAATGCCTTGGGGAGTGTACGCTAATAATGTTAGGATATATTCCGCATTCAATATGTTCTGTCTACGATTTTCTGAATAATAAAATGCGGTTGCATTTTTTTGAGACTAAATCGGTTTTTTTTTATGTTTATTATAAAATGTTCGGTAAAATATATTTTTATAAACAGCTGTAAGTTTTTGTTACAAATTTATCGCTTGCCTGTTTTTGTTCGAATATGGCAGACTGGTATGATGAAATTATAGGTTTGGTTTTACTCGTAGTTTCGAAAATTGCTTTATTGTCATAATTCTAGTTAATTATCGAAAGAAAGAGTTTTAATTATGATACATGTTTATTATTTGATGAGGGCTTAAAGATCTTTTTATTACAGAAAAGTGAAACATAAAGTCGTATTGATTGGTCAGAAAAAACAATGATAGTAAAGAATAATAAGGTAGTCCGTGAAAGTCTAGACCTAAATTGTTTGTATTTCAGCAAAATAAAGTAATTAAGTACCGTTAGTTACGTTTTTGTTAATTTTATCAACTATACTCGTTAGGGGACAACTAATGACAGTTATTGTAAAAGCGAAGAAAGTTTTAATGAATATACACATTAGGGTTGCAGTAATTTCGAACTTATTTATCCCTGCTTTGAGTTTAAATTGTCCTGAAGGTAGCGTGGTTGTATAATATCCTTATCGATGTACCGTTTAATAGGTTATAGTGATTGGATAGGCGAGATAGTCATTAACCGTTAGTTGACGTGATGTCTGGCCTTAGACAATATTACTGATTACTAGGGAGGTGCTTTATCTGCAATGATCAAGCTGACGCTGTTATACATAGCTTTTACTGCTAATTCATCTAGTTAAGTCCAGATTGGACTAATTTACAATCAGCTTTTGGCTTGATGACTACAAAGAGCTACGCTATTGCGAGAAAATAAACCTATACGCGTGTACAGTCAAAATACTTTGAAACTTTGAACCGATACACAGTAGTATTTAAGCGCGCGAGCTATAAATTTTACATTTACAACTCTGGAAACAACCACTTTGTTGGTGGAAATAAAAAGTTACATTTCAACAACGAAGTATTAGTCCCAGTTCATGTTTGGACGATTCACATCTGCGTCCGTTCCAAACTTATTGATTGGAAGCATCTGGCTTTGTATGCGATGCATTCCGTGTCAAAATATCTAAGTGGGAATTTGAGCGTCGCGTCCCGGGACGAAGAATTGCGGAGTTCCGACCACAAAGTTTTTCATTCCCTTTGAATATCAACCGCTCGCGTCGTTTCCTTAACATATCGAACCCCCATTTCCTCACTCGACGTCGAATGATAACGGTGACGCAACACACGAATAGTTTATACTAAGGGCAGCTTAAAATTCCTCCCGCATCCTAAACCAGAAGTTGTCTAAACGAGATACGCTCAAAGCAGGGATCTTATTGACTGTTCCCTTCGGTTTATGCCGGAGTCTATTGACTCAGTAATGTCTCTCATTTCCCGAACCAGCTTTCGGGAATAAGAAAAGTTCTGACGTCCTCTTGGCGAAGGAATGGAAGAAAGAGGCCTTTCGTAGCGCACTAAACTTAATACCTTTGATCTTACATCCAAAAGTTCGAATTAACGCGAATACAAAGACAGTCATGGCTATCTGTTTAGCGGCCCCGAGAATCGAGTAACTAATTCCAAGTTTAATGAGAAACTCCTTAAAAAGTTATAATTCGATTGTGAATACTGAATTCTTGATAATGTATATGTTTGCACACCCAACTTTTATAATCTTGTTAATTAAATTCCTTACTTCACAGCTTGGATAAAGTTAGTATTATAAAAGACAAAGCTATTACAGGATATTAAGGGCAAACTGTAATAATCAATCTAAATACCTTTGCCTATAATACGATCTTAAACGCAATTTACGTAATTGTAGCTCTTGATCGCAACAATATCTTAAGTATTGATTTTGCCGGGGGCTCGCTCGCGTCCGGTGAGTCAGCATATCAAACAATTTAGTAACAAGACGTCTATGATTTCTTTATTACGGCCTTTTTTACCCTTTCCTAACAGAACCCCATTCCTTTTTAGTAAATTCCTTCCTGTTTCCACCAGTATCTCTCTTGAGATAGGAAGATATTGAATTTTGAAGCATAAGGTAACTTTTTATTCTATCCGGGATTTGTTTGAGTAAATAACGGGTGATTTAGGTTCGTAGTCTATTACATAAATTGATATTCATACCCGTTGTTTGCGAGGTTCTTAAAGATTAAAGGGTATTGTGGGGAATTCTCTTAAAACATGCCCCGGCGCCATTAATTCAGATCGAAAAGAATTGTGTTCCAGTTCTCTCGGTGCGTACGGTAAGGCACTTACAGTAATGTGTTTATAATTACGTTTCTATGTAGGTTTCGGTCGTGACGACCAGAACAGCTAAGTCTCTAGTTTGAGAGTTCCATGTATATCCATTTGTCGTGATTGCTATAATGGTATGCTTAACCGTGAACCTCCTAAACGAGAAACGAATGACGGTCTACATTGTGTTAGCATTATACAGTGCGATGAATCAAAATGCTTGACGAACTGACGACAGTGCTCACTAGCATTATTAACTTTCATATTTTGTCACCATACTTTAGTTCACTTCCGTTAAGCCTACGTCAGTGTAGAAAGTGTCATGTCAAAGTTCACGATGACTTGATTTTAAATATCTAACATTATGATTAATAGAAAATAAAGCCAGTCCTTATACAGTAAATGTTATTTTATATAAATAAGTATTCATCCTGCGCTTTTGCTGTCTGAGTAAACGACAAAACGCTCCATTCTATATTGTCAGGCTATTATCTGAGTAATTAAATCCCTTACGAGTTCTTAACGGCTATTCGCTGGCAAAGCACGCGGTAATAAACCGTCAGGCATGCTTGTTACTGCTTTCCCATGCTCATAGGAGATGCGTTCAGCTCCGTTAGAACAAATATAGTGCGTAGCTCTGAAATTATGTGTACGATACACGGAAAATTACTGTAACGTTCGCGTCCCCTTTTTCTCATCGACTCTGTCGTTAGCTTAAATTATAAGGCTAACAATGATAGCGGCTTTGGTCTTTGCGTTCTGTTTAAATTTTTATGAATCATTTCATATTCAGAAACTGTGTTAACTTTCAGAATAGTTTCACCGTTTTTGTGAAATTGTAAGTCATAATTTTGTTAAACATTTTAAAACGAAACACACGAATTAAGATATCTAGCCTGTGATGTCATGAAGTCGTGTATAACATTAATTTATGTGGGTTTTAGTATTGCAGCTACACTAACCTTGGTTTCTATATTTGGTTGTTTTAATTAATTTGAGACGTACTAAAGTCTTTTGAAATTTATGGTTAAATTATTACGAAGTGTTTATATCTCGGTGCTGGGAAATGAATATAAATGAAGTATATAGTAAATCTTTACTTGGATTAGTAGCGGTAGATTTATTTCATATAAATGCGTTTGTTGGACTTACTCGTAGTAGTAGTGATATAGAGGCTAATATATTTGATTTTATGCGACATTGGCAAAGATACTGAAAATAACTGTACCATCGTCTGTTGCTGTTAGACATGTTAGACAGTGATAAATGTAAATAAACAATTAGAAAGATTAAGACAAAACAAGTTCTGGAATAGAATGAAATAAAGTATTCAGTAGGATGTAAATTTTTTGAAATTTATCTACCTCAGAAATAAACAAAAATAATCTTGCCACAAATAATACATAATTTCATAAAAATTTTTTTGGAAAAGTAGAACAATGCACTACATATCACGTAAGAAAAAAAAACAATATTTTTTATAAAATTCCTTCAAGGAGCTATCCTAGGCCTATCTTTGTATAATTTAGAAATTTCACCATATCCAAGCTCTTTAAAACAGGGTGAAAGTGCGGATGACTAACGTCTAAACTTGGCTGCAGGAATCGACTCAGAAATAGAACTCGCGGCGAGGAAAGCTGCACGTGTTGAACTTACTACCTATGTCACTTATTACGCAGAAAGCACGGAATCACTACAATTATAGCGGCCTATTTACTTTCTACACTTGGAAAATTATCAGCTTTAGCCTCACACAGCCTCAAGTGTCTTTACAAACGTAATTTTCGATACACTAGATGTTCCTGCGGCTTCGCCCACGTAAAAAATAGTAGTAGGTAGTGTATAAAAAAGCTTTGTGTTGTAAAATTGTTTCATTAGTTTTGTCGAAAAAGCGTCACAGACCGACACAGTCATATTCGTTTATTTATGCCACACATAATGTAGGTACATTGGGTAGGTAGGTACACTTTCGCATTTATAATGTATTTCCCTTTTTTAAACACGTCTCTGGGGTATGATGAATGAATTATGCAAGCTATCTCTATGTCAAAATCTATCAGTGGTTAAAATAGATAGACTATAGATACAAAATATTTATGTTTGCTTTGGTTATTTTAGTAAACAGGCTTTCCATTTAAATATTTAGCTAGATAGAAATTTTACTCTGATTATAACAATCTAACCCGGTCATTTACTCCAGATGTCAAAGGTCCACTTGGAAGGCTCAGATCACGCACCCAGTCACCTAACAGTATGACGGGCGAAACGTGTTGCAGAAATCTATAAATTGGCATGACTAAGAAGATCATAATCTACAAATTGACCAACGAGGCAGGAAAATTTTCTATCACTCATATCTGTGATCTTGCAGTTTCAGGTTTTAGAAAACAATAATATAGACTTTATTAATCAAATTTTATTTATTGCTTTAATCTTTTAGCTTAAGTATTGTTATGAATTTCAAATAGTTTTGATTTGATTGATTTTGAAAAGTAAATGTTACAATGTCTAGTTAGCTACTTTTAAAACAGAATTATGTTCCTCTAGCCAACTAATTGCAACCTTTGAACGGATCAGCAGCACTTTATCAGGGGTTTAACGGTTTCTTCGCTTTGTCATCATAAATATTACTTTTGGCACAGCCCGCTCGTATCGACATCGGATCGTTCCGCAGACCAATCCTTTACTAAGATAACGAGGAATTGCCAAGAAGAATAATGTCAGATCGGATTTGGAGGTTATGCGGTATTCTTTAGACTCCATTAGAATTTAACTTACAATCTAATGGAGAGAACATTTTTGCAGATTCGTTAAGAATTAGTGGTGTATGTGTAGGTGTTTTAGTACAGATACTTTAAATGTATAAATTATTAATTAGAATAGGAAATGAATTTTGAATCAGTTGTAAAATCAAAAACAAATCCCTACTTGTATTAGAACAATGTTTCATTATTTACTAGACACACGATATCAGTGCTGTGTTTGTGTCCATTTCATTATTTAAATGTCTATCAACAATTCTCTTCTTGTGGTTTATGTTCAAGTAATTACGCATCAGAAGTGGAATTCAAAATGTTTATAACTACATGTAAAGGCAAACAAAGGTCACTGATGTGACTCAGAATTCTGGAAGTATCCTCGATTCATTAATTCCAATAGTTAATTGTCCCAGTTCAGTTATTCAATGCAAATGGAGGAAAGTTTTTGGGCCAGTAGGGTACTACGGGTTAAGAAATGAGCGTAACAAATCGTTTAATGTTCTAATTGACAATTTATTGAATTTAATCAAACCCTTTCAATGTTAAAAAGTTGTTATCATTCTCGATGTTATGAAAAACTACAACACACTGCGATTAAACATTATGATATAAAATTGATGTCTTAACTTATCTTGTATCCTTTAAAACATGACATCAAACGAATCTTGAAATAATATCAGAAAAATAATAAACAACAGCAAGAAATTCTAGGTAAAAGTCGATAAATCTGTAGAGCTGTTACTAGAAAGTGACGTAGACCTAAAAATAAACGCAAAATCACTATAAACGCTTCAAATTGAAACGGGAAGGCATTAATCTCTTTACACTCTTTCCGAGTACATTTATCAGTTGTCAAACACTTTCATTGATGTTATACGTCCTTCGAATAACACTTTATACGTAATAATGGGTTTTCCCCTTCAGTACTACGTAATTCGAAAAACAAAGTCATATCTGATCCAACATTAAGAAAGAACCTTGATAATTATTTAGGTCACTATGGAAAATACAATACTTCTATTATCTAGTATTAAATATTATTAATGAATAATTTCCAAAATTATAATTTTCTAGGTATTTTCTTTAATATGCAGAAAAATACAACACAAGAAACTATCATGTACCTATACAAGATGATAATAAACTTTTAAATGTCTGTCAGTGTCAGATAAATTGTTAATATTCACTTAATACACGGAAGATGAGAGCAAGAGTGACATCGACTTCGGTGTTTTACAGATTATGTATATTATTTACGAACTAATCTTAATCAGCTTACATCAGTCCACTGCTGGACATAGGCTTATCTTAATATACAGACAACAGCTCGTCAACCTACCTCAAAACATAAAATTTTCTCAATTGACATTGATCTCCACTTGTCATTATACACAGTATTCTGTATCATTGCTTTACCTTGTCGGAGGTCATGCTACACTACCCTAATGTCTACCATATCGGTTATTGGTTCTACGGCAAATTTGACCATCCCACTGCCATTTCAGTTTGTACCAAAAACACTTTTAGCTAGTATATTCAATTCAATATATTTATTGCATTCTATAATGTTACACAGGTGTTATAATTAGATACATAAAATAGATCAATAAAGACCCTGTAGGGCACAACAATAAGATAGGTATTGTGGGCAGAGAGGATGACGCCATGCATAATTAGATCAATTTGTTTATTTTAAGAAGTTGTAAAGAATTAAAATAATTAAGAAATCATATGATAATTATTGAATAACATAATCAAATAAATAGTATTTTTAGGCATTTAAATATTTATTTATCTTTGGATTTCATTTATTGTTTTATGTTGTTGTCATTTAAGTATTCGTTTATTGTGTAATAACATTACTTTAGCTATCGATAATCAGCAGTATATCGATTACTTTAGCTCTTTTTCGAATGACCTCATTTCTGATTTTACCTATCCTTCGGAGAAATACTCTCCATAGTTATCTATTAACAAATATCACATGAATTATCTACCAGTTGATCTTATATAAGTAAATCCTGTTTTAAATACAATACCAATCATATGCAAAATCACTAGAAAAAAATGACTGTCGCCATTGGGAATTAAACCCACCTCTTTTTGCTATCAAGACGAATATAATTTCAATAATAATAATTCAGAGAAAAACTACCAATACTTTCCACTTCATAGCATACAAAATAGTGCACATTTAACATACGTAGTTCATTGCAGATAAAAACAAAACACGTGTCCGATTAGGAAATATAATAACAACACTGTTTACCGTTTTCACTATACCAGTTACACTGGCACGAGTATATATACAGGGCGGCAATGAAATAAACCCATCTTAGTTTATTAGTTCGCATTCAGGATTCTATTGCCAGACAGTTGCGGGATCAAATCTCTGAGATGGTGCTATGTTTGGTAGCTTTTTAGTCGAACAGCAGCTTACAGCAGCTGCCTCTTTTCATTTATTACAAAAAAAGTCATACTGACTTATATTTAAGTTTAGTTCAGTTAAAACATACCTTAACCAAATCTCCAGGAGTACTCTACCTTTGAATATGAACAAAATATTTTTAAATCATTCTAACTAAAGATCTCACTATACCTCCGATTAGACGATTTTGTTTTCACTCTGTATAATATAGTATCACTAAGAATATAACAGGTGTTATTTCTATCCATTTATCGTCATAAATCTTAATGACGATATCATAGCTATAATTAGAGTGATATTTTCAATGCGTGCGTTCAATAAATTATAGTGTCAACATTGTGCGTAGTTAAAAATGAATGAATTTTCACCTCTAATGTCAACTTTGAAGTTCACTCAACTTCAATTATTCTAACTGTACTCGTATGCTTAGGTTATGTTTAAATTTCAGCACAATTTAAATTAAATAAGTATACCTATTTATTCATAATAAAGAATATACTAAATAATGTACTTTATTTTCGTTTATTTTGGAAATTACCACAAATATTCCACACCTAATTTCATACCAGACTAATCAATTTAGTGAGTTAGATCTTAAATTATCAAAAACCAAATAAGAACCTATCTTTTATCGATACGTTTTCACTTTTGCAAAACAACACTCCGTTTATCATCAAACACTATCTATTTCTTAGTCACTTTCATAGGATTATGTTTCAAGAACACAGTCCAATTAACGGTTAATTCGATTATGTAAACTATAGCCATAGTTGAAGATAATGTAGTAGGACTACTTCTTAACAGCGCGTTAAATTCCTTGCGTTGGGAAAAGATGGGAATCTTAAGAAAACAGAATAGTGTTACGTACGATGTCCTATAGAGCAGCCATACCAACCAATTTTCTCCGAAACACGTTAGTGATTTTTCAATTATATTAACTATAAAATGACATGTCCTGTCAACTCTCGCCCATACAAAAACAGTAAATATCAGATTAAAAAATGGCGGAAAATTTTGTCGAACAAATCATATCACATTTCTACTCTATGTATGTGCTCCATGGATATTAAAAATATGTATATATATATATATGCCTTAAAAATATTGTCTATCGTGCTTTCCTTTGCAATACTTTTGATGATACGATTTGAGAGGATATCTGCATAGCAACCACTTCGTCGAGTTGCTAAGTTTCAATTGTAATTGGGTAAGCTAGGTTGCTTATAGAATTGTAAAAAGGGGGGGGGGGAGAAATGTCTTTTAGGGAAGAAAGGTTATTGACCTCGAACTGGTAGCCGCAACGTGGGGAAGCCTTCCACTCAGTGGATCAATGACCTTGTTTAGGTTTCAAGAAGCTATTGGATACCAATGCTTTAGAGACGCATGCTGGGCCGTAAATGGGAAAAATAACAAATATGATCATCAAATAGGTTGAGCTTACTGTTTAAATATGTATTACAACTATACTATGTTTAACAAATGACTCGTGTAGTATTGCAAAACTATGTGTTTACTATAATATCGCATTACAGTGAGCCTGTATGTTGCTATCTAACATGCGGATGAGATATGGATGGCTGTGCACTAATGGGTGCGGTTTTGGTAAATGCGTTCTAGAGGAGTGACTTCAATTCATTAATAAATTTTATGTATATTGATTGCTAAGGACAAATCTTTTATTACTTTTAACAAATTTGACCTTCTTTGAAATACATCTTTGGTTTTATACGCGGAATTCATAGTTTTGCCTTAATAATTAATAGAAAACGCATACAATTTACAAAGGCAAGTTTAATTTGCGTTTGGATTTAGAAAAATATGTCTACTATAAAGCGAGCTAGTGTTTTTTTTTTTCAACGATTGACTACATTTCGCTATCTTACAAGTTTGGGCTCTTTCATTCTTCAAGGAATTTTGGAACTATTAGGTAATCATTTCATTGATCTTAATTTTTGATACTCGATTAAAACTTTAATGTTAACATCTATTAACCATGCGTATTTCTTTGGCCCTTTCTTCTTTAAAATCTAGTTTCCTCACGGTCTTGCTTTGTCATTTGTCTTGCTTGGATAATGAACCCTTTTGAAACGTCACTCATTTTGAGTTCTGCCCGCTCTCTCCTACTCTATGTTCTTACCCACTCGATCGCAAGCGCACGTATGCGGCACACGTGTGAGTATTAATAAACTCGGCGCAAGAGCGCGCGCGTGTAGTGATGTAACTGCGTATTCATGTTTTGTACTGCGCTTATCACTAACACTACCTGGACATTGTTTAGGATGACACCTGGACTAAGTCGTGTCACACTACTCTAGTGTCTTATTCATATCTGACTCTATGCGGGAATTTTATGACAAAATGCCAACACATACTTTCCATAAGAAATTCTGAATATGAGGAAAAAACCGAGTCGATCTTGTAGACGCACTTAGCCCTTGTCCAATTTTCATCATTCATCTAAGAGCCTTTTCAGGGGAAAACTATATTTGTGTGTTTTTTAAACTTTTTCTATCATTCTAAGGATCTAAAGAAGGTTAATAATTTTAGTATATTTTATATCTTCTTTTTATAATCATAACCACTTTAATTTACTTAAACTTATCAAATCCTTAATTTCTGTTATTTTTATAATCAAGATCTGCAAACATAAATTTTAATTACTAAATTGCAGTGCTCAATTCAAATTTAAATAGCAATCTCTTGACACAGGAAATTGTTAACGGTCGAAATGTTTTTTGCTACGAGTCCACGATGATTACCATTTTTTTCCAAATCTCTCCGGAAATGACCCTTAGTTCATCACAAAAGATAACATTCAACTTGCTAATGCAAGGTAATAAGGTAATGGCTATTATGGAGACATGTATTGTTGTACAAAAAAGTGTTGTAAATATGTTTGCAGGTAGAAAGTTGTATTACTATTCTGTCAGCATTGATAAATTACGAATAACATAAAATAAAAACCTGAAAATATGCAAGTGATAATATTAACTTCTATAATATTAAATGCCTATAAATTGCCATCATTGTTTGCAACGAAACAACATATACGACTTTACAGACTACTCAACTTGGCACTGGCTTTTATATTTTTTATACATCAACTACATTGTAATTATCGTCATCATCATCAGCCTATAGCAGTTCACTATAACTGCTAGGCATAGGTCTTCGAACGAACAGCTTTGAGCCGTTTGCATCCATCGGCATCTCGCAACCTTGTTCGACAGTCGACCGGGTTTACGCTTTGTTCGTGGTCGATCGTGGGGAAGAAAGGTTCTAGAAATTTATTTCCCAAAGGTTGCCATTAAACATTTTATTATAACATTAACTTAGGGCACTCACGATATTATATAAACACCGGTAATATCATCATCATAAAAATAGTTGATTTTTTCAATTGATTAAAGTCATTCGTTCGACTTGAAGTATTAAATTGTGTTTTATTTATAAGTGAATTGTTATTACAATTTTTAAACGTACTGTTTCGTTACGATTTGATCTTAGTTAATTAATAAGTCACTACGTCTGTTGAAATTCATTTCCACATTAAAACCGTACGATACGTTAATTGCTTGAAACGATAACAACGAACTAAGTGAATTAAAAATTCGTATTATATCACGTTAGTTTATCATCTCGCGTGCATTTAAGGGTAGTCTTAGGTTTTAGACACACTATTGGATAAAGCGATGGTAAGTGACTTACTAGGTATATATTATAAACTCCGATGATGTTTGTAAAGGTTGCCTAGTATATTGAATTTTGTATCTGCGAATGATTAAAAATGCCGTAACTTAAACTTTGTCTATGAAAACAAGATTTTTATCTATTGCGCTAATGGGAGGTATTTAACGTTAAGCACAGGTTCTGGTTTTAATTTTTGATCAGGCAGGTCTACTCAGAAAACAAAATTTTATAATTGAAGATTTGATTTTGTGCAGAGACTGAGAGACATCATCAACAGCCAAAAAAAAATCTGACACCCCGTATCACAACGAAGAAATCTTTACTTCAATACTATGATGATTGAAAGTGTTTTCATGCACATATTTGTATTTATTTCTCTTTAAATCCGCACAAAATCTAATAAAATTTCGTCATTCTCGCTGATCAAACGAAATCCATCGGAACTAATCTTGCAATAAATCTTTCACCGTTATGAATCCATGTTTAAGACACTGATTGAACCAGCACGTGCATAACTTTAGTTACTATGTACGTACACTGTTATTGATACCTGTTCCTTAAAAGTCACATTGTAAATTTTTTTTCCAGCAGGGTCGTAGTGTGTCCGTAACCTTATTTTAGCATAGCATCATTTACTGCACGGAAACGTATGTGTTTTTCCATAATATACTTTTACTGCCACTCATACATTATGTCATATGTCAACTGGCTTTATAAAACTTCATGTTGGCAAAGAATAAATTAACTGACACAGTTTTATGGGTCGTTCTAACGACTACACTGCGGTAGTGTCGTTTAAAACTTTTTTTGACTTTGAAATATGATTGGTTTTGAGCGTGAATTAGGGTTTTTTGTTTTTTTTTTAATAAGGTAGACTTTTGAGAGAATTTTGGGTAGGATTAAATTTAACAGTGCCATTTGATGTTTCTAAAGGCAGATTTTTTAATATCCTAGCACCATTTGGATGCCTTACATATTGTACAGATCATGTCAAAATAAAATCAGTCTTGCAATATAATATGCACACATGACATGAAGGGAAAGTTTCACCGTTATTTTCATTTTAATTGCTCTACATTACCGTATGTTAAGGGAATACCGTGGAAAATGTATTTGTTTGGACGTTTTGTTTATGGGTGCAAATTTATGTTTTATGGTTTACGTTTCATTTTACGATATGACATGTAATCTGTTAAAATAATTGCACTTAAAATTAACTTAAACAATTAGATGCACGTTAAGGTGTCAAATTAGATGGCGTCATGGTAATGTTTGATGAGAAAGAATCAGTTCAATGACTAACAACGGTTAAATTGAAGGATACAAATAAGAGAAAGAGAGAGAGAGATTTTAAATAATCATAATATAATCATTTTTTAATAATAAATAATTTTAAAAATCACAACTACTTAATCAGGCAAGTTATTTTTTACTTACAAAATAAGTTATCACAAAATAATTAGTTCCAAAAATAGTACTAGAGCATTTGGGAAAATAAACAGAAAAAATAAACAAGCAAAATATTTTGATATTTCATCTTTTGTCGTTAAAGATAATAAAAGCTTTAGCTACTAACACCCAGTATCGTGCACCACCTAACCTAATAGTTGCGTGCAGGTAATTCAAGTGTTAATATCTACCACTAATACGCTACCTGCTACTACTCATTATGTATATGGCGTTAAAAGAGCATTAGCTGAACTAGAAAAGAGGGTAAAAAATTAGGTACCTACTCCGAATATTTCAGTTTAGCAAGAAAATGACATAAAAAAGAAAATAAGATTGGCTGGTACTCCAAAACTAACTAAAATTTTAACATATAATATTTGACGTGAATCCTGATAAAAAAATGTTTCTTAAATCTAAAAATATATTGCACTGAATCAATAACATGTTAAGCATTTTTTTCAAAAATCAAAAGCGACTTTTGGTTAATCCTTTTAATTGCGCATCAATATCAAATCCTTGAAGAGTACATTTTTATCTTGACATTAGGTTTGTATAGACAGATTAAATCAAGTGCTGGTTGATATCGATCGACGGCTAACTAGCCACGGGATTCAAGATGGCATAAGTGAGAAATAAAGAGCGATTTTTCAACTAGGCTTTAATGATGCGTTATCAGTGAGCTTATATCATTTATTAACTCATTTAAATTTATAGATATACTTAAAAGCAAAATTTATGCACAATTTATATTTGGTAAAGCGGAATCTTTGCGAAGAAATAATATTTAATATTACAAAAAATGCAATAAAAAGCATATCTATAAGACAAAGTGAATGATAATATTTTACATAAAAGGGTTTTAATGCAAAATTGATAAGCATGATTTTAAAAACTACAGAACGCATATCAATGAGTATTTTTCGCTAACATAGGAAAACTATTGTGAAATACAAACAAGATCAGCAAAGTTTTGCTAAACGCGTTATGCTAATACTTAGGCCACTAAGTTACTCCACTAAGCAGTATTTGCACGTAGATAAGCATAGCGCTCGCAAGGTTGTAAGTCTTAACACAAATGTTTGCTCACACAATATTTTCTTGTGAGCCCCCACTTGATGTCGACATCAAATTAAACAAGTTTTAAACCAAGAAACCGCTTTCAGAGTAATCCAGATAAAGTTTATGGGACTCGTAATAAAAGGGATAAAAGCAACCTTTGATAAAATTATCTAATATCTTCTCTTTCGTTGCTTTATAATCTCTAATTATTATTATTATGGCCACGCTTGATGCTTGTCATTTGCCTCTTGTACTTTGCCTTTTCACAGTTGTTAATATTATTTACATCTTTACTGCAATGTAGGTAATATCTTTCGTAATAATTTTACCCTCGACAGTTTTTTTTACTAAAGCTTAACTTTGTAACAAACTATTAGTCACTACCATAACCAAATTATAGATGGCAAGTACGACCACCTGATGAAGCTCGATTTTTTTTTGCACATGTGCAGCTGAGTGCCATCTGTTCCCGAAAATTTAGGAACAGTTGTCAATTGTTGCATGTTTTCAACCTCTATAATAAACACTTGAGTAAATACTTTGCTGCGGCCTCGTTTTTGCACGTCTTGTTCAATACATTTCCTCGTCCATGTTCATTTGTGTCGAAAATGCCAAATTAAAATTTTGCTATTATTGAAATACAAAACTTTATACAATTTTCTGAATTTCTCTTTGCTTGAAATATTCATATCTAAATGGTTCACCCTCGGAGTTTAGAAGTTTATTCAAAGAACAAAACATCTTGGAGAAGTAACTCGACTCGGTGCTAGCATCCCAAGAGACAAGATACTAAAGAAAGAACATTTATACAGAAAACTTGAGCATAGACAAAAGAATCAATAGCGGGAGATAAAAAAAAATCTTAACTCGAACCATTCAGGCTGATTTATTTGTTTATGCCGAAGCATTAAAGCTTAATATTGAATAACGTTTGGACAATATAGGATAGGGGCTGCGTAAAACTCCGTAACGCGAAGTAAAAAATGAAAGAACGAAAATGTTTTAAACGAAAACATAGTGAAGGAGATAAGAGAACGTTTTATTGTGGCTCGACATGGGGGCGATCGACAAGTTAAAAAAAGTCCAACACAGGCTGCTCCGTGTATCGACACTCGGAAAGTCTGCAGTATTTACAGATAAAAAAATCTCGCTGAAAATCTTTTGACTTGAAATGCTTTAGAAACTGTAGTTGGCCTTACTGAAGCTTTGTAAAAAAAAACTGACGCAGATTCTCAACTTTAGCTTTTTTTAAAAGTCGGTTGAAAAGAAATAAAAGCAGAAGGAAAAATTAAAGATAAGTATGAAGAAATATTTATTATAATAGTTCAAGATACGTCAGACGAAAATGTAAGACATTTCACGCACGAAGCTCACGATATTAACTGCATTGCGTGTCAGCCGCCGTAAACACTATATATCTTCATAATACACTATCTCAAGCTTGTGACATACGATACGATATGTATCTATTAGAACAATACATCAAACAACCTGTATATCTGATGCAAGACTTACTACCTGTCTTCATCAATAACATTTTTTACTACACAAAGTTCCCTGCCATCTAACGAATGTGCCATGTTTGATGGATTCGTTTTAAGTGCTTCACTTTTTGGTTCTTCTTATTGCCTTTAATAATACTAGAGGGGTGGGTACGCGACCTTTCGACATTAGAGAATTAGGTATCTGTCTGGAATAAGTCTATAAATCTTCTTCCAAACTACATTCAGAAACACGACTGCTTTTTTATGTCTCACTAAGTTGAAAATAATAGACTGAAGTTACATTTTATAATAATCGTAAATGATTTTGGCAGTTACAAAAACTATCTAGATTTAAATTAAGCAAAACTAATTTTATGAAACTTCATAACAAATAGACATAAATGAGCAACGGAGAATCAAGTACGAAATGCTCTTACTTGGCCCATGCGGGATTCGAACCCACGACCATTTGGTCTTTTAGTCCAGCGTGCAAACCATTACAATAAAGTATACTAAATCAAATATGAGCATTTATTCAGAATTTGATAGTAAAACATCGAAGAATATGATATAGTTGTTTTAAAAACTAATAATATGACAGTTCAATTACATTATGCTACATTTCACACTTGGTATAACTCGACACAAAATATTACTAATTAATATTGTCAGCAGATACGATAACATCATCCAAATAGTCGTTTCTGTAATCTCTAAACCCTAAATCTGTATATTTAATGAACACGCATAGCAGTTCAATGTGTAACGTTGAGATCGGTCTGAAGATAAAAATCAATTACAAATACGAAAGAGATTCAAATTCCCAACATCGTATTTGGAAGATGATGAAGAAAAAGAAACCAGTCAAGTGACTGTCAAGATCACGGATAAAGGTTCTGTAGAAAAACAATTGTAAAATTAAAAACACATAAGCACAAAAGCACATTAAAAAGCAAAAAAAAATCGTAACGTGTTTCACATGAGTGTGAGAAATGAGTCTCTATGGCAAACTATATCCACAAAGTTACGAAAAGATAATTTTTGCACAATTTTGCTTAATTTTATAGACATAAATAATGTATTTATTAAAGACGTCTAAAATAACGAATTAACTAATATGGCAGGCAATTCTGTGAATCATTTATTTTGCTTAGCCTGTATCTGATCCTATGCTACCAGCTTTCATTCTGAAGTTTAAAATAAAAAAGCTGTTACAAAAGGAAATGTGTGACAGTGTAAATATTAGGTTTCAATTTATCCCACTTAGCGCGCGGTACCCTAAAGGAGTACACGGCTCCCGTGGCAATCTCGATAAAATTGAATAAGAGGATTAAAAGATTTATCGCATAACCCTCTTCAGAGAGAAATTTTGGGTGTCCCGAATTATTTTTGTCGTTCGTTCGTTGCCTGGTAGAGGCGTGCTGTCGCATAACTTATCGTTGAAGTGAACGTTTGGTCTGGGTAATGTACTGACTTATTTTGGACGATGTGTTATGTCGTCTACATAAATTTTAAGTGCTATGGTAATTACTACCAACAGAAAATAGTTTTATTTGGGCATTTTAATAGTAACCTCTTTTCTTTAACCTAAAATAGTTTAAAACATAATTTTTAATTTGTCCATTTATAGTTGTTATAAAAAATAAAATTATGTTCGTTAGGTAAAAAATTTTTGTGAAAATAAATAAACAGACCTTAATAACATATAATTTAAAAAGGAATTCTTAAACAAAAAAGACAAAAAAAATGCGCAAAAAAAAAAATGACTTCAATCAAATGGACAGTTGCTCCCATATACTTCAACTTGAACTTTACTGTAACCCTACACATACTGTAACCCTTAAGCCATTTGCGTACATGTTCTAAATTTAGAAACTGGTGTACTTTCTTTAATTCTTTTCGACGTGATTTCAGATCACACAAAAACAATGCAAGCCTAGGCCCCATTTTAAATAACTGACGTTCACAAATCACAATACATTTACATTTATATTGAATTAAATAATTAAAATAAGAAACAGATCACTTTTTCTCGGTGAAAAATGCAATTCATTTGAAACTTCATTAGAAACTTATTAATGATGTATTTTTTTCTGCAGGTAATTTGAGCAACGCTTGGTAGATGGAAAAAATCTGGTAAGCGATGTGGTGCATATCGGAATACGCAATTTATATGGTTCTGTTGACGCTATAAAGAAAGAGTAACTGTAATATAATTATCGCAGTACATACTTTTATATAAACTACAATGTTCATGTAATTTTTTAAAATAAAAATACTAATGTAACAATAGTAAACAAAAAATGCAACTGAACCTTTTGTACAGTAAAAAAAAGTTAATATTAAGTTTTCAAAAGTTTCAGAGACTTATAATAGGTTAATAATAAAATAATTTGTAATAAGAAAAATAAAAACATTTAAATAAATAATAACAAATAAATATTGGACAACATCACATACAGTGCTCTTATCTTGTAGTAAGTAGCCAAAGCACCTGTGTTACAGAAATCAGAAACAACGACGGTACCACAACACTCAGACCCGAGACTATAGAAAATATTTTTTTACATTGACCCGACCGGGAATCGAACCCGGCACCTCAGAGATAGCGACACCCAAGTCCGGTATGCTCGCCTCTCGGCTACGGAGGTCGTCAAATAATAAATAATAGGTATAAGGGACGCTGCTTACAGTTTCTGAATAAAAAAAAATCAAATTTCAAAGAATAGTCATTTCCACCTGTAAACTAGTAACTGCATCATAAAAAGCCATTCGTGTTTTTGAGTACTATTATCAAATTCTTTATCGTCCAATTTCGATATTATACCTACGCATCTCAGAATTTGCTAACAGCTATTTCGTTGCATGTATTCCAAAATAGCATACTCTAAGAGTCTATTAATTTTGATTTAGCTTTATATGCATTCCCGAAACGGCATAGTCGTTACTCAGGTTGATACTGCCCGTATTTTATATCGAGTCCTTTACGAGAGTGTTACCTACAGTATTGCCTTTCTTAACTAAACTATAACAATAAATTTGCTAGAACTTTGTTCATTCCACGGCGGCAATGTTTAACAACTCATCCTTTACCGAGTAAATTACGAGGATAGTGTAAGAATATTTTTCATTAGAGAAAGGAGGATGGGGAACTTGCATAGATTCCGGGACTCTGGAAGAGTCGACTTTTTAATATTGTTCACTTATCTTTGAGGACCGTTGACAAACTCGTAGTACACGTTGTAATGTAAGAAATGGATTATGATTACCTTAAACTTTAAAGTAAACAAAAAGCAATGTATGCATAAGCTTGCCATTAAATATCTTTTAGCTGTCAGGGACATGGACCTGACGTTAAAGACACAAATGAAATAGATTACCTTTGTAAATTAGAATATAATATGGAATAATATATACTAGATCGGCATTTGAGTTTTTCACAAACATTTGTATAAATATTTTACAAACGTATAATTCCTACCACTTCCCCAACCTTCTTTACAATACATTTTTAGTTTCTTTCTGTCTAAGTCCATGAAAGTTGAATTCTAAGTTTCTATCTTCATTCAAGAGATTATTTTAGTTAAAACTAAACGTTGATATGCAGTAAACTGTAGATAATATTTTAAGTTAAATTAAAGTATTAAAGTTCTTAAGATTGACTTTTTAAGTATAATAGTTATGGCTCTTAGTAAAGAAGTTTTATAGTTTGTATGAAAGTTAATTAGCAAAAGTTCTAACTGATCCACGTTTGAGAGAGATTTAAAGAATCATTTATCAGAATCACTATACCTCTTACGACTTTTTAAAATAATTACGATTATTTTAGAACTTTACTATTTTCGAAATAAATAGTAATAAAATATAAAACATCTGAACATTCTTAAAAAAAAACAAAAAACCAAGACTTGCTCTGCCATTCTTATCATAGACGCAAAAAGGTTACTTAATTATCATAAAAGTACGTCTTTATTTAGTCAAGAAGTGTGTTCATCATCATCATCATAATTAACCCACATCAGTCCCCTGCTGGAGCTATGTCCTATGCCTAGAATTTTATGCCTCTCTACGCACGCCACTGAGCCCGATCTTTGGCTATTTTCTTTATATAGCTAGTTCAGCAAGTTTAAATTGGTGTATACTAGTCGCACCGTGAGTGTCCAAGTCCCAGTTCCGTACGTCATGAAAGGAAGTACGCACACGTTGAAGACTTTCTTCAGACTTTGAGAGATTGACGATAAAAAGACTCGGCGAAGTTTCCCAATGCTGCTCAGCCTGGCTGTATTCTTTTGCGAGCTTCTCTCTTGAAGTTGTTCTTACCTAACTGGTATGTTTGTCTGAGGTAAACATACTGTTAAGCAGAAAGCAGAAAGCCTCGAAAGCAGCCCCATTAACAGCTATCAGTACCGAAGTAACATGTTCATTGAACGTTTCGATCGTTTTGGTCATGATAAATATGTTATCAGCGAATCGCAAGTGTAAGATGAATGTCCGTTAATATTGATGCCGTGTCTTTTCTAGTTTATGGTCTTAAACATATCCTCCCGGGCATTTGTGATGTTTGGGGTCATTTGAGAAGAAGTGTGCTAGTGACAATTATTATCGCCTTTAATTAAATTGTTTTTACAAAATAAAATTTCAATCAAAAGAAAGTCACAATAAAATTATTGGAACTTTGTCTAATTGATACAGTTTGAAAGTTGTCTAAACAAAGTTCTTAAACGAACTTATTACCAACGTTTAAAGTCTATTACCGAGTGAGAAACAAAGAATAAAGCTGGAAAAGTTGACACAACAAATAATATCTTTTTTATTTTTACAATGTTTCGACACAGAACAATAAAAAAATGATAGTAGGCTATGAATGCGCCACTTAAAAGCGAAGATCGTCAAAGATCTAATTAAGACATTTGGCAGGTACCTACTTAGCTATTCTAGACATTAAAAGATTCACATTTAACATAATCACGTTTTTTTGGGGTCAACATAGGGATTTTATACTAATGCCTGTATTTGTATGAATTTGAGATTAAAAGTTAATGACTGAGGTTTAGCCTCCTGTGGGGCTAAATTAGCTGCGAGGGCAATATCACGGATAATTCATAAACCAAAATTCAAACTTATACAATTCGGGATGAAATTTAACTTATGTCGACTTGCGTAATATTTGAGACATTTTCAAATATCTGAGAATACCTAAATTTGGTTGCATTTACGGTAACTGGTCAGACAATACGGGTCTCAGACATGCATCACGCACGTCGTGACAGTCGATTTTGAGAAAATCTCAGTGGAACTTCTAACGGCGGGTTTGCTGTCTCTATGTGCGTCAGCGGCATACATCGGTATGCTCTTACATTTATCGTAATTCACAAACAAGGGAGCCTTAACAGCTTGTATATAGACGTATTAATGTACTATAACCAGACCAGCATAGTATGTGAAGCCACAACTAATCGTCACTCTTAAACGTGAGTTACAAGAACTATTGTAAAGAATGATTCAACTGCATCTTTCCTTAAGCTAGGGGAAAGAAACAATTAAAAACTTTGTAGTCTGTAAAACTTCCATATAGAAACTACTGCTATAGTATGTTGTAGATTAATATGAAAATCGCGTGTAGTACTTACACTAGAACACTTATCAGAAATATGCTTTTCTTTATTTATAACTTAGTGCAATGCAAGCCTTCGATTAACATTCACAATATGCGGTCATGCTTTAATGTTGTAATTTCAAAACATTTGTAAAGGGTTACCTGATCTTAAACTTGTAACTAGAGCTCTAGAATAATTTGTATCTTAGGCCCTGACACCTTATTTTTAATTATGGTTAATTTGGTTACCAATACACTTAGCAATATTAAAACCTCAAAAACTTAAATGCCAATAAAATAAAGACTGTCAAGTATGGTATACATAAATTAAATATGCGACCAGGCATTTGGTTTATATATTTACATAAAATGTGATTATAAGGCGGATAATCAACGAATAATAATTAAAATAACAAAGAGCTAAAAACAAAATAAAAAAGGTAGCATACAGTCTAATATAAAACCAGTTACAAATAAATACAATTCAAAAACCTAAGCGCAACACTACAAAGTGGCTGTTAATATCATAGTAATTATAAAAGCGCGTTTTTTTTGCGTTTCATAAAAGCAGTCGCAGTCATATAAATTCAGGATCCTTACGAGTAAGTCCTATATAAGGATAAGAATGGGATAATAAAATGAACGGAGGAATGCCATGCATTCACCATAACCGATGTCATTCAAAATATTTTCCCCCGAATAAGAATTCTCACTCGGAAAATATGGGGCTCTTATCTTTGAGATTATCATTGCTATTTGTTTTGTTATTTATGTTTGCTTTGATTAAATATTTTTCTTTTGATTTGATAATACAGTCTTTTAGGGCACTGTTTTTTAGCTAAATAAAATTATGAATTTAAGATTAAAATAATCTTCAACAAAGGGTTATCCAGAGTAATATTTTGCAACATAACAAAAGTTATTTGTAACTCTGTTTAGATATTTACTTTTTTGTAGCTATAGTTACAAGAATGGACAAGCTAATAATACTTAATGGTTAGCAAAGACATTCATTTCAATTCATTATACAAATTTACCACGATACTAAGAATTTTCGTACAAAACTGGTTAACTAGGACATAGCAACTAGATCGTAGATTTTAGAAGCTGCGCCATATCAATGCGGTCATAGTTATGATTTGATTAGTTTAACCAACGTTAACAAGCACTAATCTAGGTTTAGCGTTAAAAATATTATCTCTTTCCTGTTCTTTTTAAGCGACGTATTAATACAGCTCTAAGTACCGACTTCCTCATTAACTGTTTTGTTATTATTTATCCTAGTCGGCCATTTAACTTCTGGAGTCACCTCGATTACAGTTCGTTAAGAACGAGCACCTCACTTTGTGCAAATGACAGTTTTATTAGCGATTTAGGTTATTTGTGTGTGTAATGCGGAAAGTGTCAAGTTACGCTTGGCTAAAAATAATCGCATTTGATTGTTTTAATCTAGTTCCCACAAGTAATGCCCTAGTTAGAGTTTGCATTTGAATAAGTGACAATGTAATATCTACTATTACACTATAAAAAGTTTCTGTACGATAAAAAAAAAGATTCTAGGTGTTACAAGAAGAAAAACTCTTAATTTCTATAAAATGTCATAGTAAAACATATTCGTTAGTATTACACGATGTAAAACTTACAAGTTCGATTTTATTTACAAATGTCAAATCACCGAGTACACTTACTATTTATTTTGGCAACGATGAAGTCTGAAGTAGACTACGATTATTCAGTATTATGAAGCTACCTATGTTGGCCTTCTATACTTAACTTATTAACAAGTTTGGTAGCCATAGAAGTACGGTTCCTCTCTTTAGGCTACGCCCCGATATTTTAATAGGCACGTTTATCTCTATTAGGTAGTTTATTTACGGCGTATCACCATCGATGTACACAGCAGATAGATCCAGAAGACTCTTTTGAGTGGGAACTGAACGATGTCATACGTATGCGTTACCTTTGATAGAATGGTTATGCTTATTTTATTAGATTTCAACTGTTTTTTCAATAATTGGCAATCATGTGTTCACAGTGATCTTTTATTTTTATTATTTTTGCTTTTTCTCAGTAATCTCGAATTTTTTTTCATTAATTTTAACATATCCAGGTTTGATGTGACGATTGTTTTCATTATTAGGAAACGCCGTTTATTAAAAAGCTAAGTATTGTAATTGCAGTCATATTCACGAAAATGTCAATTCAGCCTTAAACATCTGTACATAGGAGATAATAAACTTGAGGTGAGTCTCAGGATTCTTTATAGAAGACTTGCTTACATGCAACATTTTAAGAATAGGAATCATTTTATGGGCTACTGTGGTAGACGAAAATTGTGAAGGCATTCAGAAAAATACCTATCATATTCTTGTAGTGTTCGATTCATTTTCCTATATCCAGTCATAATTTCCCTAGTCTACTGTTCCTGTGTTTACTGTGGTTGGTGTCTGATGCTCAAATTGTGCCGTCGTTAATCCGAGTCGTGTGCGATCAGTAAAGACTCGAAATTTACCGCCAATTATGTTCGACTCAATTGCGATGCAAGTAGTAAAACTGGACGTGAAATATGGAGCTTTAAAATAAATATACTATAAACTAGCAGTCGAGAATCGTAAGTAACAATATGACTTTTTTAATGGTTTTAGTAAAGAAAGTTATGATTTTAATACGGGTTATATAGTAATAATTAAGTTTTTGACAATTATCATGTTAGTGAAAACAAGAAAATAAACATGTAATATTTATTCCATGTAAACGTACAATCAAAAGGTTTGCCCATAACAGCTTTAAAATTAATAACAGCTATGGAACGTGCCGTATTATTTATGTATAAGCAAACCCTTAAGACATGGCATAAATTATTCAAAGTCAACATCATGAATTTTAAATATCAAACTTGGAAATAATCTCTTATCGACAAGAACAAACTTGTTTATATCATTTTAAGTTGTCCGTACCACAACAAAACATACGGAATTCATTAAGAAACTGACGTCTTTTGATAATTATTATAAAAGCTATTGTTATACCTATTGGATTTTCATCAGTCTTGACAAATTGAAACAAACCCAAAAGTTGGACTGGGAACTTTTTAAGCAACCGTCTTCAAATAAGGGCACCTCCATTTATTAAGTCTTACTTGAATTAAAACGGTTGAACATCTATTCTGTAGGGTATTTTTGGAACGATGTTCTTTTTTAGACCATAATTGCTTTTGTGAGTTATTAATTTGTTTCTATCTCATAACCATATCTGTATTTAGTTTTCATAATTCATCATCCACAAATTAAGCCTGTTCCAATCTAGCTCCTTTGTTACTAGAATTTCAAGGTAAAATCAGCAAACTGTTTTTTGCACAGAAAACGTCTAAGTCTAAAGGATTTAATAAAGCGTAATGAGCATTAGAAACTGGTCCTATTAATTTTATAACAGATATTTCCTAAATTGTGTTTACGGAAATTGTAACGGAAACCTTCCAAAGATAATGCCGACTAAAATGGTTACTGCTAAGCGCCTTTTATGGTACGCTGCTCGTGCCTCATCGATCATAAATTAAAACAACAGAAGCAAATGCTATAACAGTTCAAAATATCTCAACCCTTTGGCTCTCAATTTTTTTGCCTCGAAAATTATGAAGTATAATGAACCAGAGGGAAGTAAGTTAGCATTAAGTATTCGCATTTCCAGAGCTGTCTCTGTCGAGGCAGTTAAAATTTCACTTGGCTAAGCAAAATTTTCTGTCCGCTGCAAAAATCTTCCCCTTTTAGGGAGAGGGGAGCACCGAGCGAATTCTCGCATAAAATTTACATCGAGCGGTCCATACAAATTACCATTTCGCTTCTTACTCTGATTAAATGTTGTAGAAAAAATATTGCTCTCTAAATGGAAGAGAAAATTCTCGGTTTTCGACTCATTAAAATTGATGTTTTGTTTTTTGGTCGACTAACGTTGGTCCAAGAGTGATTTCTTTTGTTTTTTATTTGACTCTGGCCAGGAAGTTTCCTGCTTAATTCAATTTAGTTTTAAGAAATAATCTCGAGCCAACATCCCTCTCAAAGTTATTTACAGCAGCCGTATAGAAATTCCCCTCGTGACTTAACCAAAAAGCAAGAAGAAAAAAAGAATGCGAGCGACCGACGGACAAAACCTCGCCAAAACTTGGCAGTACCCGATGAGGTTTCGTCCAAAAAAGGTGTATGTAACAGCATCTTTCACGCAAAAGGGTGAGAAAACAGTAGAAGCGGACTGAAGATATTTGGCAGGCCTTTACAGGCTAATGATCCACTTGATTGCGGTTAAGTGTCGCTATAAAAATGTCTGAATGTTGCCAACTAGGAAAAAACAGTTGCCTCCTCTAAAGTGACTATTTTTCCTGGCAGTCTCCCGATATCATGAGACAATTGCCTTTAGGAGCACTTTAAGTGGTTGGGAATTGATGTTTTCCTTCCTTGCTTTTACAAACTCACTAACTTTTTCATGTGAAATTGTATACGGGAGTGTCGCAAAGTGTTATTTTCTTTTATTTGTTCCTGCATGCCTAATTCAATGGTCTGGCTACGGAAATAATTTATATCGTGTATATGCTAATTCTATTTCTAAATTTTACGATTTAGTTAACTCTTATACAAAACTAAATATGCACCAAATAATACAACAACTGTCACGATCCTTTTAAAAGAACATTTTGTTATTTCTTAATATTGATACTGATTTTTTAACAAAAATATCTCCCAAATGATATGCGTTGCCCAGAGCCAATATTTTCAAGTTTGTTATCTTGCTTAATTTATTCAATAATAATAACCTCAAACAAATATATTTTTAAATTAATTATACTGCGAAATGTCACCGGTTTCAAACTTAACTAATTGTAAAACTGTAAATAAAACATTAAAGTTTTTAATTCAAAACAAAGTCAGTAAACTTAGGGAGTACAATTTAATATTCTTAGTTCCTTAAACTTTAAACGATGTTGACAGAGCGCTATAATCGAAAGTTCTTCAAGGAGTAATTTTTGGGGAAACTTTATTAAAAGTTGATAAGGTAAAGCTACGGCAGTTTTCAAGTAATATAATACTTTTGCGCCGGACGAATAAACGTTTCAATATTCGAAAGGTTCATTAATCAAGGTAATTGACAGGAAGGGGACTTGGACGGTGTCTACCCCCCTCCATCCTCTCTGGACGCTCTTTTGTTTTGTTTTTATTTTGGAATAATGAAACAGTTTTATGCGATAATTTGCTTGGGGGAAAGAATGATTGTCATCGTTAAAGTCGTTAAGTTTATAGAATTAATGTGATTTGTTAATAATATAAAATTCTTTAGAAATATTAGGTCCCTTTTTGTTAAACGATTCGTTCTACTTAAGCGGACTTAATTAGTCCCCAATTATGTTTCAATGTTCAATTATTTTTGTGATTATAAACCGATAATAATTATCCGTTTGAATATTATTAAACTATTATTATTTTAAATAAAAGTGTTGATCCAAAATAATCCTAAGATTGTTGTACGGTAGAACAGCTTTTTTTATCTTCTTCTGAGCCCTAAGTGTAAATTCGCAAACTCATAAATAACGCCCCGAGAAGATCTCAATTAAAAATAGACATCTCCGTAATAAATTAAAGGAGAAGGAAATAAATCACTATAATAAACAAATCGCTTAATACCACGGTCGGTGTTGCCAAAACGTAAAGTTACTAATGATCAAAAGTTTTCTGTTTGATCGGCTATGCTTCCCTTAACCATATTATCGAGATGGAGATAGCTAAAGAAGAAAAAAATAGAAAAATTACGTTAAAACAAACTTGAAATGCTGGCAGAAAACAAGTTTTATAACAATTATTTGTAGTAACAATAGCATTAGTACTTAGTGTCGGAAGCGTCAAATCCTTCATTGTCAGAGTTAGCACGCTTAGCGAGTTTATCTCCCGTGTAAAGAGCCCATTGATCATTAATAGGACATTCATCATAAATCAGGACATACGACAACCTTGAACTATTGCCGTCTCGCTCCAACTTACATCTCCATTCCCGACTAAATGGGGTTCCGCAAGGATTTACTTGACAAATTACTTTTTCGCTTTTCTTGTTTATAGGAGGCGAGGGGTTACTTTTTTCACAGTATCGGCGCAGTATCGGTTTGTTTACGGCGAAGTTTGCTACAGTCATTTGGGAACGATTTTTATTAACTTTCAAGAAGTATACTTAAGTGTATTGCGACTTTTTCGTTTAACTTTACGTTCGGAGGTTTTATAGGTGCGCACTCGATTTTATCGCTTATTAAATTGACTATTGATTAAGTATTAAAAATGAGTTTGTTTTTTCTCCGTACTTTGACAAATTGGGAAAGTTTTCTTTCTCTCATAGCACCGTCGTTAAGGAATCTACAAATCTTCTACCGGATAACATAATTGTTCGACCAAAATCTCCGCCTACAATAAGATAAAAAGATTTGCAATTCAAATGTAATTTGATTTAAGATTGAATAATAACCAGTTAGAATAAAAGATATTTATCCATGCTCATATTATCTTAAAATGGGTCGACAGCCATGTCAATATTAATTATCGTCAAGTCTAATTCGATTTTAAAACGAAGTAATACATCTATTCAGGGCTTAGAATCGATAAAGGTTCTTGCTTGTTATAACTTAAGTCAACAGCTTTCGCTAAATACTAAATATAAGTAAATCGTTTGCAAAATATTTATTACAATAAATTGGATATCACTGCTTTTGAAATCTTGCCATTATCTGAGCGAGCATTATTGTGCAAACTGTTACAAAACGCGTCAATCTTCGAGTGAGAACACCCACATAGCTCGCAAGAAGGTTCTCCTAAGGTCAGTGTATTGGGGCCATAGTAATTTCAACTCCTAAAGCAACTTAGTTTTAGTCTTTATCAATATCTCTCTCTTTCTCTATTTTACGATTATCTCTAAAATTGTCTTCCTTATTATCTGTTCCTGTATTGGTTAGTGGTCATTGTGCATAATTTACATGTTTTAAGGTCTTCATTTATCTTTTCATTATTATAACCCAGTAGCCCTAGTTTCATTAAAGCCAATGTTTTGACTAATTATCGGATTTTTTTAAGCATATTATTTAAAAAATACTATATTTGCATTTGACATCAGCATATTCCAAGAAAATTATTATTGTACAAAAAAAAGATTTCGATTTCACAAAAAGTCATTAACTCATCAGTATAGTCACTTGCCTTATCGAAATGGTTTTATTATTATGGCCTGTTCTGTTACTAATTGACGCTTTTGACCCTAATGTCAAATGATAACAATACTCCACGGTAACTTGTTTTGCTTTCACATTTGAGACCATAGATAATAACAATACATAGTTAGAACATAACAACGGTAGGTAAGGAACTTACCGTTATCTTCAGCAAATGATTCATCAAATAATTTTAAAGATTCTTGATGTTTTGTAAAATTGATAACAGGTTACAGTAATATTTGATCAGGGAATTAGAATGTTCACATTTTTCATATACTAAAATTTCAGCTTTCTACTAAGCCAATAGGTAATTTATATTTATATGTAAATGATGTCTCCTATGGTTTTATTTCTTTAACACTTTTGTCAACTCCAAATCAAGATACAGTTTACACAATGTTCCTTGAATCAAATTGAGTTTTATTATTTTTGGAATAAGAGTCGTATTGGCTTTTAAACAACGTTTGTCGATTGCAGAATCGCTTAAGTTTACGCACATTATGAACGCAAATTTGACATTAATCGTCATATTAATTGTGGTTTTATGCGACACCAGAGCCCAAGGTTTATTTATGCACGAACTGATTTGCAATACCAGTTTGCCCTTCGTGTTTGAACATTAACATATTTAAGCGAAATCGCGCAGATACGTTATAAATTTTAAATACAGTTTTGAAATTACATCTGCATCTTGATCCACTTTTGGTCTTACTTCAAAACCTTTTGAATTTATAATGATATTCTAGATTTTACTCAAATTAAGGACAGTAAAAAAGGTAGTAAAAGCTATGAAGTTGTGTCAAAATTTGGTATAAAATGTATGTATGTACTGTATGTAATATACATTGCATTAAAGAGTATTGATACAACTTTTTGATTTGTCTGTGTTTTTTTAAATATTTCTGTATTACATGGACCATGTGCATTTTTTACATTCATTGTGAACAAATAAAAAATATCGTTATTTTTGTTGTAAATTTATTCATCAGCCAGATTAATATGATTATTATTTAAACAAGTTTTAACCTTAGAGGTAAAGTTATAGTCGCCACTTTCATTAAGGTATTTTTTAAATTCCAACTCAATAATGTTAGCAATTTAAAAGAAAATGTCTTCCTTATTGCGCCTTTTATAAATTAAACTTACTTCAGGTGCAAGAATTTATATGGTACCTTTAATTACGCCAGCGTTTTACCACTATTATGTTTAATTATTAATACTCGTAAATACGGTCTAATAGCTCAATTGGAAGTGAATCTGACCTTTTTGTATTGTTCATTAATTTTAATGCAGAATTTTTCAGTTATTTTAAGTTCTTATTGGTTTTGCGATATTTTAACTAGCTGAAAAGAATGAGGAGCATACAATTAAAAGACTTATAGATCTTAATAAGTAATGCATTTTTATTTTCGATGATTGATGATGATTCAGGAGACCCTCAGGGTAGCGGTAGGGTAAAAGTATCTCTTAAGACAATGCTGACTTCATTATAACTCTGCCATATAATAATGAAAAAATAGCTAAAGTTATACTAAGTTTTATTTAATGGGCGATTAATTTGATTAGATTGACATAATCTTAATCCAAGTTTCCGTTTGGTCCTTACTTCCTTTTTTCGCATTTTCGTTTCAAATATACTACTAATATTTGAATGTTATGTTTTTTTGAAAATTCTCAGTTATTCTATCATACCTAACAACAATTCTAACTTTAATGTAAACCTAATTCATAGTAACGAGGTAAAGAATCGCGGCAAGGTCAAGTTTCTTTGGCTACTGGCCGTGGTAATGAGGCGTTAGAACGTACGCAGTACATGCAAACCGTTTCGTAATCCGAGGTTATCCATTGCAATGTAACAGCGAACGAAGGTAGCATAGAAGCGTTATCATCGTACCAAACACATCACTCAACTGTTGAAGTTGGAGTTACCCGCACGCGTGCCTCTCGCAATCGCCACAAATTGTCAATCGATAAATGGACTGCAGTTTTTATACATTTGTATATGTTACGTCGCTTATTAGTTGCTAGGTTGTCGGTATCAAGCCCGAACCTCGGCGTATTTTTTTTCCCTTTATAAGGCACAATATTTAATTAAAAATCCTAGATCTTCGATGCTTAGAAAAGTTTTTGAAGTTAGTAGTATGAGCGCTATGGCACTGCTTGTAAATTGTCGCTCAACCATTTAAGAATTCCATACATACAACTATACTTATACCTATGGCAATTTTATTATTTTTAAATAATGTAAATTTTTGTCCTTAAAATTATTGATAGATTTTTTGATTTTAAAACTTTTTCTATGCTTTCGCTAACTGCAATTTTTAAATATCTCGATTATGTTAGATTAACCGTACCTAATAAAAGTCGAAAATCCATTATTGAATAATGGACCTATTTATATCACACAGCCAAAATATGGTCGCACATAAGGTGCCAAGTTATTTTCGAATAGTTAATGAGAAATTGAAACATTGGACTCAATTCTTAAGGCTAACTTACTAAAATAAGAAGGCCAGTATCCTGCTACCATATAATTTCTTTTGTACATTTTCTTCTGCCTTACATAGGAAAATCACTATGACTAATACTACACATCTACCTATTGTTATCTGAATGTATAGGTTTCTTCACAATGTTTTCTCACACCCAGAGTAACTTCATCATCATCATTTCAGCCATAGGACGTCCACTGCTAAACAAAGGCCTCCCCCAATAATAAATCATCGGAGGAGATTGCCGATACTCGCCACGCTTGGGAAGCGCATTTTTTATAAAATTTCGCACGAAGACGCTGCTGTCCATCTCGTGCTACAGGTATCAGTCGCCTATTGGCGGTGGGGAAGTGTATTCTTTACGGTACAGCCTTCTTCTTAGTCGATTCGCTCTTGACAGAGCGGTCGTGGTCGTTATGTAGTTGTGACGGAGTGGGCTGATTTTACGCGCTTCGCGATGTCTCGCCATCTCTCTCTGCTGGAGGTCATCCTGTTGCGTTCGTTAAGGGAACCACCCACAGCAGACTTTATCGCATGGGTGACCTCCCGCGCGGTCTAGTTCCTTCCACTTTTCCCTGGACGACAAGGCGTTCTATGGAACGGTTGTCGCGCTGTCCAAAGAATGAAAGAATGCGAGATTGCACCAAAGAAAACAGGCACTGACTAGTAAAGTTGTATAAATCTTTACTTTGATTCTGTAAAAATCTGATTTCAAGTAACGACATACAAATGTGACGCAGTTATGTACCTAACAGTACCATATTTAAGCACTTAACACGCCTTCGGACTTTGTACCGGTATCAGTTTGATAAATTAATACATTCCTGGTGGTGTCATGTCGTTTAACATAATAGTCCTGTCTTCAATGATTTATGTAACTTGCGGCCCAAAATGAAGTAATCCATTTCATTATGATATTATAATGGTTGAAAGCCCCTGGAGACTAAAACTCGTACCTTATTTTGCTGGATTAAATAATCATATTATACAATGTAAAGTTTGATATATCACCAAAGGGTCGGTGTATGTTTTATAATGTATTATGTAAATAACAAAATACATGAAATAAATAAACAAATTTCAATAAATATGCGCTCGACAAAGCGATTGGATGTCGCTGTTCAGTTGGCAAATATTCTTATATGTGAAAAAATTACATCATCAAATATTACCTACAAGTTACATATTTATATAAGACTAGCTGATGCCCGCGACTTCGGTTGCGTGGTCTTTTAGTTTAGACTATGGTTTTGCAAAGACCATGCAAACGGAGTCGCAGGCAACGCCTAGTTTTTATAAATATGTTACTTGTAATATTTAATCAGTTTCTAATAGCATCATTCATATAGCATCGGTGTTAATTGAACTGAATATATACAATTATGAATGTTGATATTATCATGAATATGTATGTGGCATGATATTTGAGCATAATTTTAGCGAGTTCATAATTTGGAGGTCGTAATGTGTTTTGAATTACAATTTTAATTGATAATTAATTTAACTTGATCATACTTCCTATAGTTTTTTTTAAATTTGACATTCAATGATTTTGTTGTAATGTGCTTCACATGTAAATTGCAGATAAAAATCTGTTACTTTGCATTTTTAAAGTAGGTATATCTATATTTTGGTTTTGGCAAACAAGTCCTTTGATACACTGGTGCATCAAACATTTTACTGTTTCAGAGAATAACGGCATCTTTCTCATCTCATCGTAAAACAACAAAGCGAATTGTTAATGTTTTTTTTTGTCTTGCAATGATTTTCTTAATGCAGCCAAAACTTTAGTACGTCGTTCTTAAGGCATAATCAATCAAGTGTATCATCATCATCATCATTTCAGCCAAAGGCTACTGCCTAACAGAGGTCTCCCCCAATGACTTTCATTGGGGGGGATTGCCAATACTCACCACGCTTGGCAGGCGGGTTGGTGAGCGCAGTTTTTTATAAGATTTCGCATGCAGACGCTGCTGCCCGTCTCGTGCTACAGGAATTAATCGCCTCTTACGACACGTCTCCTGTTGGCGGTGAGAAAGTGTATTCTTTCAGGTCGTCCCCACACGGCACAAGTGTATGCAACTCGTAATTTAAATAACGCAAAACCTCCCACAACCTAATTTTACTACTAATACATAAATAATAACTGGAAAAAAGTGTTATTGTACAGACAGCAGCTCGTTTACCTACCACAATACTCAATAAGGAATATGCATGAAAAAAATATTTTGATTTTACTATATTTATAAGAAAAAATATGAAATTATAGTGCTAATAGTGAAAACAAAATTGATTTTAGGTAAAAAATAACCGTAAAATAGTAATTAGAAATTAAGGTATCTCTTTCTAAAACAACTTTTACTATGAAAAATGAATGGCGGGCGTGTAATGTGACGTCATGGTACATATCGGATCTCCTTGTCTAACACGCGACTTTAATGGGCTGTAAGTCGAGTATTTATGAATATTTTTTAGAAATTCTTAGTTTTATAAATTATAATTAAGTGCTATTAATTTTAGGACCAAATAAAAAAACATGTATATTCCCCATCTCTACGTGTCGGAAAATTTGTTCAATAACCTTTAACTTTTTGGGTAGGCTTAACTGCCGTTGACTGTACTTTATCACCAGAATCAGCCCCTAAGAGGTATTGCGATATTTTGATAACACCTTGTAGAAATTGCCTAGACTGGTGAATACTTTCCTACTTGTCTATTTACTCAAGATTAAACGATTGAGTAAGATTTCTTATTTGGCATGAGAGACGCATCATCACAATTTTGACGTTAAATTGAAGTAGAAACCGATGAATTGCGACCAAAGTCGGACACCTTGTAAACTATCTTTGCGCAAGAGTGCAGGGTTACCATGGCAACGGGAGGTAAGTAACCTCTCGCGGTTCCTCCCAATATTATCAGTATAACGACCAATAAAAGTCGAGTACGTTAACCACACAAATTGTGAAGTACAGTCAGTTGCGAAATATTTTGTGGAAGCATTGATATTACAGATGGAAGAGGATTGTATATCAAAATTTACAACATTTGTGAAATCTGAAGAACTTTAGTAAATTTTAAGTTCATCTATTCAATTTTAAAAAGATGGTTTCGGACCGTCTGAAATTTTTGATTTTTATGATGTATTTATTTTAGTGCGCATTAAACCATATTATACGTTTGCAGCTAGATAAAAACAAAAACAAAACCTAAACCGCGAACCGTGGGCAGACCGAAAAAGAAATTATCTTGTTGCATGCTCTTCATCTCATCTCTGAGTCCACATCGCTCGTGGAGCCTCTTAGAGACCGGATGGACTGACGTAATCAAGGTACCAATAAGCCACTGAATACAAAGGGCCCAGCAGGGGGTACGCCTGTGGCCAGTGGACTTCCAATCTCGCGATAATGAGGATGATGCTTTTATTTCATTGCATTTTCTCCTTCTGATGATCTTTGTCAAGAAGCGTGCCCTGCAATGTATCGTGAATAATTTACTTTACTCACACTACAACATCTAGTTGTTCGTTTGTCAGATATGAATTATGTCGTATCGAACTGTATGCGAGTTAGTTAAACATCAAAAAAAACAAATTAGATTTTTACTATAACCTTCGCACGTGTCGTAATGAGTGATTTCAAACCGTTAGTTTTATAGGTTATAAAACACTTGATCGTAAACTTCCGTGGATAATGTTTAGAAGTAAAATGGAAGTGGTGTTGAATCACGGAAAGATATACCTAACTTTATCATTATCAATCCTATTTACTTACAAAAAACGTCATGGGAATAATTTCGAAAAACGCCATGGGGATGATTTACAAAATTTTTGGGTTTTGTAATAAATATTATTATACGAGTAGTATTACTACTACTCTTATAGTGTCTGTATCCATCTGTCTGTATGTCACAGCCATTTTTATCACAACTTGTCAAAGAAAAGTATATATAAAAAGTCTCTTAAAAATACACACATGATCTAGCCTTAAACTAAATAAATATTTAAGCATGAATGATAATATTTTGATTGTTAATGTTGCCGAGATAAAATAATAACCTATTTTATAAACATTTTAGGACATCAAAAGCCAGAAAGAGTTTAAATAGTGAAGATTAATAAACTAAAATCTAAAAACAGAAAAAAACAAACATTAGACAAACACTGAAAATTTACAAGCAAAATAAAAAGCTCTATCATTATACCTTATTACCATATCTATTAAAATCATAGATGCAGATACGTCTTATATATCTTTGACATATCTTATACCTTAAAGCATTAACATTACTTCAAATTGTATAAATATTGTGGCACTAGGCTTGGCACATAGTATGCAGACCTAACAGCCAATGGGCCAGAAAGGTTTTGAAATGGAGGCTACGTATCAGCAAGCGCAGCGTAGAACGTCCACCCACAAGGTTGACAGACGACCTGGTAAAGGTCAGGAAGACGCTGGATGCAGGCCGCTTTCAACTGAGATTGTCAATCTAGATCACTATGAAAGGCCATTATTCAACAGCGGACGTCCTATGGCTAAAATGATGATGATGATGATGAAATTGTATCTGATATATTATGCCAAAAGTTTGTGTATCGAAAAAACACTCATAACAGTTATTATATCGATATCTTTCTTCAAATCTACTTTTATTCCTACAATCCCCAACATTAACATCTAATTTTCTGTACATACCACATTTCCTGTCGCCGTTTCCTAAACTTTTCTAGTCCAACCCACTTCGTGTAGAAAATAACGTATTCAAAAACTCGACAGTTTACACGTTCATGGATACTTTAACCTAATATATTGTACTTTTCAACATCACACATCTTGACTTCTGACGACTGAATTCGTTGACGGCATAATTGCTGTTCACGCACCCATTCTTTTGAAATAAAAGTCATGAGCGAGTCGGATTTAAGTTTAGATAGGACCCGTGAAAATACAGTGTTAGACTTATGAATCTTTAATTGGATCTTTTTTGAAGCTTGGGAATGTCACTACGTTTGCGATCCGCTGTCTTCATTTCACGGATTCGTCTCATCCAACAGCTATATCACCAATATTTTCATGATCTCGAGGTAACAAATAATGTTAAATCCTTGTTTAAGAGATACCTGACAGTAAAATTAAAATATTTAAGTAATTTTAGATTGAAAATAAATAAAGATTTTAGTTTGTAAAATATGTGTGTAAATCTCACAGAATAAGTACCTATACATCAACTTTAAATTTAATTTGTTCTATAAATAAAATAAACAGCTTTACAATAGACTTTTACTGCCAGCCCTTGGAGAACGGAACTCTAAAAAGGCGTCAACTTAAAAACACACCAAAAACTACTAATACACACACCAACTTGAACCTTCACAATTCGGTCAGTTAATAAGGTTTTCTGAAATTAGAACATGGTAATGGCAACACGCGAGGCGATTCAAGATCACTATCTATTCAATGGATGGTTATATAGTAACGTGGTGCTTAAAAAATACGGATCTCCGAAGGTTGGTTAGGGTACTGACGTAGATAAGCGATGAGGGTGAAATGGTATACAATATACTGTTGTCAATATCATACTGCATGAATTTGTTGATACTAAAAATATACACGAATAAGAACACACCAGTCGTTATTGTCAAGAAGTAAGGCTTAACATCACACCTAGAATTTATTCAATTACTGATAGACTAGCAAATAAAGACAACAATAAAATTATTTCTGTTTGCTTTTTTAGAGAAATATAAACATTTTTTAATCCTTTATCTTAGGAACATTTTCGTACCGTACATCAGAATCGCTAAATGACACAAAATTAATTGTAAATAGACATTCTTGTAACTAAAGATTAACTTATTATTGATACTCGTACAAAATCACACGACGAAATAAGTTGTTATTAATGTATGTATTTAGTGCGATAATTTAATTTCCGTTCTCGTTTTTTAAACCGCTATTTTCCTGCCACTAAGACCTCAGTCATAGTTGAGTGCAGTGCGTGATTTAGTTAATGAAGACCGCTCTAAAAGCATTGTATTTAGTCAAATAACAAGTAACAAATGTACAGGCCAATTATTTGTGTTATAATAGCATATTTTGGGTAATGTTTGATCATAGACGCGGAATAAATAGAGCTGTGTCATGGTTGTTACAAATTGTAATATTGGGTGTTAAATGCTTGATGGTGAATTAAGTTAACACGATGAATTTACATTTTATTTACGTATTAGGTCAGTGGAATTAGTGTTGATACCTTCACAAGTTTACAATTAGACATCACTAGTAAGCCTCGCGTTGGTATATGACTCGAATAGGTCTTCTTTAGGGCACTAATTCACTTCCTTAAATTTGTTTTCCCATACAACCTTACTTCATTTACAATAAAAATGTTAGTACACATAAAAATCAGATACAGATCCAGATCAGATAGTTTCAAGCAAAAACCTGACATTAGCGTATATCAATGAATTATAAAATGATTGCATAATACCATTATGAAATGTAACTGCATCAATCAAGATGTCATTAGATCCATGACATCAATCAATCATATCATGTTCTATGGCAATTCTACGATGTAATACAAAAAACGACCTCACTATACTTCCTTGAAAATCGCCGGGCACTTGATATTTCAAAATCACAGATACCAAGGTGATTTTTGAAGAAGGAAACGTACTACTTTAAAGTGCCGAATCACGATCCGACCGGCCTTCGTTCTAACACAATTAGTTAAAAATACAACCAAGTCTTTGATCTACAGATAATAATTACAAAGCCTATCAATAAAATTGATGACTTCGATACAGTTTCATCTAATAGCACTTTTTTGGGGCAAGCTGGTTCAGCTACCGAACAATTAGTTGTAAATTAAACGATTAATACAGATCAAGATACATTAATACTAAAAGAAAAAATGAACAAGATGAAGCAACGATATACAAAAAGTAGTACGAAGTTATTGAAAATTAAAACAGTTAATGATTGGTCATTATGACCACCACTGAATTATATATATAATTATAAATTATGATTTAATATAACCTAATAAAAGTGAAGTATGATATTATCACATTGTTCATCAATTGTATCATAATTAAGATAACTTTCTCGTATAGAAAAGGCTACAATGCAATTGAAAAATTCAAAACCAATGCATGGAAGATGTCTGGTTCACCAAAATTTTCAGTGCCACTACTAATATTCCTTAGCTTTAGCCCGAGTCATACTTCTTCGGTTTTTATTATTCATTGTTTTACTTTAGAGTTTGCACTAAAATCTTACCAAGTATGAGGCTAGTCTGACACAATTTTCTAGGTAAATCGAACAGAAAGGCAGACTGCCTAAGCACCCTCATAAAAGGTTATATAAATAAAAAGAAACAGAAAAATAAAATAGAATTTGAGTTAAGGAAAAAAATCACGAAATCACGACTGATCACAACTAATCTCTTCCGTAAAAGCCAAATACAATTTAAGTGTTATCGGTCGAATGATCTAAAGAACCAAGGTCACAGACCAAATAGATCAAACAGTGCATTCGTTGTAGGTACTCATAGCACCTTTAACTATCTAAAGAGTAATTTAATACTGACTTTATCTCTAAATGAAGCAGTGTGTTATTAAGTAAAAGTTAGCCTACATTATACGTCTCACTGCAGGGTCTCGCCTCGGCTATGTGGGTTTGGGACATACCTATTTCAATACGCGGGCTACTATCAAGTGACATTAGCCAGGATTAACTTTAGATGAGCCTTACCGAAGCACGGATTGTCAGAAGTTATTTTATTAGAAGATTTTTTTTAATACATTCAAGTTAATTATTTAAGCTGATTATTTCAACTGCAGTTTAAAAACCCAAATTAAATAAACACAAAATAATGTGATGATAGTATTTAACATGTTATAAAGTTGCTTCGGTTGACTTTACACCGTTTTGTACGAAATGAACTGTCTGTTTTTGATTTTACTTTATCAAGGTCTTCGAAATATGATCCTTGGACCATTCACTAATCGTTTCTTCCACGCCACCGAGCCGAGTTTCACGTATCACTTGTTAACCGATAGTTAAGTCTTAGTTTTAGAATAGGGTGCGGTGGTTTAGTTAAGAAAATGTACTGGAAAGGTTTTATCTGGCTTTAGAGACACAATATTTTGTTGGCCTACCCAGTGTTAAAAATAGGCGATATTATTTATGTCACTTATTATTTAATAGTACGTAGCGGCCACCGATTTTCAATTTGTCTTTTAAATGTCCAGCAATCACCAAAATTAACTGTCAAAATTTTGTAATAGGCCCGTTAAGGTTCCATTTACGCAAAAACAGAGTTTTTATAAGTTTGATGCCTTTGCCTGTGTGTCTGTTTGTGACTTCGTAGTTCCCAAATGTAGGTTCTTGTAATTTAACTTTCTTTTAGTTGTTTTTTTTTTCATTTACTTCCTATAACTGATCAAGCATACGTAAATGAGACTCAATAGAAATTCTATTGTTATGCGGTCTCATGAGACCGATTGGATGTTAACGGGTTAAAGGGCCCGATGCTCCGGCTTTACGTATAAAAACTTTGTCTATGCAACTAACACTGAAAACGCTGGACTTAGTATTCACCTATGTTTAAACCCATTCTTAATGTTGTATCTGTTTAACTGTAATTTAATTAATTCTCTTTTTATAACATTAAGCCATTACCTAACAACAACTTTGAAAGATCGAGTGGAAAAATAAGTTGTAGGTATTTCAATGCAAAGAGAGGAAAAATATCACTTTAATAGAATGTTTAAAATAAACTTAAGCCTTATTTAGACATTAAACACTTTAATAATATGCTAATTCAATGAGTCGTCTTTAATGTACCCTTGTATGTTGAACAACTAAATAAAAGTTATATTTGTATACTCGTTAACCTTCGCTCGGAACCGGTTAAATCAATTGCGGAAATTTGCAAAACCGGTCTAAGTCAACTTCCGATTTAGCCTAACGTCTATAAACAAGTCAAATAGGCAAAGTTATTGGCAAGTAAAAAGGGGAATGATAGTAAGAAGCCATGTTTAGCCTTGGGAAGATTGTACGAGTTGCATTAACTAGTTAATTGACGAGTATATCTCGGTTCAACTTGCTGAATTATTCAAATCAAATCAAATCAAATTAAATCATTTATTTATGATACACAGGTAAATAGTTATTATTACATAGGAACAGGGTTTTATGAGAGCGCTGTGATCAGCCTTGGTGGCATACAAATGTAACAGAGTTCACAAGTTTAGTTTAGTTTTACAAAGCATCTATATATAAATATTGAAATAAATGACAATCAATTACTAAATAGCATAATAATAATAATCCGTCATTCGAGAGGAAATAACCTAAAAATGTTGTCGTATTTCAGTGGTTTAATCTTTTAGATAGATATATTTATTGTACTCCATACAAAGGAGTTGCAGAAGTCTTTATAAGTCATATTGTAATAAAAAAAATCGTATTATATACATTTTCTAATAAAACCAAGACGATCGAATTGGCGTAGTAACATGGTGATACAAAGGGTCCTGGATATGATTTCCGGTATGGGTCAATTGAGCTAAAGAACTTTTCTAAACAGGCTTCAGTCCGGATACTTCAGCAAAATTTTTAGTCTCGTTCAATCGAAACACGAAGAAGTTAATTTCTTTCTTCAATATCACGATTGGTTTGATATCTGATATACAGGGCTACATTGCAAAGGGGTGCCAAATCTTTAGGAGTGGCTGAAAATCAGTAACTCAATCGAACTATGCAAAGAACAAAAAAAATTTTTTTTACATTAAATTATTTCAGAAACACATTTTCATATTTCAACAACAGAAAATATCTGTTGAAAATCGTACGCGTGGATAATTTACTCATTTATGGAAAAATTGCACCGTATGTGCACTGCGTAAGGTCCTTGTTGGCTCGCCGTACCTTTCTTAGACTCTCTATTGACTTTATTTTCGAAAATTTTAAAGATTTTTTTTCGTAACATACGGTTATTAAAAATAGAAACGATTTAGACGCTTCTTTATTTTGTTCCCTAGATCTTATATTTTAAATTTGGCACCCCTTTGCAATGTAACCCTGGTAGTATTAAATAGTTTTCAAATTTATATCAAAACAACAGTAAAAAGAAAAAAAATATATAAAACATTGTATTTAATACGACATTTCATTACAATCTTTTAGGAGAGTACACGACGTGCAACTTGTTAGTAAATTACCATGATCACTATCATAAATTCTTAATAAAATAGATTCAGTAGTAGGAACCTAAAAAATGAAACTCATACATCATAATCAAGATTTTTCCTATTAAGGTCAACATTTGATTGCAGCACTCCATTTTGATATTGACATTCGCTATGGCCAGTCGTTACATGTTAAATAATGAATGTTATTAACAACACCCACGGAGCTACCTTATAAAGGCATGTTTGACATCACCAAATCGGACTTGGGTCAAAATCGGCACAATAAAAGTAGATACAGTACGGAAAAATAAATGAACACCTCGAACAAGCTATAGTAAATCCAAAAAGATTTTGGAATTATTATTAACGCTATCAAAAAAAAAAAAAACGGGCAAGTGCGTATCGGGCCCGCGCAATGTAGGATTCTAGTTGCCTGTCACAATATGTATACTTCTTCTAAGTAATGTTCTGCTCATTTTATAAGTTAACTCGGTAACATTTAAAGCCTACCAGCTGTGTAGTTTTCGTATAACTTCGTTATTTAGGACAAAGCGAAACTATAAAGGATCTGTGTTAACCTTAAAAAACAGGTTGCATAGAAAAATAAGATTTTAAAATGAGCGACCAGATAGAACCACCCGGAGTGCTAGCCTCGCATGGAATGGCTGACGCAGTAATTAGAGACTTACTTGTACTTACCAGCTTCCACCTAGAAACGTGTCATATGGGGGGTTAAAACTCTCACACGGAAACAGAGAACCTGCTGCATCTATTTTTATTAGTATCAAGTTTAAGTTCGTTATAAAATATCATCTTTCGATTGTACAAGATTTTTATTTACATTTTTATAGACCCATGTTTGGGAGATGTAATTTAGATAAAATTGGTTCATTACCAGTGTCTATTAGCGTCATGTTTTGTAATCAAATTTTTAAGAATATCATTTAATATACCTTTAAAATATGTGTAAAGTGTACTAAAGAAAGATGCATTAATAGGACAGCCTTCCAATAAAGTAAAAATTATCAAACCCATTTTGCAATTCTTATAATCTTTTAAAAATCTCGATTACTCGAAATGGCGCCTCAGAAATTTACTGAGATAGGTATAACTTTTTAAATCACCATTTACTTGAAATTTTCACACACAATAGCCTTTGCGAAGTGTTTATTGAAATTCAGCCCTGAAAGTGGCAATTTTATTTACTGCTACATTTAGAAAACTTTCTTGAGAGGCAATAAATTTACGCCGATAAACTCTATTTGAGCTAAAAGATTTTCTTTATTTTTAACCGACTTCAAAAAAGGATGAGGTTCTCAATTCGTCAGTATCTTTGTTTTTTTTTATGTATGTTCAGCGATCATTCGTTACCAGGTTAACCGATTTCGATACTTCTTTTTTTGTTCAAAAGGGAATACTTTCGGAATGGTCCCATATAAATTTGATCAAGTTCTGATGATGGGATCTATAAGAAAATCATCAAACATTGCATGAACTCCATACCGGACTGATTTTGTACCTATGTTGCCCAATATTTTCGGCATTTGTGAACCGATTTTGATGATTCTTTCTTTATCGAATAGCTTATACTTTAAAGATGGTATAT
The DNA here is from genome assembly GCA_963576865.1 of Anania hortulata. NCBI lineage: Eukaryota > Metazoa > Arthropoda > Insecta > Lepidoptera > Crambidae > Anania > Anania hortulata. The sequence continues at coordinate 1,771,296 of OY756407.1, forward strand.
TGACATTTTTTTGGAAAAATTTCACCTCTAAGGTGGGAAAAATAAGGGATGAAATCGGTGTTCAGCCGTTAACTTATGTTTGCACTCAAATGATTCGTTTTGTTGAGGATTATCACTGTATGTATCACTAAAAATAGATGAAATAAGTAAATTTTATAAAAAAAAAGTAAACCGACTTCAAAAAACTGCAAACGAAAACATTCAAACTCTCATCGGATAGCACCGACTCCAAAAGTAACTGATTAGGTACTTATGTGTTGATATTATTTTTAGCTTTTCAGTTTTTTGAAGTCGGTTTACTTTTTTTTTATAAAATTTTTTATATTCTATAGAAAACATAAGCGAGTGTACACGACTTTGCTGGTTATAATAATGTAAGTACTAAAATGCTCATAAAGTTTTAGGTGAATTGATTTCCCAAGCTATGAATTTAAATGCCATGTTTTAGTTTTATTATCAAACCGTTTTGTGTATTACCTACAACGCTTTAAAAGCAATGATTTTAAACTATTTTAGTTTAAATGCACTCTGCTCTGCACTCAAAAAATCCAGCAGGCTTTGCCCAGTATTTTTGTAAAAACACCTTAAAGGTTTGTGTAAAAACAGCGTCAAACTAAAAAAAAACACTAAGTAAATAAATTAGTTTTTTATTTTTTATTTATGTGATTAAATCACTAAGACCACATCTAAAAGATATTAAAACAATATAGCATTTTAATAGTTCATAAACTTGGTTACTAAGTCATATTTATTACTCTCCTTCAATCGGAACTCGACAGAGTAAACATGAAAAGTTATTTTACAAAAAATATACTAAAGTAATGTACTTTTATGGTTCTCGTCCCCAGGCTTCTTCATCTTTTGAAACTTGCAAATGTTTTCCCTTCGTTATATTATGTATATTTTAACGGGAATTCTCGTAAATTTCTTAAATGCTTCCTTGGGCTTTGGTTAGGAAGCTGCGATCTTAGCGTTAGCGGTAAGCGGATTAATGAAATAATAAGTAACGTGTTACTATTTTAAGTGATATAAAACATGTTAACTATACATTAATTGATTCAAATTCTACCCTACGTTTGGCACATTGTTGTACATCTAATAACAAATTGGGACCTAAAGTCCTATTTAATTTGACTTAGGCTATCATCAAACTGGTACTTGTAAAACTTATCAAACTTTTGATCAATCAAAAGTCAAAAGTCAAAAATCTTTTATTCAGTTTAGGACAGAAAACTGCCACTTATGAACGATATAAATAACTTATCCACGCATTCCTACAACCACCAAAGTGTTTTGTTTTAAAAGGCCAAATAAAACCGCGGTAAGATGAGAGATTGGGGATGATGTCCCCATGAATGTCATTGGGGGAGGCCTGTGTTCAGCAGTGGACGTCGATGGCTGAAATGATGATGATGATGAAGATGAGAGATTTGAGATTATATCACAATATAATCTCAGGTATGCTTTATAAGATATCACTTTAATGTAATTAAATTTATATTTTTTTTATAAAAGTTTAATTAAAAATAACAAATGGTCTAACTTTATTTTATTATTAAAACGCCTGCAAATAAAAGTATGTAAGACTATGTATGTGTACTATCTTAGTAAGCAAAAATCCTGGACTTAAAACAACGCTAACCGCTCCGCCATTGAACGAAAATGGCTTCACCCGATACCACAGCGCTGCAGCGGTTTCGGAACGTTAGCTCTTGCTTTTTTCAGCGAATGTTTGTAACCAAAATGTATTCCCTTCGTGATATTGCTTATGTGTAGGCCGTTAAAACCAGGGGTGGGGTAGTGGCGCCGCCAAGTTGCGTTATCATACTGTTAGTAACAAATGGAAGCAAGGGTAAATGATTGACGATGTTCTTTTTATCTTAGGTTGCTTCATTTATGTATCTTGGGACATATGTTAATTAAGAATAGACTTGCTCAGTATTAAATAGACTTTACTATGTTAAGCTTGAAATTTTGGAAAGTGGCAATTGCCAAGCAGAATATGCATCTTTTAACGATTAGAGTCAACAGCTCAACAGCTTTTTAATACTATTTCTGACCAACACTACGAATTTATAGAATTTAATAAGTTTTATTACTAAAATGACTTTTGTGACAACAATTCTTAGACACCTCAAAAACAAAAAAAAAGTTAGACGGTAATATTAAAGTTGCAAAAGTAATGAAAACTAAATGTCTATAGACTCGAATCTTTATGAGATTAACCTTTCTATCTTTTAAAACTCAAAGGAACTTGGCCTTCATTTTGCTCGAACCATTTTAGACGACCACGCTTCCCGTGCTATTTGAAAAATGCGCTACAACGGTCTGACGGATTAGTTTGTAAAAGTAATCATAACTTTGTCATCCCTATGGGCTGTGGACCTGATCACCTGCTTGTCAGGCCTGCAAGGTAATCATAAAAACAGATGTACCTACCCATCTGTCGTTAGGCACACCGACATGTTTTTTCACTCGACTTAAAAATGGAAATAGTTCAGCCACAGTTCTTTGGTCACGTTTTACGATAAGTTTGTGACCATTGCTTTTTAATTTTATGGTCTTCTATAAGCGTTTACATGAAATTTTAAACGCGTACTAAACGCTAAGATAAAAAAAACTGAAACAAATTTGACAAAATTGAACAAGAATTGTGCAAAGAATTGATATTAGAGAAGCGTTATAAGATTCTCTCGGCTGCAATCTCTGTAAGCATTTTCAATAAACAACCGAATATTAAGGTGAAGTAAGCGAAGCGAAATTTTATATTAGCGTCATACGTTCTGTTTTAGGTGAGCATCGGAGTAATTCAGAGGAATGGGGGGATGTAAGGCAAGTGGCCATAGAGGGTGGAACCACGGTTACTGAGGGTGGAAGTGGGGTGGGTGTAGCGGAGCATGGAATGGATATAAGGGAATAAACTGTAGCTACGCGACCGAGTATACATATACGCAATTTCGTAGCCGAAAATATGAAACGCTTTAACACGGGAAACTTAATAAAACCAGCTTATACACGAGAAGCGGCTATAATCACAATTTAAATATCTAGATCGGAAATATCGGAATACATGAATGAATGTGACGTGAAAAATAGACGTAGGGTATACATATGGACTGTAAACTATGAATAATGCAGTGTCGATACATGTTATTATCATTTTTTTACTTTGAAATCTGGGTGGAGATTTAAAAATTTGGCCGGTCGTTCAACTTGTATCGGATTACACAATCCAATGCAGGGTACTCAACTGTGTCAATATTCAAACATATTGTAAAAATATTTCGTTTGCAACGCAAATCTAACTATGACGTCAAACTTTTGAATATTCAAGATGATGTTCATCTAGGCAATTTTAAACAAAATTCAGTCTAACGCTAGTTTACCAGAATTGTATAATAATTTCTTTTTTAGTTATGACTAACAAAGGTTTTGTTTCTCTTTCAGGTAAGAACCACCAATTTTCGCAACCTAACATAGCTTCGTACGTAAGTACATCCAAGCATTGTATTGTCTAGACCGTCGACAAATAACTTTTACTATCCAATCGATGCGGGCGAGCCGACAAATGTATCGGTACACATTTTGACACCTCGGAAAGTCTTGAATTCATTATTTTAACCGAATTCGATTGTATCTTTAACATAGAGTTCAACGCCCTCATTAACTGTGTGTCGTGGATAATATATGGGACAATTTTTGGCGTGTGAATCTACAAATTTTCATATTGCGTCAGACGATTTAAATATGGTCGGTATTGCAAGGGTTTTAGTTAAGGTTAAAGGTAAATGACCTAGTGCATTGACATTTCGAAATAGGATTACAGAAAGTTCCAAATGCAAAAAGATTTAAAGCATTTATCGTGTGATATAATGTTATTAGCCACAACGCTAAAGCCTTTCTTGTTTGTGAAGTAAAGGGTTCTGACACAAATAGTGCACATGCCATAAAATGACTCTAAATTGCTTTAAGAAAGTTTTGATATATGAATGGAATCGTGCATCTCACGAATTGTCCGATCAAAGAGCCATCGATGCGTTCAAGGATTTAGCACTAGAAAAAGTTAATTGTAATCGTAACGTAGTCTGTCACAGTAAGGTTGAATGTCAATAACCTCAGGACTTGTTTAGACTCGAGAGCGTCCGTTCAGTGACTTTAAAAATTTTAACGAGACGTCTACAGTTTATATTATGTGCATAGTTTCAATTTTTGATTCAAAGTTTTGAATTATAGTATCGTTGGGATACAATATTTAAATCAGTTTTTCACTTTTTTCATGTATTTTTGTTTTAAAGTATAAAAAAAATTAAGTCAATGAACTATCATACGATAGTTTAAATTGATTTAATAGTTTTTTTTTTGAGTCAGGTGACCTCGATAATGCGTTCCCACGTTGATTTATTTACCTTGTGTGTAAGAGTTGTTAAGATCAAGACTTAGTCGTAAAGTTGCTTTACCTGGTTTTTGGTCCCCTTAACTCCCAGAAGCAATTTCAGGATATTCTGTATAAATGGTTTGCTAGTTAATATTAATATATTTCTATTTCTTTTACACACATCATACTTTCCACCTTTTTCTAGTCTGAGTACGATTGGGAATATAATGTACAGAATTTTATTGATCAGTCTGAATGGTCTAGGATATGGCCTTATAAGAGGACTAAAAGTCAATGTCTGGACTTGTAATATACATTGTTTTCTTATTTAGCAAATTTTCGATTCGTATCTTAATTGAAGCATTATCTGTGACCATTTATTGTTTACTATTGATCGAGGCAAGTTCACTGAACCCATTATCTTTGTCGCACTCCAGTGTATTCACAGCTGTTCCTATATAAGTTTGTAAAAAGATTTTTGTGACTAGTCAAAGGTGTTATTAGTATTATCAAATGCGTTATTTTTTCTATTTTATTTTAAATGGTATTTTTAACTTCCTATAAGGAATGATTTTATTGCATAAATACAACAACTATGATAGCAACATCCAATTTTGTATTTAAAATATAGTCTATTAAGGGCATAGGGCAAGTGATATTATGTTTCGTGATTTTAATATTCGTCTTATTAGAATCAGTTCTTAAAATTAAATTAGTCAATAACAATAGGCCTGATAATAAAAGAGAAACATTAGCAAATATGGATGATAAAAATATAAAACAAAAATCCTAACAACTTAGAAACGTGGTATCTTTGGTCCAGTTATGTAATCGATATGTCACTTATAATATATTCATTATCGAGACGATGTCGTTAAAATTATAATTAAATTGTTATTTAATTGGTAATTAATGGATTTATTGATTACTTGTTTAACGGTAGCGCAAACAGATTTTGTTATATGAGCAATATGAGGATGTGACATAGGAACATTATACATACTTTTGGAGATAGGTCTTTTTATAGGTGTACAGTGGTCTGCCATAATTTAATTAGATGCTGAACTAAAGTATACAAGTATCACTGTAAAAAAAATTTTTGCAGATGACTGTGCACTGTAGTTAAATGGCTTAGACTTGATATAAATATTTATCTAGATCAAATTATCTTTTTAGATACTAATAAAGTCGAGTGACACTCAACCCAGTACTTTTATTGGAAGTATTAAATTAATACTTTGACCTAGTTGCCGTGTATTGCCATTATTATTACATAGATATCATTATTACGTAGATAACCTACGGACATCGGTCCATAATGGTTTATCTGATAACACATGTCTATCACTTTCTAATGCTATTACATATTTCATTTGATGGTATACGTGTATTCGAATTATGTTATTAATGACAATAAGCATAATACCTATTTCTATGTTTGGAACGAATAATTGAAAAATGAGAAAATTGTTTTTGATATTTACTCCTGATAACAGCAAGTAATTGACAAAACGAATGTATCGATTTCAATATCAATTTAGAAATAATCAGCTGCGTACAATCACCGTTGATGACGGATAATGCTCTGAGTAATTTCAATTAAGTGAATGATGTTGTTGTGTAAAAAACGTGCCTGCATTACGAAATAACAGAATTGTCTATAAATTGCTTGAGATAGACGAGAAACATTCTGACTTAGCTCCGAGAGTAATAAAGTTTGTTGCCAAAATTATAATAGCCACAAAGACAATTATGTTAGAAGTATAAAATTTTAGTACAAGGCTGTCTGAGAAGTTTTTGTTAACTATACAATTATAACCAGTAAGTAATAACATAAGACAGTATTATAGTGTTAAAGTTGATATAGGATACATTTCACATCAAAGGTAAATCAAAACAATAATCATTATCAGACACAAAATTAAATAATAATTGGATGTGATAGTAGTGTCATTGAAATATTGGTAGCATAAATCAATAGTGGAAAATCCTAAAATCAGGGGAGCAAAATTAAAATACCGTTGTTTTAAACACGACGGATCAACTTTAGCGATGGATTACAGCTACGTCGATCCGAGCTTAATCTACGTTTATCATCGAGCACCAGGCTCCGGCGAATAGTAACACCGATGGACAGTTTAATCCACGCGTCAAATACGAGATTTCGTTCAATAAAGTAATCCCTTTTTTTGGAACACACTCACATATAACCTTGTTAATCTACCAGAAAATAGTCATGAAAAACTGTACAAGAATAACTGTTTAAAAGGTAATGCTATCTCCCTTAAGTTCCGTCTATCCAAACTTTGCAAAGCTTCTCCAGCAAAAACATTACAAATTTCTTCTCACGTGTGTGAGTTTCCACACCATGTTTACCTTCCGTGGTAAAAGATAAATTATGTATATAGGTTTCGGAAACTCATTGCTTCGTGGTTGAGACAGGATTCCGACCCTCCCTCACAAAACACAATTTAGAGCTAGGTCATTAACCTTTAAGATACTTTCATTTATTTTCCTATTCGCTTCTGGACCTCCAGTAAGTTATGTATCCACTAAATTTATGTTTTTCGTTTTGTGCTATTAATTCTGACAATTACCTGAGCAATACGAAATCTGAATTGGCTACTCAGACTCCAATTTTGTCCTAGATTACAGAGTCGATGTTTAATCCTACGCTATCGTTAGACACAGGCCGTCGCTCGATAAATGTATGACATATACATCTCTGATAACTAGCCAATATTGTCCTTTATCACGTACGACTTAAAGTCCAATAACAAAAACTTATAGCCGCGACAAATTTAGTGGGATTTCTCATTATAGGGGACGCATCAGATTGGCGTCCTAATATTTCTGATCCCCGTTTCGATGACAAACGTCATGTTTATAAACGTTTCTGTGTTTCCATCGTTATTTTGAGTTTCCGTAAGATTAAGATCCATCTCGACAGCATCAATTTAACGTCACTTTAAATATTTATATGGCAAATCGTTTCGACAGAAACGAAAATGTCTCTTAAAAATCGTGACTGGACAATCACAAAACGAAAATGTATTTCGACAGTTGATAAAAGCTTTTGAATTACCTGTATTACATCGAAGCAGATATTTTCAACAGAGATTTATTATAACTTAAACAGTTGAGAGGGAATCATTAATCTTCTTCTGTATTCCCCACTAAATTGTTTAAAGGAAGGCACAACTGACAATCCATTTAGAGCTTTTTTGCTAAATAAAAAAACAAGTTATTGCTAATGAAGCGTAAATAATCGAGAAAAAGCTTTGGGGCGACTAATGTTTGGAATTTCAAATGCTCAACCGATTTAACTCTCCAGAGGCATACCTAAATCCCAGAAGTAATTCCTCCGTCTGGCAATATTTCAAAAGAGCACTTAACATTATTGACATTAGACGCGAGAAATGAGAGATACGAGTGCGCAAAAGCAAAATTATAATTCAGCGATAACTTTACCATCACGCCAGTTCATTATCTTTGTTATTACTTTGAAATAAGGCCTAAAGTCAATTTCGGCATTGGTAAATTTGTTTTGCCTCGGATTAACATCGCGCGGGCTTATGATCTTGTATTCAAGAAGGTCTGATTGATGTGGATTACATGGGCCAGTAATTTCTTTTTGTTAGAACGACGTTAGTTACACAAGGAACGTGTTACAAAACGTAATTGCTTTTTTGAGTGAATGACTTAATTTTATTAATTTAATTTTGTCTATTTAAGTTTATGTGTAGATGGCTTAAAACAGTATGAACCATTCCGTGTACCTAGTAGGTAAACACGTATGTACACGATTTAAAGTGACGTGTACCAGGTGCACTTTAAATCATAAGCTTTCGTCTGTCTATAATTTCGATCTCAATTCCTTTTGAAATTTGTACTATGTAAAAGTTAATGGGGGACATAACATAGGCCATGTTCAGCAATGGACGTTCTATGGCTGAAATGATGATGATGAAAAGTTAAATATGATTGTTGTACTAAATCTCAGGATCTATGTTATCTTGTATTCGAATCGCGCTCTCTTAAGTCCTATTTACGTTCGCAGGTATCGTAACTGAGAGCGAAGGTTTTATGTATGTTTTGTATTATTTCTCTGAAATTGGAGGTTGCACATCTGCTGCACGTCGCCTGCCCAGCCCCGTTTTTATTGCCCTGTTATGACTGCAATTCGGATCGAGCCTCGCACTGTTTTTACTTATTTTATTTATTAACACGCCGTGTTCCATTGCGGTAAATTAAATTTTTGCGAGTGTGGAGTTTGGTTAAAAAATTGATTGCGCTCCGATGTTTCTGTTGGGCGTAAGCTTTGTACAATTTTGTTCTTTATATCGTCACTTTTAGATTTAAGAGATTCATTTGTTTCGTTTGTTGCATTGTGAATGCTAATATTATTTTTGCGAAATTTTTTAAAGCTGCAGAACTTAATTTAAAGTTTCAAAAGCTTTCCAAAAATAACGTTATAAGAAAATTGTGTAATCTTATTCAGCTTAATCTTCTAAAGAGACATTTGCGCATTTTTTGTGTTCGAGTGCAAGAGAAACCGTACGGAAGAAAGTTTTTGATATATCGTTGTAAATGTGACACTATTCTTTAGACTAACTTCGCGGAGATACGATTCGTTGTCACTTTGTATACAACAAACGCGAGCTGTAGACATTCAGTTTCAACTTTATTTAATTTCAACGGATTGTTCTTCTGATTTGTATGAGTAAAGTTTCGTTGCTTCCAAACTTGTTTTGACTTAATTGCATTTTACATGTTTAACGAGATACGTTCTTCGTATTAAGTGTTTATTCTTTAACTACGCTTCTCGTTTGGGTTTCTCAGATCGCTGTTAACACTTTTTAAATGATGAGACCGTATAAATAATTAAATAAATTAGCATAACAAGTTACTTTAGTTTTCTATCTTTTTTTAAATGCATAGTTTCCTGTTTACATGGCAATTGAAAATTAAGGTAGTGATCAATTTAAGTGTGAAAAATTGATTCTTAATAACCGATAAGTTCACGATTGTTCGTTTTGAGATTTTTTGTCTAAAAATAAACAGTTTTTCGATTATTAACGCGTGCGATGATAACGCCAAGGTTGCTGGTTGAATGGCCTTTGTGATTGACTTACATATACGTTGTTAATAGACAATTCGGGGTGAAAATTAATTTTGACAAACACTGAACTCTTGTACTATCACTGTAGCAAAATCTATTTAAAGAAAAATAGTTGCAATTTTTTTTAAAAATCTGACTTACTAATTAAAATGGGACTTAAACCTATTGATTAGTGTCGATGAGGTGCAGTAACCGTTTAGATGTATACATGGACTGTGTAGTAGTGTAAGTTATAAGCAGACCAGGTATGTACAACTTTAATGTAATATGTTTACATAAAACCACTAGTAAACGTCACGTGAAATTAACAGAATTATTAAAAAACTAGTTTAATCCCAACACCTTTTTAATATACATCGACGACCTCCGTAGTCGAGAGGCGAGCATACCTGACTTGGTGTCACTTTCTCTGAGGTTCCGGGTTGGATTCCTGGTCGGTTCAATGTAGAAAAATAACTTTTCTATATTGTCTCGGGTCTGGGTGTTGTGGTACCGTCGCTGTTTCTGATTTCTGTAAGACGTGCTTTGGCTACTTACCGCAGGTACAGAGCAATGTATGTGATGTTGTCCTATATATCATAATATAAGTACTATAACTAATCACATCATTATCTTATACTAGATCAGGACTGATATATTTAATTATTTTGCCACATCTAGTCTGCTGCATAATGGCACAGTATCAATGACGTAGCACAAGCATTGCGTTCATGCTCGTACCGATAAGTTTATAGGACATTACACATCAACTCATGTTACTTACATGATTTATCTGTTTTATGTACTGCGAATATTGCAGAGTTGTTCATGTTAAACGAAATGAAGCATCTATGTGGTTATCATATTTTGATGTTCATAATTTAGTAAGTTATAATAATATTATCTTGATAAAATATGTGTTAGTTAACTTATAGTTCTCAATTAAAGTTAAGTTATTCAATTTAGGTGATAATAATATAGTAACACTTATCACACTGCATACTTAGTTCTACAAATAGTATTCATGGCATCAATAAACTTGTGATATGCTTAATTCATTAGAATACGCTTTTGCTTTGTCCAAAACATCTGTATTAGAAAATAATAATACAGACTCACAACCACAAAAGCAAATACACCTGAAGACGAACCCCAAAATAATACCAAAATAATAATAAAGCCTCATCGTTGCATCTTATTCCATTTAATATAACGTTGCCGAAAGCAAACCAGAAAGAGCTTAGTTGAATAACGCCAAAGGGGAGCCGCCCTCAAATATGGAGAATATTTTGGAAAGACCCAATCCTGTGAAAAGGCATACCGAAGAGCCAATTCACTTTGTGCTTTGGCTAGCCTATTTTGCTTGTCCAGTTAACAAACAGAAGCGCTATAAATTCCAGCGAAGAATGACACTGTGATCCCGGCTCATATTTCACGATCCCAGACGTCTCTTCCCCATGTTTTACGTATACACACGAGAAATTTCGAATAAAAGGTAAGGCATTAATAACAAGTCTAGACTACAGATTTTGTATGCTAAAATCGAAGAATCGAGTGCATTAGCGTAACATTGGTACACACAGAATTTTATAATAGAACTTAAAACTTATTGTGAACAAAACTGAAAATCTCTTTATGGATGGTCTTGCAAAATGTACAGATACAATTTTCCATTTGAAAATGCCTTAGTTGGGACTATTATTTAATATTACACGAGCGAGCGCCGACTGTAGGGCTGGGCTTTAGTCGGATTGCCGGAGTGAATAATTTGACTATGGAGATTTGGCCTGAAATGGGCGGTGCATGCAATGCCTTCGGCGCAATTTATTTGCATCTGATGATCGGAAGACGCTTTAGAGTTAGTTTCTTGAACATTCATGTCGCCATGTTGGAGAGGGATATAGTTACTCTATATTGAATGCTTTTAGATTTACCGGATATTTTGAAGTAAAATTCATTGATGTGTTAAAGGTATCTCGTTAGCATTTAGGCATAGTTTTTGTGTTAAACAAAGTTGCCTTTTCCCCAAAATTGCATTTAGTGTAGTCGACAAATTTCCGTACATAGATTAACAAAACCAGCGACTTTTATCTAGAATATTTTTTGCACAAACTTCGAGAAAGACAAACAATGCCTAAAACTGTTCAAAAGTTTTACTGCCTATAAAAATAAACCTTAAGTAGACGACTGTAGGTTACTAGTTGCACACCACATTGAATTTCCGACAGGTTTTGCAAAATCTACCTTTCTGCTTGGAGCCGTTATCGGTTTTTTTTTATCTTTGCCGAAACATATTTAAGTATTCTTTATGGAAAGCACACACAAAAAGGCTGGGTGAAAAACAACAATGGACCGAATCCTTACTTTTAATTTATTCTGTTTCCCTTTGCAGAGTGGACGTCATTTCTGTTAAAGCAACACGATTATGCTTTTATTCCTCAGTTGGTAAGGCGTTTTTGCTTTTAAGCCTTCAGTCTAGTCTTACCGGGAGCCTTATAAGTCGATCTGTTTTGTTTGGCTTTCTTTAACAGTTAGTTGTTTGTTTAAACTTTGGACAGGTTCGGGGTGGCTCAAATAAGCCCGGAGTTATCTTGTTAGCTCTGAATTTAAGTGAATTTCGCTAGTTAAGACGCCATTCACCTTTTGGATGACATATTTTGTTATAATCCCTGAGCTGCTTAATTAAAGTTTTGAGTTTCAAAAGTTTGAAATTTAATACGAAATTGCGGTGTGGTAATAAAGCGTATCTGTTGTTTATGTGCGCCATCAAATGAAGATAACACCGACTTTACATCCCGAGTTTAAGTTAGTGTCATTGTTTTGTAAGTTACAAGTCTAAGCGACATTTCACAAGCTTCGCTTTAACATTCATGAATATCATTAAGACTCCCCCCCGTTTTGAATATTGTGAACCTCTTTTCAAACGAACTTTACTGAGCTATGTTTATGCTTATTGCTTTAAGGGAGACTATTTTTTGAAAGAACACTTTTACGACCGTCGTAATATTATGAACAATGGCAAAAGATCCGAGACAGTAAAAGACAAATCCAAAGTTTCCACACACAAATTCAGTATCAATAAGCTTCTGTCCCAAAAGCTTTGCTTTTAAAACTCGGTTGTAACCCAAGCATTATAAGAGGAACAAGAAAATAAAATAGTGACTGAAAGTGAATGAGTGAGTCTGGGTGCGACGATAATAAAACAAGTTTCTACGGACATTAAATTTAAGTTCCTGTAGGCACTGTATTAAACGTATGAGAGTTTTAAAAGTCGCCGTCGATACGACTGAGTTGGTCAACCGCAAAACTACCCTTGAGCACTTGGCAAGAGGCGCCTATTGGAAAAATAAAATGGAGGCAACAGTTTGTTGTCTGCACAGCGAGCTCGAGCATTCTATTGAAAAGAATTCGTTGAGAATATGTTTTCCGGGCAAGAGTTCTCGCTAAATGCTTCTGTTGTGTGAGGGTAATATCAGAATTGGTAATAACAGACAGGAATAAATTCACTGCGAAATTCTTGTACATTTGTATAGGAGGAAACTTTAGACTAAAAGCTAAGCTTTGTTGTTTCCTTATTTGTAAAGATTCGTCGACTTATGTCAAAGTATTATGAAGGAATACGGCTTGAGGCAATTTTCATTGCGTCAGCCTTTCGTCCTCTCATTTGATATATTCAATCTAATTTTAATTAACTCAAATTCAAAGTCGTTACGAATAACTCCGAAATCGAAAGTTCCGAAATCCCTACATATTTCAGAGGGCCGCACATCTAAACAAATTGGCCGCTTAACTTGATATTTGCTAAAATTCCGACGGTTGGACCCTTTGGGACAATTTTGACAAATAGTTGTTCGACTAATAAATTTTCATTGAAACCCCCGATAACTTTCCGCGTCAGCTGAGTTCGGAATTGGAACGTTTGAGAGAGTTACAGCTAACTTAATTAAGAGTTGAATTAGTCTTGACTTAAGTATGATTATAACTTCTTAAGATATCTCCATCGGTTGCTCTTTGCTTTCTGAGTTATGATATTGAATGATGTATGCATTATTTATTTAAGATACATTAACATCTTTGTGTTAATTCGTTTCAAGTATTTTATCGAAACTTCTTAAATTAAATGTATTACTTGGAAGTAGGTATTACTAACTAATTAGTTGCAAAAAAGAACTCCGCAGTCTTTAATAATTTTTCGCGTTGATATAATGATAAATTTAATTTGCGCAATGAATAATATCTGTGTTTTTGAATAAATGGTTTAATAAGTTCAAGGTTTGATTTAAAAAAAGGTATGCATAATTAAAATTGTTTACCCGCAAACGTATTCTTTGCATGTTTGATGTTATCATTTTGGTGAGTTTTTTTCATATACTATTTGTTAGCTAATTATTAGGAGATTCCATCGTGAGTATCGTGCTCTCTTATGCAAATTTTTACCAGTTCTTTTCACAATACGTTAAAGCCTTGATTTCGTTATTAACGAAAACGAATTAAAAATGATTATTTTTGACGTCATAAAAGGTTGCCAAATTTAAATTGTACTCAACATTGTTTTATGTTTGTCGGGTTTCATCGTTGCTCTAATAATTCTGAAGGTTTTTGAACTTAGCATTTGCAGTACATAAACGTTTACATTTATCAGATATTTTGATGGTAAGTTTACGCTTGCATTGTGTTTACTCAGGTGGCCTAAAATTGCAGCGTTCAAAACTCCACTCTTGTGTTTAGCGTTTAACGTTTTTGAATGGCTCCAGTTGTACCGTTACCTAACCCGGCCAACTTCAGTTGTTCAACTGAAATATGGTTATTGGGGGGTGCCAGAAGCAACCTCGTTTTGTACTGCGATTCTAGTAATTGAATTGTTTTTTGAAGTTCTGCAAAACTCAGCGGGGCTTTCGTTATTCTTGATAGTTATTATTATGTTTCTTACAAGTTTATTACCCATAGATATTACTGTTTATATTGTTTCGCTGTTTCTGATTGCAGATCAGAACTTGTTTTAGGTGTGAATTTAGATAGAATGTTGTTGTTGTTTGTTACTTGCTTGCAATATAGAATTGTATTTAACAAGATGTCTAAGTTTGAAGATACCCTAAATTTTATCACAAAGTATCAAGATAAAGTTTTACTTTAAAATAATAACAGTTTAAAGTTTAAATAAAAAAAGGTTACAAAATTAAACCGTTTGGCCTATTTCAGTGTTTATACCCGAGACTATAAACCAAGTCGTCTGGGACTTACCTTTTAAAAAGTTTTATATAACCCACCGTCAACTGAAGGTGCCTCGTGGTTGCGAAATTCACCCCCAAGTTTTTACTTTGCAACTTAGGACATTGACAGCGCAGAATTTACGAGACTTTCTTCCGCCAATAACTGGGATGAGCTGAAAAATTTCAGTTACAAAATTTTATACTGAATTTTGTAAATGTTTACAGTCTTTCTTATAAACGTTTACTTTATAAAGTGGAAAACGGAAAAGTTGGCCAATTGTGAATATTTTTAATGACAGATTAATTACTTACGATAAGTTAGTTACTTTCTTACAGCTTATGAATGCTGTTTTATATTTATAATTAGCAATATTTTAGGATAATAATAAATAATTAAGATAATGTCAATATTTTGCTATTTAGCTGGCATTCAAATCATAGTAAAATTTTAATGGTGTTTATTACATTGAGTATGGATAATAATATTTTGATATTTATTTCGATACGACCAGAAAAAAACATTTATTAGTATTAAGTTCAATATATCTCGTAAATATTTCTTCAATTATAATAAAATATTTAACACTCCACATCGCATTAATGAAGTCTATTAGCTTTTATGATAATTCTATTAAAATAATATCGCATGATTAAAACTATTATAATCTAACTGGCGTGAATTAAAGCCTTAATAGTTTCATTTGTGTAGAACTGTTTCAATTTAAATCTGCACACCTAGTTTCATCTTATTACTATATGAACGATTTACCATATTGACTCCATCCATATTGACTATAAAGTTACATACATTGTTCAATAAAGCAAATAAAATTAATATTAGTATTGAATTCACCAAACTCATTTACTGGAAGATGAATGAAGTAAATGCTTTTAATATTCATATAAACGAATTAATATCTAACCCGAAATTATAAAGGTATAGATATTTAATAACAGTCAGTGGCAGTGTTATATGGAACAGTTGTATTAATGAGTATTAGTAGTAATACAATGCGCTTTGCATTTCTGACACGAAACATGAAAAACGATGAAATACTTCGTCTTAAGGTGTCGATGGCAAAAAGAAGTGGTGAGCCCAGTAATTTGGCACATAACGCAAATGGCATTATCTGTGATTTATAAAAGGTTGCAGGAAGCCGCTGGATCCAGGCCACTTTCAACCGGCCAATCTAGAAGTCATGGAAGGCGAGGCCTATGTTCAGCAGTGGGTGGACGTCATATGGCTGAAATGATGATAATAAAAGCTCTTTAAACGAGAGGGCACGTTAAACGAGATGTTAGACAGGCCATGCTTTGCGAAATGAATCCGCACTCGCAAGTCAAATCTAAGCTATCAGTATCTAAATATCAAACTAGACCGATTCTGATAACACCAGCCGACTTAGGTATGAATACTTGTATCAAATAGTAACCCACATTTATTTCCAAAATTCTTATTTAACAAAATTTGTTGGCTTATTACATTCATATTTTTTAGACTTGATACCTTATGGTACCGTGACATTCACCATCATAGCATTCGCCACGTATAATCTGTATAACTCGGCTATTTTTCAACCATTTTATAGGCGTAGAAACATTTAGAAGCGTACCTAGTCTTAGAGGTTCCCGACTCAACTGTAATATAAGAAGATGCAGAAAGCTCATTTTCAGTACTGCAATAATAAAACAATAATTTGACTGCATTCATTATCATTGCAGGAATAAAAGTACTATTGGCCGATATATTAAAAGCATTCTCTGAGTAGGCGAGGCAGATTTTTTTTATAAAATTCATTATTGATACGGTTCAGGTCATCATACCATTACTGAAAACAATTTATTAGATCTTTAACTTAAATTCCATCGCACGTAGATCAATACAAATTGAAATAAAAAAAAATGATTGTCGTTACTTAATGAGCTAACTTAAATCTCTGAAATCAAATTTTACGTTTTTACGTGTGAAACTGCAATCGGCTCTAAATTTGCTATAGGCAATGCATAAGTGGACATAGTCTTGAAAAGCAACTGCGATTTTAATGAAGATGACACAAATGTGCGCATTTGGTGCGCATTTAACAAATAATAACCAAGAGGGGCATACATTATTGTAAGCATATTAAGTATAGACGGACGTAGACAGATTGTGATGAGCCTACTTTCTCAACTTCAATTTTTTCGTAACCGCTTTGAGTGTGAAACGTGATCGCTATTGAAATGGGTATTGAGAGATCACCTTTTTTATTTGTATCATGAAAATTGTTGATTTCTCACGGCGACTTTTGCGTGTCTAGTCGAGGAATAAAGCGAGGGAATACTTATTTGGGACGGTAGACTGAGAATCACCTACATTTTAAAACTGACTTCTTAGTTAGAACCAGACCAGAGCAATATCTAGTCTACGATTCTAGTTTCAGAAAGTCCGGTTAACATCCAGCTCATTGGAACGGCCTACAATTTATAAATATAAAAAACGAATGTATAACCACGTAATATAACTTGTTATATTTATAAACAAAATCTACGTGTGAATGTTGTAATTTGTTAATAAAAAAATCAATCAATCTTCGATATTTCTCATTCAAACAAATTCTAAATGTCGTCAAAGAACCTTACAACTATATAAAAATTGAAACTAAAACACAAAAGATAACAGTGAAGCTTTCCATACTTAAAAGAAAAGGAATTGCCAAGACATATTTGCAGACGCTACTAGCATTACCAACATCCACCAAAGTATTTACAAAGAGAACTCCGAGATCAACAAAGTCTCACTGTTTTATGAGGTAGAAAATTTCAACTCTATCCCATACTTTGCTTTATGATAATAAAGCCATTTATTACGCATGTAAAACTCTTGGATTGCAAAGTCTAGCTTCATACAAGAAGTTTCAGCTTTCAGATGTTAGAGTCTGATTTAAAGAAAACAAAGATGGCCGGTGTTGAGACGCAATTTCCTGATTCAGTTCTAAATTAAAATAAAATAGTAGTCAGTGATAATGCGGTGTCAAAAATAGTAAAAAATAAATTGAAACAACTATCATATTATCATGGTTATATAACGAAACGTGTAAAGGTCTGCCATGGCCTTAGCAGTTGAACCATATAGATTTCAAATAGTATTCGGATTTTATCTAATACTTAGAAAACGTTTTTTTTTTGTATTTTATTTTAGGTGTTACAATAAGGTGTATAAGTATATCTATCTATTGGCTTGATTGCTTAATTTCAACATACATATTTACATCGTCTTATAGTTACTTAAATTAATAAGAGTCACCTTAGATACTTGTACTCAAATATTTCTTTACCTGGATCTTGATTTTATTTAAATTTTACTTAACCAGTTAAGTAGTTTCTCTAAATATTTATTTTATTTCTTTTTTTAACATTCTTAACTAAAGTGCAATTGTAGATCATCCAAGATAACACACCTTTGCCTAGTTAAAATCGACGAAGATAACACCACACCCGTAGTTGCTCCACAAAAGGTCCATAACAAAAATCTGGAATTTATTCCAACTCCACAAATTTATACGGCACAATAAATCCAAAGTTATGAATATAAAGAACAAGCGGAGCAGCCGTAATGCAATCTGCAGTATCATTACCACAGACTCGGTGCGAGATTAACGTCACTTGCAAACAAACATCGCTAGTGTTGCCAGATGCAAGTAATAAGGAATTAAGTATTTAACAGGGTTTAACTTCTCAATTTTAATGATAAATGTAACGAAGTGGAATTTTATAGGATGAAAATATCCAAGAGACTTAGAGAATTAAGATAAGAGGAAAAGCTGGCCTTCTGATTAAAAAAACTGGTCTTAAGGCATAGAGACAGAACAAAACATTTGCCTAGCATTAGAGTCCTAAGACTAGATAAGATTAGTGACTAAACGATAAGTTTTTAAAAAATACATGACTTTTAAAGATTGAAATGAATTGAATTGATTGAATTGAAATTATTGATACTGCACAACGTTACTAAGTACCTAAGGCACAAAAACTATTGAATAACATTATAGATACACAAAAAAAAATATTTCATAATCACGTATAAAATAAAAATATTGGACAACATCACATACATTGCTCTGATCCTATGATAAGTAGCTTAAGTAAAAGTAAAACTTCATTAAAAGCCAAAACTACAATAGAAAATTGGGAATGCAACGAAGGATAGATGGCAACACTATTTGCAATAGTCTACCGCGTTCTAAACTTGAGAATTTAGAGGTAGTAATTTCAAAAACTTGATATATTTAACGGTCTGTTATAACAGATTGGTCCAAATCCTAGTTCAGACATATAATTGTCTATTACCTAAGTTTATCCTGAAGTTAAAGATATTAGTAACATATAAATTTAGTATTTATTATATACATTATTATATAATATATATTATTTTAAGTTTATTGAATTAACGTTACGTGATAAAAAATCATACTTAGAACTTTTAAGTTCAGTTTTTTTTTTGCCAATTTTTTTTTAAAACGTAATTCAACATTTCGAAACAAAATATATGTTTAATACACTCAACTGTCGTATATATTATAGTATCAGAAAATAATACAGAAATCGATCAGAAAACAGACGACCCATCGAAGGTGCATTGGTCTCATAAAAGCGCACGCCAGTTGCATTATATTTTCTACCTTAATATAGTGTAACTGAAAGAGACATAACACGTTGTCCAGAACAAATTCAATTTGGATACAGAGTAAATGCGCAGAAAGGCGACTGCGTTGAAATTTCATTCCGTTTTCAGGGTATTTGTTTTTTTTTAAATTCCAAATTGCTTTCTTTGATTATAAAATATTTTTTGAAAGAGATTAAGATAATTAAACGAAATATTTTTCTTTTGATCTTTCAATAAATTCTTGTGTTAAATAAATTGTTTAAAAACCATAAATGAGGGAGCCGTTTCAAAAAGTGAATTTGCTAGATAGGTTATTTATTTATTAAAGTGTAAACTCATTAATTTCAAAATATGAATTGCATAAAGCTGAAGTATGCACTTAATTTTTGTAAAAAGAAGACGTGCTTTAATAACAAGATGTTCCCGAGTGAAAATTATTAAGCCACAATCCAGTCTCAAGCCGAGAGCTAACCTGAAGATGCCTATGCCTTTTCCAGCTAATCGTCTGTTCAAGTCAAGTCGCCTGGTTTGATCTACGCCAGCGATACAACATTCAATAAACATTGTGTGGTGGGGCATAAAAAACACCGATCGGTAGGCCACTCGCATCGGCCTGCTAGTACGTGATTCGGACACAAATTAGTTGAACGCAGATCGGTTAGAGCAGACAGGCGCGCGTGGTATGCCTACGAATGCTGTGACTCTTGGAGGAAGCCGGTAAATTCTGGTCAACGGGCAAAGGTCACGTATGCAAATCAAGGAATTAAATCATATAGAAAAAGCTATAGCAAAATAGGAATATATTTCAATTGTTCAAACAAACGTTTGTTGAATTTTGTAGATCTTAGTACTTAAACAAATGAATCCAAAAAAGTTACCAATAAGTGGACCGACTATTTGGTCATTGTAGTGAGAAAGGATTGGACGAGAAAGGCTTTAGACTGTACAAAATGAAAGATACTTAAACACAACATTGGATTGAGACAGGTTAATTGGACGACATCACATTGCTTTGATGATATCCTATCCTAATATATCTAAAGATATTATATAATTAAAACTTAACTTCTCGAAGGTTTTAAAATCTTATCACACGTTCAAAACATCAAACATAGCTAGTAATTCGTTCACACAACGTCGGTATTAAATGAATTTGTCTATTCTGTCATATTACTCTATGACGGGCTTCGAAGGCAAGAGCCGGCCGTCCCACTAGAATACATTATATGCAGGAAATCACGATCGACTCTAGTATCCAATTTATCTTCGAAAATCATAAATTCTGCTGTAATGATATTTTGCATCCGCCGCATTGACATCTCGTTTATTTAGTACACCATTTTTGCTAGGCAAAATATTGGGGCATCGAAATTGACCAGTCTCTCGGCCTTGCTTAGTGTTTGGCATATTTGTTTACGTGAATATTGAATTTATATTTTCGGTATTTTTTACAATGGACAAAGAATATATTGAAGTCGTTCTGAAATGTAAGTTTATTGTTACTTTGGTAGAATAAAAGTTAGTTTGTCTACTACAGTTTCTTTTTCAAATAACATTTATGTACGGTAGGCAAATTTTACATTTAAATATCAAAACCAAGTTTTCGTTCTTATAATAGTAAAATAATAATAAGCCATATACTGCATGTAATCTAGTTCTTTACTAGGTCAAGTTAGAGTACGCAGAAACAGGAATTGAACCCGCAACCTGACAATTATCGATTATTAACCACTTAGCCCGAGGTGAAACTTTGAGATAGAACAAGATTTCAACGTGCAATTTTCTCTATCGATACGCAGTATGTTATTATAGCAAATGGCGGAGAGAAAAATATACTATATTAAGTAAAGTAAAAGTCAGCCTATTTATGATTTTCTTAGTAGGTAAAATTATCGATTCAGATTAGATAAAGTCGTATGTTAGTATAGACTGACAGCCACCACCTTCGTTACTGCTACAAATGGCAGTAAACTTATAAAATATTCAGATTTATTTTTAATATATTTTATATTAAGATTATTAAGAAAAACTTGATATATTTACTGTTGAACATTTACCAATACACATTGTTAGTTTGCTTTCAAATTATTTTATTCTAAAGTAATTAATAATATCGTTCGTACCAAGCAGAATTCAATTCAAACAAGCTTTATTAAACTGAATATAAACCAGACAATTTAGGTTTACCATTGTAAAATAGCTTCAGATCTAGGCTCAAAGGCGGTTTGGCTTAGGGATGTTCGTTATTAATATCGATAAAATATTCTACTGATTAAGCCAAAGACTAATTCTAAAGATGTATCAGATATGAAATTCTAAAGATGTATCAGATATGAAATATTTATCCAAGTAATACTCATCTTCTAGATAAGTACCTACCAATAACTGGGTATTTTAGATCATTACTATCAATTATTTATTGTTTCATGATATAATACATTAAAATTTTAACACTTCTATTTTAAGTTCTAATAAATACATTTTTACTCTTTGTAGTTATGACTTTGAATATTCACTGATGTCAATGTGCTATAATTTAGTACTACATTTTATCGATAGACAGTCAAGTAGCAACACTAGTTTGACCTCCAATTATACCTTTCATCACAGAACCAACTTGGATACAATGTTTAAGTTATTTTAGCTTTGGGCGGTACATTAAACGAATTTGATACTAAACCAACAGCCCTTGAGTTTGTTAGAAATAATTTTTCGCCTTGTTTTTTCTTGTAACTGACGACAAGGTTGTGTAATTTTATTTGCGACTTCTTTTTACGAAGTTATATTAGATAATAGACTTTCGGCTGTTTCTAATGATCAAAAACTTTACGTATTTAAAATCATCCCTTTAAAAACTGTGAAATTAAAAGGAAGGAATCTTTTAATTCCAAAGATTATACTTTCTTAAATTTGTTTTAAGTTTGCGCGCACCATATCGCATAAGTTTAGCATAAAATAATATAAAGCTTGTAATAACCTCAATTTTACTCTACCGACAAAATGCATGTCGCAACACTAATTCAAGCCACATTGTGTTTAAAAATTGCTTAATTTTATGCACGCTGAAGGCAGCCACGCCTTAATTAACTAGCTAACTATTATGTTTGTATCTAATCAAAGGGCTTCGGCAAATGGCTGTTCAAAAACTATTCTGTTATCCCTTATTATATTGATTTGTTTGGTACACTCTGGCTCAATGTACAGGTTAAAGCGACTAATAAAAAAAAACAAAGTCATTTTTTGAGCTTCTTTTTATATCAAGAAGTAGCCGTAGGTTTAAAATACAAATTACTGTTACCTCATTACCTTTTAAGAGTTTCTTAATGAAAAGATTATTTATTAGGTACGTCTAGACTTTTCTTCTCTCTTCATGACTAAGAAACTATGAATATGAAAGTAGAATAAAAACAACAAACTGAAAACCGAATGTGAGTTTAAATATTTTTCTTAAAAAAAGATTCACATTTATGAGGAAACTAAATTTTTTACTATCGGGTCAAAATAAAAAAGAAAGGAGACTAAAATTGAAAAATATATCAGCAATATTCTGAAAACTAAACAGGTTTATTCTATACACAATATTTCTTGCACCAATCCCAAACTATAACTGAGAAATGCAACATAAATTATAAATGGCGCCCCAGGCCTCACTAGATAGACAAAACCCAAGGTCAAGTAGACCCCCGAAGCTATACTTAATGGTGGTATAAATTTTATAACTATCTTACGTATAATTTGGACCGGTTCGCTCGTGATATGCAATGTTTTGGTAGCGTCTACAAAAAATTTGCTCCTTTTTGTGCATGATTGTTTGAAAATGGAATGGGCGGATTTAATTTTGCAGAACTGTAGCTAGACTTTTTTTAAATAGATGTATTCATTATACAAGATATGTAAGATATAAATAAAGTCATTCTAAGGAACGGTTTCTACAAGCCGAACCGACACAAGTGGATTCCGCTTTGGTTGTAATTAGTATGAAAACACAACTCCTCGCGTCATACTGACTGTAGTGAGAACTCTTTGACATGCACAGGGCGAGTAAGATCATCCACTTTGAGCTACTAAACCTATACAGGGTTATTTGTAAAACATCAACAACCTCCTAGGGGCTGATTCTGGTGTTCAAATACAATAACTTTTTCTATGGGACCAACATTGAAATCGCATGTTGGTCCCATAAAAAAAGTTGTTGTATTTAACCTCCTAGGAGCTGTAGCCCTGTATATCGAGAGGTACCTTTGTAACAGCCCAATAGTAAACTCAATGCTTGAACGCTAACTACATGCTTTGTATGCTACAGAAGAATCAACAATACTAAATATACAGTGTGTAACGAAAAGGTGAAATAAAACTTTAAGGGGTTATTCTACGGCTAAATTACATCAACTTTTTCTATGGGACCAACATCAAAATCTCAAAAAAAAAATTGACGTTTCCATACAAACTGATGCCAGCTGGTCGCGTTTTAGTATGGGAAAGTGTTTTTTTTTTGCGATTTCGATGTTGGTCCCATAGAAAAAGTTGATGTAATTTAGCCGTAGAATAACCCCTTAAAGTTTTATTTCACCTTTTCGTTACACACTGTATATAGATTTATTTAATATCATTATTATAATAACGAGAGTTCTCGGGATTTCTCTTAATGTTAATATCAGAAATAAGGTCATTCAACAGGAATAACGGGCTTACTAATAGCTATAAACACTTGAAGAAATTTGACAACATTACTATGTCCTCCGTAGCTCAGTTGGAAGAGCAGTCGCCAGGATAGCGAAAGGTCGTGGGTTCGAATCCCACCAGAGGCAGTTGAAATATTTTTTCAAGTAAAATTATTTTCCTTGAAATTCAACAGGAAACTAAAATTTACGAACTATCAACCTATATTATTTGACATCATCAACAAATCTATTAACCGCGTTTCTGAATATGGTGGGAAATGAATCATACAATAATCTTTATTCCGTCCATCCCACGTTTATTTGCTAACGGTACACTACAATCACGTACGGTAGGTAATCACTTTGGATTATATTTTTTCCATCAACACCCAAATAGTCTATTTGTAAAGTAAGACTAGAATCGTGGGTTCGGCTTTGGTCAAAATAAGATCGGGTAACATTTTGTTTTCGTAGCAAATAAATGGGGATGGTGGAAGTAAAGAAAATTGGTGCGAACTGTGGGAAAAGGTTGTTGATATTAGCTTTCACAAATACTATGAAAATATCAGTACCATTGGTATTGTTTTTTTTTTACTATCTTTTAGATTTAATCACTAAATATCAATCATGGTTGAAAAATTTGGGAAAAACTATTACTAACGTATTTTTTTAACCAGTGGTGTCCCACTGCATGGCAAAGGTCTCTCCTAAGTCACCCTATATTTCTCTGTTGAGGGCCAGCAAGGCTCATCAAATCGTCACGCTATTGTTTCTTTGGACGTGAGTGGCGATCTGGGTCCACTTGTCTGGATTTATTTCGGCGACATGACCTGCCTACTCCCACTGACCTTGTCAGTTCTTTTTATACTCAATATGCTGCGCTCCATCGCAGTAACCCCCACAAACCCCGAGTTTGAACTTCTGATTCTCATTCAAGTACCACGTCTCAGCGTCTTAGGTAAGGACAAGTAGGATGCATATGATGCATGGACATTTAAATAAATAAAAATCCATGTGTTCCAAATAACAAAACATGTTGAAAAGAATGTTTTGCGATTTGCAAAGTCAGTCACGTCATTAAGTTCTGACCCAAATTCCACCTCACCTTCTTAAGCCCAAATCTCAGTTTACAATTGATTCATGATTTCAAATAAATCAACCTCACCGAAATTGTTCAATCCAAAATTATTAACCAAATACGCCTGCTCTTTCCGCAGTGATTTGTTTTTGTAACCTTTTGACGTTGATACATACACCTTTACCGCTTGCGAGTAATATTCCCTGATTTATTATCTGTCTCAGATCGGACAGTAAAGACTGATGTCGAAAAAGGTAATATTGAAAGTGCTACATTAAATACAAAAATAATGCTGGAAGCTGAAAAAATAATGACGATGTTTAATTTTTATTAAGGTATAGGACGATAACTAAAACAGAGGAAAGTTATTAGTGAACATAATTTTTACATAATTTATGATCATAATTATTTATGAAAAATATTTTTTTTATGAAATTTAAATTTAGTGGAAAATTTTATTTACCATCATCGTCTACATTTTAGCTATAGGACGTCACCTGCTGAACATAGGTTTAGTATATCATTGCAATTATTTTATTTTATCACACTCATTATAATTTATTTGTTAACATAACTCTTTGTTTCAAATTTCAAATAATGTCGCCTTCATTTTAATTTCATTGTCAAAGTAAAGTAAATAGTATAATTTTAAAAAGTGTCTTTAAGTCTATAGATTCACTGTTCTACATGAAACCATTCCATTTTAGACTTGGTTTTAAAGACGAGAAAATCGCTTATCGATTTCCTTATTCCCTCGTCTGAATCCTGTAGATAGTAATCATTATGTGGATTAGAGCACACACGACGACTTCTACGACAAAATTAATGGAAAGATACCCATTGCCTTCGTCGTTACCATGAAAATGCTTTATACGATCTTTAGTATCTTAGTGTTCGTTAAATTTTGTGGTATCGTTATTTGCTTCGTTAGAATGACCGAAATGTTATTTTCTTTTCTCCGAACCCAATTTTCATCGTGCTCTCTCAAACGTTAGCATTGATTGGGCGGTAACTTTATTATAGTGAAAATCGTGCTTTTAAAACTAGGATATCGTAGTTTCGGTTCGAAATTATTGAAAAGTGGTTCAAAATGCTAGCTCTAGGTTATTAGGATCGAGAAAACATTAGCTTGCAATTTAATCAGTTTTATGTTGAATAGGATTCTGGGTTTTCTGATTATGATAATGATTATTACTAAAAGTACTCGTAGATTCAAAAACTAGTAGTAATTATGTAAATGCTTAGCACCTATCTTGAACATGAACATGTAGTTTCTAGCTGCATACATTTATATTTAGGAATATTGTTAAAGCTACTTCAAAAGTAAATTCAAAACGTCTATGACATGAATATTGCATCATCATCATTTCAGCCATAGGACGTCCACTGCTGAACATAGGCCTCCCCCAGTGACTTCCAGATTGGCCGGTTGGAACATGAATATTTAAATTTATTAATTTTAAATATTTGTGTCATAGAATATTGTTAATCTACGAATTTTTTTCAACAATATCAATTTTGTTTGCTTATGAACTAAAGGAGAAATCCTTTTAGCTAAACTAAAAATATTGTTAAACAAAAACTGTATCAAACTATGGCAGTATTTTTTGGTAACTATAACGATTTGTGAGCTGATTTAACTGCCGTACGTGAGGCCGTGGTAAATATAACAATACTGTGTGCACTGATTTATTTTTTATATTGTTCTTGTATAATCAAAATTTTAAGTTTGCCTTTGAAATCATAGAGCGAAACATTCGGGCCAAGGCTTCGAGCTACATGAGCATCACGTATTCTTGCTAAGGAGTTTTTTTACGTTTTTTTCTTATAAATCTTGAACCACATTTGTATGCTGAATGGGTTCGATTTCAATAAAGGATATTGAATGAGTTACCTGTTTAGAATCGTTCTAGTATCAGTAAGGTTAAGAGGTACAGAGAGGTACATATTGTATTAGTAGACATTTTAGAAAATGTATTTTTTATTAATGGTAAAATCACGACTGCAGTCTCTATTAAAATGTTTTCTTTATGTAATCAAATGGCAAATGGAAAATGGCTATCTTTCCACGCGTGCAGTGATTAGTGTTCTCTGCGTTAGTAAATTTAAAGAAGATCATTTTAATAATGATTGTGTTTTGTTTTTTAGCTATCAAAGTCGTAAAGACCTACGTGACTGCAGGCGTGTATGACTCTGATAAGTGAATTCATTTTAATATTCTCCTTTAGTGGTGCACTAAACATCGTTACTAGATGATTGTTTTAGTATCTCTTATGCAAGAAGCAAAAACTGGTAAACATGCCAAAAATGGGAGGAATATTTTTATTTAACCTTATATAAAACAAAATATACAAAGAACTTTAAACTAAAGTTTCTGACAAAGAAGTGTCGCCTTTGCCTAAAAATATATGAAACCTAAATAAAAATGTTTCAAACAGCTGAGAATTTTTTTCTTGTAATTTACAGAGTCGGCTTTTTTATCAACAATAAAATATTTAATAATTTAGTTTCTAGATATTTTGCTTGTAACAATCATAGCAGTATGATACATTTTGATTTCTTGTAATATCTGGATAAATTAACGTGTAAATGTTAAAAAAGATTATCATTATCAAATATTATTGAACTATCAAAGGGTCATAAGTCTATATTATTGTGCACTAGTGATATCATTTTAACGTCACTCGGAAATTAACAACCAAACCGTCAATTCTGGAGGAAAGTGTTTATAAAAGCCAATATACCACTATTTTATCACTGTCACGTCGTCCCCCAATGGAACGGAGACCTCCCCAATTGAATCGGAAGCTTGGACCATTAAGTTACCACAAAAGCACTAACCACAACCCGATGTTATGTAGATGATACAGCGACCGAAGAGTTTTGATACAATAAGTATAACAATTGTTGAATTTAGATATAAAAATGTGAAAACAAAAGAACGCAAAATTTCGTTGAAGATAAATTTACTTACTTTTATTTTGTTTTACTGGTTTTTATTATAATATATCTCTTTAATTACTCACTTTTATTCTCTTTCGAAACTATCTTCAATTAAAAGCATTGAATATTATTGAATAAATAAGTTTTTTTATTCACGTGTCTAATACATAAATGTTTGGTCTTAATTTTAACTTCCAACTAAGCTTTTTTATTTCAAGGACCTAATGGTAACAATGATAAAGTCTCTCATGGAGTAATCTTATTTAGATAACAACGATGAACTTGTAGCCAGCCATCCAATATTACAGACTTTCATCAAAACGTTTTGAGAGTTTAGAAATTTATTTATATACATATATACATACGAGTAGCTTTTGAAAATATTTTTTCGTAAGTACATATTTTGTTTTGCTTCCATCCAAATGAGTAATCCAAAAATGGTGTCACCCATTTTAGCGTAACCACAGACGCCGGGAACTCTATAAATTATTGATCATACATCACACGTTTGTATTGTAAACAATACTTATCACCACACACTTACTTCTTCAACTATAAAGGTCACTTTTGCTTAGCAATTTCATATCAATAATCCATTACATGTTTGGTGATACCAAATTCGTATACAAATAGTGGTTATCGACCCTCCGAATGTTATCGTTAGTTACATAGTGTGTGGTGTTTATATGATAATGTCAGTATGTTCAATTAATGTTAAACTACTGCTGATTGAATATAATCTTCGTTGCTTTATAAAGGCCGTGCTTAATCGCTCTTAGACCAAAACCGTTAAATGAATGGAACTTTGTCTTAAGTAAGTGGTTGTCATCTAATCAGTCACCGTTCTTTGAACAGTACTTATGATAATACAGGTTGGCCAGAAAAGTGACGATCAAAATTGAAGAAACCTTTTTTCTATTATTTTTTAAAAAAAAAATTTAAACTGATCCGGTTGCAAATTCATAAAAAATCGTAACTTGAAATGTATGAAATTCGTAGCTCATGAGTGGGGTGGTACGTGGGGTGATTCAGATACCTTTCAACACGAGGCACCTAAAAAAATTTTTGGACTTCACTTGCCTGGCCACCCTGTATATTGTCAAATAATATACAAAAACAATAGTTATTATTACAGTGATAGAGAGTAGCCTACCATTTCAGCTATGAACGTTATCTATAAATATGAAAAATCTTTGATTTGAATTTATCGAAATAGATAATATAATTATATTATACTCATACCACAAAAAAAATGTTCAACGAATAAAAGTTTTAAGATTTAGGAACCATTTTAAACCTTATAGTTGCTAAAAGTATTAGTTCAACAAAATAAAGTATTTTATTTTGTGTATGTACTGTTTACCTTGCAAATAATTATTCCTGACGTGTACTCAAATATCGGATCTTTTTGAACAATGAATTGTATCACCCAAATGTACTCCCAAAAAAAGCCTAACTAAAAAGCCATTATCATAACATTTTACGACCCTATACTGTAGCCAAATGTTTTAATATTCACACATAAATATGACAAGTTAGTAGTACCACAACTAAGATACATACAGTATAGTCACTCCCCACTAGACACTGTAACAAGTCACGATGAATTATGCACACCAAGATGGATGTTATACAGGTTTACATTTCATGGTAGTACCAATTTTTCACGGACCACTACTACACAGAATTAGTAACTAAATCGATCTACGTAAAAAACTCATTTTTCATTCTGAATTTGAAAAATAGAATACGTAGAAAATTTACGATTACTCGATAAAACTACACCGTGCACTGCACTGTGCACTGCATGAGGTTCTTGTTCGAGCGACATCGGCGTATGCCTGTGATCTCTGATGAATGACGGCACATCTCGCGTTTTTTTTGTAACTTTTAAAGTATATTTTACTCCAGAAATATAATACGACGACTGAAATAAATTCTCTACATCCTGGCCAGATATTGATAAACCCTTCCTACAATCTTGTCAATGGCGATTCTAGACAGAGTCAGACCGAAATTTGGAACTTCTACAAGATTCAATAATATCTCATTGCTTAAGTCATCATTAGTGCAGTCAAAGGTATAAATGATTGGATTGTAAGTGGTTATATTTCTTTAATTTGAACTAAAAATTATTCTGACAGTCAATCCTCAGTTACTTTTTTAAATTAAGTCTACAGCGGCCAATCTCTGTTCAAAGACGGTTTAGCACTTTCCAAGTTGGCCAAGACTGTTCTCACTCAGGTTCAGAAGACGTTGCTAGTTAAGAATGGCACCCTTAGGCCGTGATGGTATACCACTAATTGTGTTCACACTTAGTCTTCAGCTTAATGCCTTTTGCACTCGCCTCTTTGTCCGGCGAATCTACAAACAACTCAACAATGTCGAGGGTTACTAAGAAATAGATTCTAACTTTTCGCTTAACGGCAGATGAATGAACGAGAATGTAAACACTTTAGTATGTCTACTGCATATAAGTGTGTTGTGGTAGTGCCTTAAAGTGCGTTGACAGTTGGATGTAGTGCGTTTGAATAGTAATATAGGTTAGTTAAAATTCAGGTCGTGTGCGTGTATGAATGGGCGATTATGGCGAAAAGGGGTCAAAATAGTCGTAGCTTAGAAAAGGTCTGTGTGTGTGCAGAGTCGTGACTAGGGCTAGGGCGGGAGTTGTCGAAGAAAAAACATCGATATATCGACTTTTAACGTCGATTGTAGACTAGTAGTCGATAGTTTGAATAACTGTACACGAAAATTAAAACTTTACTATGTCATACAATTTTAAATCCGGTGAGTAAATATTCCCATGAAAATACTCATTGAATCAGATTTAAAGTTCAATATTAGCACTTACCGTGTTTTTTTATTCTTCAAAAACCCTTTCTTTATTTTAATCCCATCTTAATCTGAAGGTTTCTTAAACATCATGAGTCTATCTGCTTTCCGAACGTTAACTTTAATTAGCATTAATTCAATTAAAGATACCATCATACACGGATCCCCTTAATTGAATCCATTTCCACGTTCTTCAACCATCGTTAATAACAATTCCGTAAACAGATAATAAAATAAAACATTACACTGAACATCCCTACTGTCTCACAATCCTTGACTTATACGTAATTTATATTCACTTCCTTATGGCACTATATGCTACAGCTTTCCTCTAGCCTACTCCTGCTTAGCATACACCGCGTCAACACTTTGAGATATTTAAATTTCATAAACCCATACTTTCTGATCCGATATCTTTTCGTATTTCTCGCTTTAGATCTAAAATATTGGCAGTTAAAACGACACCTTTAGAATTGACGTCTAAAATACTAGTATCAATATCGCAAAATGAAATTCTTAAGTAATTATTTAAAGGTCCAATATTCCAAAGGGAAAATGCAAACAACTCGAAGGTCCGTCACCTAGAATTCGATAAGTTAATATCAACAGAACAAAAAGATCCTAAGACCGACTTAATAAAGCGAGAGCAAGATGTTGTCAAAAATTCCAATCTCTATTTTCAAACGGACCGATCAAATTGCTTCTGTAATAAGGGTCTGGGTTGATAAAAAAAGTTTCATTTCGACAATTGCGACTCATTATCAGCAAACACAAAAGGTACCAGCTCTAGAAACTCTGGTTATTACAAAGAGGGTATAATCGTTGAGCCCAAACCTTTTGTTCGCTTAAAAGGGTGGATGTCCAACATCTTCATTAATATTTCCTCTCGCTCTCTCTGAGTTATGTGTGAAAGAATAAACACCTTTTTATTGCTTGGCTTTGTGTCTGGTATTTTAGAGCTGTCTCGATGCTTATGTAATGTTTGTTGGCAACTGAAGAAATATTAAACTCTGTAACAGTAAAGTTAAATTGATTGGATTCTGTTACAAATTAATCAGTGTGCTTACTTCCTTGTCTATTAATAAATGATATGTTTAAAACTTATAGTCATTTAGGATTATATGGTAATGGTATCATTTGCTACAAGTCACCTAAATCTAAATTATAAAAATATTCAAAATAGCAATAAAAGTAGGTTTTAATATTCATTTATATTTCACGGTACTTAAACCGCGAGAAAAAAAAAAAAGAGGAAAAAATCAATTTAAGATTTGATCACTTCAAGTGATTTTTATAAATATACTTATGCAAGCTTCCTCAAAGGAAGTCGTTATTAATCATCTTTGAAAAACCTTATCGCAAGTGACCTCAATTTGTTAGCAAAATTCCGGACTTGCGTTGTCAGTTCGCAAACGCGGAAACAATGTTTGGCCTTGGTTCGTATCGATACATGCTGGTCTCAGTTGGTGGTATCCTTAAATTACTATTCTAGAGTTGGTTTAAGATAAAGGGATATTTCAAAAACTGAGAGGTGAAATATGGCCCAAACCCGTCAGTTGAGGTTAAGCCTGTGAAGAATGACGCATAATTATTTTTACGGTACTTGTTTCTTCTTTTTTAGTGTCGACAGAAATTATTTTGTATATTTTATGACCATTATCAGTCTTTGATTTATCAAACTTTACAAATCAAACTTTATTAAACATATCTTTTTTCTACGATTTGTGATCACAGAGACAAATAAAATCCTGACATGACAACATTAACTATTTATAAATTAGATCATGTTTCTAGTTAAACGCGATATACAGTCTTTGACAATATTATAATAACAATAAGACCATTTACCGGCACGCAGCTGCATAAGGAAGGCATTCGAAGTAATTTAATAACACAATAAAATATATCAAACAAACAGAAACCTAACTAAAACCAAGATGGTTATATAGGAAGTCTAGACCGTATTAATGTCAAAGTTAAACAAAACACTCGCATAAATATCTCGTAAAAGGATTTAAAATGTCTGATTTCTCAGCAATGGCTTGCACGTGTTCGTGATACGTGCCCAGAACGGGCTGTATGGTGTTTTGCTAACCTTCCATTTAAGGTACTGTGTTTATGCATAGCATAATAAGAACCGTTAACCCAATTTGGTTAGCAACAGCTGTGCTTTTCAACACATACCTCTAATAACCCTTCCTTGGCAGTCGGGTAAAAAGAGACTTGTAACTTTAAGAATGAGAGGCTTGCGTAGTTTTAATTTTAAAATTTAAGAGGTTTAGGATCGTGTAACTTATGGTTAATGGTTAATACAGCGATACAACTTTAAGAAATTGAAATTAGAGACCAGTCTCTTTCAATAAGCTTATTTTAAAATCTTGCTCATTTACATTATAATTAAAATATTATGTCTGACAATATTAACTCAACTAACTTGATGTTAAAATTACTAATAATAGATAAATTCCTATGTTTGTAAAACAATAAACAGAATTACATTTGATCAAAGTAGACTGGCTGTTCATTTTAGTTTGTGACATATGCTTATTATGAGCTATGCGTCGCAAACGCCGCTACACCGTCGGGTCTACAAGGGCGCCCACTTCGTTTCCTAGATAGATCTACAGATTGTTCTGCCGTTTGATAGCTTTTTAAGCGACTAATCTGAAGAGCAAAGTAACTTCGGTTTTATGACCTTTTTATAAAGCATCTTTTATTGTGAGTGCGATTAGAAATTAATTTAGGAATCGTAAAGCAGATATTGTGCGATGGAGAGTTCTTTAAAAGTGGTCAATGTGTTAGTCAAAGTGGTTATTTTTGTGTCCTTAAAAAATGACAGCATTAAAAAATATAGTTGGTTTATTTTAAAAAAATCTATGGATTTATAACGAGTTTAAAAAATAGAAGAAGATATATTTATTAGAAATCTTATTCAACTTCACTTAAATATGACGAGCATAATATGCATTATAGTAAACAGGATGATTAGGTACAGACTTAAACTCTATAGACATTTAGTTTATTTGTCATTTTCACCAATATTCTTCTTTTCGTGCCGAAGGCAACTTTAAACTAAGTGTAATATCATAATCGCATAAAACAATAGTTTAAAACATTGTCCAGGTTATAGTGTTATAAAGAAACGGATTTCGTTCACAGTTTCAATGTTGGTCCTAAAAGTTGCAAAATATTAAGGAGGCATATTTATGATCCTAAAATATAAGAAGTCGGAACCCAATCACTCTTTTAGTCGTTTTAAACATGCATGTAATTATTATTATAGCATTAATACTAATATTGTCGATAAAGTTATTGGTTATAACAGCAACGATTGCGATCAGAAGTATTGCTCAAGCAATAATGCAGCCACCAAGCTCTTTAGTAGCGACAAAGGGTATGCCAATTCCCATAAATATGCGACGTGATACTCCTGTGGGATTATTACGTAACTGTTCTGAAATCAAAAGAAATCCTTAGAGACGAAATTAATTACACGCGACACACTTATAATCACTTAATCAGCTAACAACTTTTAGTTCTCTAAACATTAACAAAGGTTCAGATTCATGCGATTTATGTTTTGTAAAATAATGTCAATGTTGCCCAATAAAAGTTATTGAGTTGTATTGAAATTCGCTTTTTTAACAATACCAGTTAAAATAATAAAAATCGCTAAAACCATGGTAACACAATACTCTATTTTTATATAAAAAAACACAACCAGACTAGTCTGTGTCCAGCTAGCGTAGATTCCTTATTAGATGATAGAAAGTAATAGTAGTGGTGGTGGTAAACCCTTGGATGCAAATTTAATTACACACTAAATTCCCATTTTGGCATCACTTAACCTGAAATCCAGTCTCTATTACTTTACGTAATACAGTAGCCAAGATATTACACCTGCGTTCACGTGCGACTGCGTTTTATTGCGACTCTGCTTGACTTATTTCCCTTCCTTTATCTCCCTTGTACTATTTACTGAGGCCTTTGGATTCGTCGTTTTATGAGCCGCTTGAAAATCTTCATATTTTTTCCTTGCTGGAGTATTATCTTTTTTGTTTATCATACACCTGATAAATAAACCAATATTCTTCCATTATAGGGTGACTAGTGCCAAATATAATATAACAGTTGCAAAAAAATCGACTGCCTTAGAAGGGAATCAAAGCCCTCGCCTATTCCGGGCGACTACGAGGGCGAATCAGGAAAGATTAAATGGTTGGAATCAAATTTTATCATCATCATAGTAATAGCCACAGAACGACCACCGCTAAAAATAGGCTACCCCTCTCAATGATTTCCAGATTGGCCGGTTGGAAGCGGCCAGAATTCAGCAGTTAACTTCAACCTTTATTAAGTCGTCTGTCCACCTTGTGGAGGCTTGCTGTACGTGGCCTCCATTTTGCCCTATCGGCCGTTAGTTCTACATGCTATGTGCTCCGCCCACTGCCACTTTAGCAGGCTAATCCGCCGGGCTATGTCAGCGACTTTTGTTCGTGTACGGATTTCCTCATTTTTGATTAGATTTTGCAAAGAAACACCGATCACACTCTATTCCATAGCAAGCTGTGAAATCTTGAGTTTTCTTAGGAGGAACTAAGTGAGAGGTCACGTTACACTTCCTAATGTCACCACTGGTAACACAGACTGATTATAGAGTTTCATCTTTAGGCACTGAGGTATTTTGGACAAGAAGACATTGTGTAGTTTCCCAAACGCCTTTTCACAATTGAACCTACCAATTTAATATTGTAGTCCAATAGGTGTACTTCCTCACGCAGTCTTACCGACCTGATATAAGTAGCTCTTTCCAGACAGAATCAGCTACATTGTTAAAAATAAGCCAATACCAGACTCCTTGGCGAAACCGTATATTACAAAAACATTTCCAATTATTTTGAAGTATCTAAATTTCATGATGACGAACTGAAGACACCCAAGACTGTTCAAAATAAAAACCAAACGACATTAAGCATGTTATCACATCAGTAAATCTTCCATAAAAATAACACGAGTTACATAAATCTTAAAAATAAATATAAAAGGTGACTTTGCTGTCTGTCCGCATAGCAACAGTATTTTAGTCACGAAACTGCATCCGTGATTAATTGTATTAAAACGAGTCTAGAATCTAGTCCAAAACAAATTGCCCCAGCAAAAAAGTTTTAATAATATCGTCTGGATGCGGTGTATGCAAAAAAACTGCCTACCTCTGCTAGTCCAAGCGATTGGGTACATTTTTTTCAAAGTATTTTTTTATGATTATGGTCGTTTTTAAATTGGGGTAGCATGGTGTCAATTATTTTTATTCTTATTTATATATTTTTTTGAATGTTTATTTAATTTGTCTGTTCCAATTATTCTAATGGCCCTCGTCTGCCAAATTGAGTTAATAATACATGTACTACTTTAGAGAGTCTATTGTAGTAGAATGTGCTTAGAGTTATAGCGTCTAAAACTCTAAAACTATGGCTTACCTTTGCCTAAACGATACTGTATGGGATAAAACCCTCCAATATAAGAATAATATTTTGCACTGATTATTAACTCTGTTTTAAGCAATATGATTAATAAGTCTCTTTAAAATCCGACTTTAAACATAAAACTGAACTAAACGTTTTAGTGTCCAAGGCTCCCACAGAAAATCAGTGTTGTGGCATGCCATATAAGCTGCCATGACTAATGCTGAGCGGGATACCTTTTTGGCGCAGATACGTATATGCTTATCTCAACTCACGTAGTAACCTATTTAATATCTATTTAAATGTTATCATTATATAATTTTCGTGCTAAAATAGTATTACTTATTTAATGCATTGATCTTAAATTCGTTACAAAAATGTCTCAACCGCCTGGCCTATTGCCTACCTCTACTGAGTTCACCTTGAGCCAGCGTGGGCGTTCCGAACTTGATTTAGTCGCCATCTGACAAACCCTTTTTTTGTCCTGAATATAAATAAGACGAACAAAAAACGGACAACACTGACACAGCTTATTTAGTGATGCGTTCCGTATAGATTTTGGTTTTTATAATGCAGATAAAAAACAGATAAATAGATACTCTTTATAGCAAACCACACAGAGTAAATTAACTACTAGGAATTGAATTTAGAGCTGCAAAGTTATAGCTGTCTTATCGCTAGAAGCGATCTCTTCCAGACGACCTTCAGGTAAAGAACACCTTGAGATAAATTTGGGAGTTGTATGTATTTGGTAGAGGGTTGATATTAGGTCTTTAAACTGTACAAAAAAATTGAGTCTGTGAAAATGTTTACTTTTAAAATGCTCGTTTGATTTTGATGCAATTTAAGTTTTTAACTAAGTTGTATGAAACTTATACGTTGATTACATTTATACAATTTGATAATATCATTAAAAACGCAACAACAGATTACAAAAATGTATTTTTTCAATTAAAGTGCGATTTATGTATTTATTTTTGGTATGAAAAATACGATATAGCAATAAATTCTTCACCTAAACCCACATTGTAGCATACGAACGATTAATATTTGATTACAAATAATTTTATAGTTCTAGTAAAGAGGTTTATACGAAACCCCGTTTTTCTATTTCTCTATATAACCCAAAAATATATAAAGTCGAGCGTGGATTTTTTTCGCAGTTTCCACTGGGACCGCCCGAGCGGAGTTTAGCGAAAGAAAGATTTGAATATTAACCCTTTATAAGGCCCAGAATGTTGAAATTTTCATTGGACCTTAAGACAAGGGATTAAAGTTCAAAGTTTGGTGGAAACTATTCGGCCACTGCCTTATAAAGCCTTAAAGGAGAATATTCGGCTATGTTCTTACCACATGTTGTTTTTATGTTCGGGCGAAGCCAGAGATAGCGCCCGTAAACTTTTCCCATGGCTCCGCTATGACATGGTTTCGGTGATTTGTCGAATTTTTACCAAAAATGATTACCTTAATTGACATAAATGGTACAAGTTAATGTTCAGATTTTTGTTTTTAGCCAACAATTTCTATGAAATATATTTTGTTTTCAAAAATAAATAAATTTAGTTACATCGAATATTTCTGATATTTCTGTCAAATAGTTTTAAAATGTTTACTTTAAAATACTTTCTATTTTAACAAATACTTTATCTACTACTTCACGTTTCGACTTGAGGAAAAAATACTCTTGTCCAAGTATAGAACTAATAGGCCTCTAACACTTCCTACATGATTTGATAATGACTTCCCGTGTCCTTTGACATCCTCATTTGTCAATGATGTATATTCAGTGGAGACGCGGAAGCAGTATTCTCTTTACTCAAAACGAACACTTAAAACTTTATTACCAAGTAAAATCCCAACACAGAAAATTGGGTCACGCGTAAAACTAACCACACCGACCAATTATCTTCTTGTATTACGAATTCTACCAACGCTAGCATAAAATTTTCCACTATCAAACTGTTTCAATTCACAATTCGACCTGTTTGTTATAATAATTCCTATGATAACAATATCATTAATAGTAAGGCCGCAGACTTAATGGTGCAATGTCATGCATACTAATTCAATAAAGTCAGCTCTTTGCAGAGCCCGCGGCTCTACGGACATGTCTGAAATAATAATGCCCCCACAATTAAACAGATAACACTGATTTTCTGTCTCAAACATAAATCTTTTTTATAGCCTGTCCAAT
The DNA here is from genome assembly GCA_963576865.1 of Anania hortulata. Classification (NCBI taxonomy): domain Eukaryota; kingdom Metazoa; phylum Arthropoda; class Insecta; order Lepidoptera; family Crambidae; genus Anania; species Anania hortulata. The sequence continues at coordinate 1,809,794 of OY756407.1, forward strand.
AAATGTTAATCGATTCTTGGTGTATTAACGAGATCGTTTCTATTGTTACAGACTAAGAAGAACAACCCGAACCACATCAAGAGGCCAATGAACGCGTTCATGGTCTGGTCGCAGATTGAGCGCAGGAAAATATGTGAGCAGACACCTGACATGCACAACGCGGAAATCTCAAAAAACTTGGGCCGCGTTTGGAAGACGCTCAATGATGAAGAACGCCAACCCTTCATCGACGAGGCGGAAAGGCTCAGGCAGCTACATATGCGCGAATACCCTGACTATAAATACAGGCCGCGCAAGAAGACAGCGAAGCCAGCGACGAGGACGGGTGCCGTCACGAAACAGAAACGCAAACAAAAAGCGGACTCGAATAACAACAGAGGCGTTTCTAGACGGCGAACGCGACCGTCTGCTCCCACAGCCCCTAGCGTTCCAGTGGAAACACCCGCCCCACCACCACTGCCAGCATCCCCCGCTGGCTCCCCCGACTCCCCTGAATCCGCGTGTCTTTACGAAGACAGTACACGTCGTGAGCAATCAGACCTGACGGACCTCTACTCCATCACTGATCTGCTCCCCCTACCAGCGGACTGCGAGGTCGACCTCGACGCACTGACGACGGACATGGATTCCTTCGAGACAGCGTCTTCGTCCTCCGGATCCCATTTTGAGTTCTCCTGCACGCCCGACGTGTCAGATATGCTCAGCGAGATAGGCGTTGCTGGAGATTGGGATAATACCTTCTCCTCGTACCTAACGTCGTCTTAGAGCGGTGCTCGGGTCGCCACGGCCGCTGCCGGCCTGTTCCACTGATCTCATACGGTCGGCCAGAGAGCCGCCACTTGGAGGCCGATGACGCGGCGCCCGTCCGCCGCCCCGCCTAGAGAGTGCCTACATCCAAAATGACGTGTCGACATTTGGATTCAATGTACAAAGTTATTTAATAAGGGTCGAGGGAGATAATTATGTTTATTGTCAACCGGCCGCACGGTTGCATTCTCCTTCAGTTCAGGTTCTTAATTTTAGTTTTAATAGGCGACGCTTCGACGAAGTGCATCAGGTTTCAAAGTAAAGGCTGTGAGTCGGTTCTTTTGTGGTGTTGCTTTAGTTGAAAATTATTTTTTTGGAAATTGTTGGTGTTTTCCAAACGGCACGTCTCAGACAGTAAATAAATCCGTCTACACTCCGTCGCCTGTTTAATAAGTCACAGGTCAGTTAGGGATCGACGTTCGCTTGTTTCGTCTTCGATTTGACTCGATCGGTTATGTATATAATGAAAAGAGGATCTGGAAAGCCAAATTGAAGGTGAAGAGGTTCTGTTGGGGTCATTGTCGCTCGCCGCACCGCGTCGCGTCTGTCTTCGTATTATTGACTTGGCTTCTAGTACGTTAAAAATAGTAAGTTTGCAATTTCTATGACACACCATTTATTTTATTAACATTCGTACTTTAAGCGTGACCATTTTAATTTCGGACTATTAGATGAAATATGTATTCGTAATAGAAAAATAAGGACTAGGTTATAGTCATATTGCGTTGACTACGTAAGTTCACTTTATACTTTGATGCACATGTAGATGATAGTCAACGATTTAAGTTTACTGTTAGAAGCTACTCGGTATGCCATGGATAATTTCGGAGAGGGTTTTTCGAGAAGGTTTTCGATGTTTGATGGATTGATGAGAATCCTTACCATGTCTGAGTTGGAATTGAACGAGCAACGCATAATCTCGCCCTTCTATCTTCCGTCTTGATATATGCGTCTCTTGTTCATTTAGGGTAATATAGATTTCATGGTAGGGGTTAATATTATGTGTTGGATGTCTTGCTATAATGTATGCTAGGATGTTAAAGTAAGGATAACTGTTCAATGGTTAGGTACGGACTTAATATATGTAAACTACGATGGCACCTATGGATCATGCGAAGGGACACTTCAATTCTATTTTCTTTCTCTTAACGCTGAAGTTTTCAATACAAATGTTCTATAGAAAGATACATATCACTATGGGAATGTGTTATACTGTGGGACGGTGAAAAAATAAGGATCGGTATTCAATTGTTTGGTTTCTTTCAAATTATTTTGCTATTTTAAACACTGTGATTTACTTTACGGATTTTCTAAATTATAAGGTTCTAGTGGAGACTGATAACGCATAGATTAGTTTTAGCAGCGCTAGCTTCTGTAACTTTTATAATTTGTAAAACTGGGCATAATTGCTTTATTGTGAAATCAATAATAATATTTACCTATTTTTGATACTTTGCGCTGCTGTGAAAAGCGGGTTTCGATCATTAATCATAATTATTGTAAAAAATATTATAAATCTAACATTAATATCACCAAAAGTGTAATATTGTAATTTTTTCGCATAAGACTATTGGAATTATATTAACTTCTTGTCATAATAAAAAGTCTGTCCATTTCAAATTTTGCTTTTCACAGTAGCACATAGAATAAAATTGTAATTAAAATTGCTAAAACCTGTCAATTCAGTGAAAATGGTGTCAGTTAGGAAGTCAAGTTCAACTGAACAATGCTTCATTCATTCTTAAGATAGAATAACATTCTACTAAATGTACTGTTTCAGATTACGAAATCAATATTTGTAGATATCCTGTGTCCCTTATAATATAAAATTTAATTAAGGGATCCGTTGTGCTCTAATTAATAAGAAAGAAAATGCTTTACCTATATTATTATATTCTTATAAATATATATGTAAAAAAACATGTTCATGTATTACTTAGTAAGTGTCTACGAAAACCCAATTAATGTGAAAAAGAAACAAAAATTACATGTTAATATCTGTATTACTGCAAATCTGTAAGTTACACTGTCTTGTGTGTTGTAGATTATATGATTATTATATATTGATATATGTAACGATGTGAAGGAAGGAAATAAATTTGTGCCTAATAAACTACTTGGAATTCTTCATGATACATAATACTTATATTTTAGTAATGCTCAAGGTATTTTTAAGCATGTAGTCGTTATTAGCTGCTGTTGCTTAGAAGAAAAAATATGAAAGTAAAATGAAGGATAGTTTATTTCTCAATGCCAGTAACTGCATTTGACATTGATATAACTTTGCTAGCTTTCAGTAGTATGATAAAAGGGTTCCATTCAATGTTGTCGGACAAATACATTTCATTGGATCGTGTACTATGCCTATGTAAAATATCCCTCCATAATTTAAAACTTTGACAATAAATGTCATTTTTTCCGTATTGTGTGTTCGAAGCGTTCTTACAAAGTTCTGTGCCGCATTTGATTTGAATGTATTTCGGAAACTGCTTGCGTTCGAACTATTATTCTCTTTCGTATTTCGTTCAGTGTAATTTTTTTTCATGTCTTGTTAAATATAATACTTGGATCCAACGATTAAAAGCAATATAAATGGTAACAGTGAAGCTCAAATTAGTCTAAACTAATCTCTGTTACTAAAAATGTGACTTTCATTAATTTCTTTCTCAAATTAAAATGTTTTGTACTCATAGTAGCTCATAGAGTTTCGTCTGTCTGGTTTGAGAGCCAACGGATTACAGTCACAGTTTTATTAACTAGAGATTTCAATAACCCCAAAAGTATTGATATTGAACGCAACATCGAATTTATAATGTTGTAATATAGTGCTTCTTGTTGTATTTCAATATTTGGAATTATCAGGGTTAAACGTTTCGTTATAGTGTATAATAACACAAAATGTCACTCCAATTGCCTTTTAATCTTCAATTTAATCCTTTGCAATCACAGCTTTTCTTCCTTGTAGCTATAAATTCATAAATCCATGGAAGTAAGGTTAAATTTAACGGTATGTATATAAGTAATGAAACTGTTTATAATAATGAAGTCAAAATAAAGCGATACTGTGAGAAAAAATTAGAAGTTATATATAATACACGTCTCAACGGAATAAATATCATAGAGGACGTAGTTAGTTGTTGTAGGATACGATAAAATACTTATATATAAAAATAACAGTTGTTGTCTTTGTTCATTGAAATCGCATGGAAGCTTGTCAACTCGCTTGCCATCCAGTAGAACACATTTCTTGTGAAAGCGTCAGATAGAATATAACCTCTTGAATGTGTAATGTATACATATACAATTGTAAATTTAGGTGTAAAGTGATTCAATTCAATACGTTAGTGATTTATTCACAGAACTGAAAAGTTGAAATATTCTCGTTATGTTGTGAAAATTGAACGTAATTTTATCTATATGTATATATCTATCTCTATTGTTGATTTAATTGGTAAGCGACTTCTTCTATGTATTTTGTTTCTTCAACTCCAAAATACTTTGAGACACAACGAACATTTCTTTCTATCTCTTTCTCAGCACTTAATGTATCACGTAATTAATATGATATATAATTGGTGTCTATAAGAAATATTAAGATGATAAAACAGTATACATTTTAATACCCCATATATTGTATGTCAAGATGAAGCTGTAGTAGATTCATTTAACATAATATACTATGTTGTTGACGTAGCTGTGTCATTAATGATAATTGGTATTAAGGTGGTTAATGATAATGATTAAACAAAGAAATCGCACAATCTGAGTCAAGTAACTAATGTAGACATAACAATAATAGTTATTAAACAATTTTAATTCGTAAGAGATGAGTTAGGTGTAGGAGATAAAATTACATTTTAGTTTTTGACATGAACGATAAAACTTTCGGAAGTTTGGATTTAAATTTCAAAATTGCAGCAATATCTTTTGATACCCACAGATAATCCTATAATTTTAAAAGCTGTTTACCTAAATGACCTAACACTCCGTGTTATCGCTTGATTGTAAACCATCAGAATTTGAAATGTAAGTTGTTAAAGTTTGTATTTGACGTTAACCCAATATTTTTTTTACTGTAAATAATATGTTGATCAATTTTTTAGGAACAAAAATATAAGGATGGTCCATTTATAGATTTTAATATAGGATATTATTAGTGCAGCGTATGAATACCTTATGTAATGCATTGAACATTTTTTCAAGTGAAATGCCAAACTTTTCCTATGAAACTAAAGCTTGGCTTTGGCAAAAGAATTTGACTGAGAAGAATCACGCTTTCCATGTTTCATCGGTCATTGTAAATATCTTGTAAAACTATTGAGGCCACGTCTTTACCTTCGAAGATGAGTTCTTCTTCCGGGTATTCCGAAACTAGTCTAGTCTTGAAAGGTTATATTTTGGGATTCTCAGCTTTACTACTTTTCATAGCTTCTGCACAACTCAGCGTTAGCAATTTTGTGGCCTTTGCATAATCGATACCTATTTTTTTAGTTTTTTTTATTCAATTTATACCAAAAAAATTATGATGCTTTTATAAACTGTTACCGATGGATCTCTTATTTGTAGCACTTACAGTTATATCGAGAATTCGGCTAACCAAATATTGAAAACGTTTGTTTTCTACATTTATATTGGTTCAAAAGTGTTGTACATATTAGATCGGGCTTGTTTATAGGTGAACAAGAAACACACAATCCTCCCAGACGAATCAAAATTGTCACCCTTAACAGGGTTTATTTTATTAAAATCTTTTTTCTGGTAATAGTTTAAGATTTTTTAATTTGTATCAATAAGTTTTCGTATTACGAGGAGAGTGTAGTTTGGAAGCTAAATGATTTTTCCATCATTCGTTGTATAAATTATTGATATTATGTATTTTTTAAGATACTTACTCTAACTGCATATAATGTACGTAGACATTTAAATTGTTAAGTATGAATTATTAATATTGTAGCTACCTGTCGATTTAAGGAGAACGTGTACAGTTTGTAACGTAATTTGTTCGATAATGAATATATATTATAACGCATTGGTAAAAATAAATCATTCAGTTTTTAAAAAATAAACTGATTTTTACTGAAATTCCTAGAACCCAAACTTACACACAACTTAATAATATACAAGGTGTACAAAAGAATAGGACACTCTAAAACCACGTAATCAGCTGCTCATATACAACAACTTTTTCTAAGGAAGCAACATCAAATCTGAAAAAATATTATATTCTCCATACAAATTAACGCGCAACCTCGATGATAATGGAGCATCTGAAAAAAGTCACGATTTCGATGATGCTCTCATAGTAAAAGTTGTTGCATGCCAAACACATAATGATCACACTTTTTTTAGATGTTGGTGATGATGACATCTTTCCATAGTAGAATTAAGCAGTAAAACTGCTACCTACAAGAAAGTTATATAATAAATCAATACATAAACTTGTAGTTAGTAAACATATTTTACACAATAACTTGGAACAGTTATTTCAACAGAATATCACCTAAGAACACAGAGTACCAGTCATGCTATACATTTCCATTATAAGTTGAACTCCTACTAAATAGAAATATATATCTTGACTTTTATGTACAGTCAACGGCAGGTCAACCTACCCATACAGTTAAAGGTCATTGAACCGATTTTAATTGAGAAAATTTGACGTTTTGTGATTGACGTGCTGTTGTCGGTACAGTCAATAGTCTACTAAAAAACGCTTTCTCAATTAATGATAATATTAAATACGATTCCATTTCCCTTTCTAATTTAACAAAAGCGACTAACTTGGTTTAGGCTCGTAAGTTTGTTATTACTAATGAAGAAACTCATTTAGATAATAATCAACTACATATAAAAATAATAATAAATATTTGACAATACCACATACATTGCCCCATTCTGTATGGTAAGTAGGGAAAGCATTTGTGTTACAGAAATCAGAAACAACGACGGTACTACAACATTTTTTATTGATATTAAGTTTAAATTTGCTATTTTATAGTAGAATGATCTGCCGTTTACTGAACATCTTTAAGTAAAGATGTCCACCAACCAAATAAAAAGTTTGCTTTTGAATTTATTTAAAGGCAGTGACTTTATGTCGCTGGGCAGTTTGTTGAACACCTTTACTGCCATCGAGTAACAAGTCTTATGAGAGGTTGCTTTCTTTCTAAATGGAAGAACTAGCTTATCTCGATATCTAATTCTATCATTTAATATGTGTATTTTATATGAATGTATCAATAAAGAGTTCTGGGACCTTAAAAAAAAAAAATATATTCGAACATTACAATTGAACTACATTTAATTCAATACAATTAATATTATTAAATCAGTTACATTATGGTCATAAAAATAAAAAAAAACATTTAGAAAACATACATGGTCAAATTAATTTATTTGTCAAAGAACTCCTTAATACTATAATAAGCTCTTTAAGTAATAATTTTGGTAATGATATCAAAATTGAAATCAATTAACTCGCTTGTTACTATTCAGCCATAAAAACTGTGCACGTAGTAGAATTTAGAATGGCTGCTGTAAGGATAATCTAAGAAAATGGGGATACACTGATGGCACCAATGGCTAGTACGATTGGTGCTTCCACCAAACCACCATATTATTTCATGTCCTGCGTATATGACGGGCTGCGGACCCGAAAAGTTGTTACGAACCACCGATAAAGCAGTTCGAGTGGCGGAATACTAGTTATCAAGAAGATTATTATAACTGTAAACATGTTTATATGTTATTGTAATTAAGGCAACACTGTAAACATGTTTATATGTTATTGTATTTGTGCTAATGTAGGTGTATGTCTTGTTAGCTGTCCATAAAAAAAAAAAAAAAAAAAAACTGTCACAAAATCTTTCTAAAATATGACCCCTATTAAAAAAAAAGAAAAGTAAGTATATTTGTGTCATCATCAGCATGATTCACGTTGAATCGGCGTAGAGAGTCATCATTTTCTGAAAAATCAACGCTGAAAGGTCATATTATATTAGGGTCAATCGGAATGATCTTGGTTGGTCTTTGATGATTAAGTTTTACGTTGCTCTGTACTAGGATATAAATATTGTAGCAAAGCAATGGACAACTACATCATCAAAATTGTGGTCTATGACATTTCGTTGATTAACCCTATTCATAATATGCCTCTATGGGCCTCATAAGAAAACTTAAGGTCGCGCAGCGTGGTATGGAAAGGGCTATGCTTGGTGTTTCCTTGCGAGATCGATTGATTAGTAGTAGTTTTCTCTACATTCTGTTTTACGGTCCCGGGTTCGGTTTCCGGTGCTTTCAATAACGAAAATGCATGTGCTATTTTGATTCGCCTAGAAACTAAAAAAAGAAAGTTGTGCGCCTTAAATGGTCATAACACAAGAATGTTTTTTTAAAGACTGGTATTTGTGAGTGGTCTTCTTGCAAAAAGTGAGTTTTCTGTCAATTTGTTTATAATTTTTTTAATTAGTAACTATTATTTTTTGTCTCACTACATCTTTGAGAAAATATCTAAACGAAAATTGAGATAGAATCATATTTTATTGCCAGATCGTAAAATAAAGAGTACGCGGTGCCAAAATTTAAATTTCATCAGGCATAAAAATGCTTATCTTGGAAGTAATTTTTGACATCATAATAGGAGGACATGAAATTGCTACCTAGCGCGATGACGTCATCAAAAATGAGTGATGAAACCCATAATATAAGGAAAGGCATATAAAATTAAAGTAATAAATTTGAATAATAGTCATAAGGACCGTTTTGTCGCAGTAGAGGTGGACACAGAAGGGTCAGTCGCCTGTAAAATTTATAGTGAACGCTAGTTTACGGATCGGATAGACGCAAATTTGACAATGTTGGTTTGTTTTTATAAAATGTCTCGAACTCTCCAGACAAGAATTTAGGAACTTTAGGAACAGATTTTTTGTCTACTGCTCAACAATGTTACTATGAAACCAACATTTAATCTTAAAGAAAAGGTAAATCGGATCGGTAAAAATATCGGATATTTATTAACGGTTTTTAGGGTTCCGTAGCCAAATGGCAAAAAGTCATGTCTGTCTGTCCGTCCGTATGTCACAACCACTTTTTTCCAAAACTATACTGTTGTAACTTGGTAAGTAGATGTATTCTGTAAAACGCATTTAGATTTTCACACAAAAATTGAAAAAAAAATTTTTGGGGGATTACCATACTTAGCACTGAAACTCAAAAACATTTTTTTTTTCAAACCCATACTTGTGGGGTATCTATGGATAGGTCTACGAAAATGATATTGAAGTTTAAAATCATTTTTTCCTAAACTGAATAGTTTGCGCGAGAGACACTTCCAAAGTGGTAAAATGTGTGTCCCCGTAACTTCTAAAATAAGAGAATGATAAAACCAAAAAAAAAATGTGATGTACATTACCATGCAATATTCTACCGAAAATTGGTTTGAACGAGATCTAGTAAGTAGTTTTTTTTTAATACGTCATAAATCGTAAACGACAATTTACCTTTCGTAATGTTATGGATTTCATTTTGCAATAAAAATACCATAACTATGACTCGATTGTCGTGATGGATGAACTTTTACTTATATAGGTATCTACATGTTTATAGCCGGCCGGTTTTTTTATGATTAAACGTTGGTTACACAGACAAAGTTGATCAGTTTGATTAGTAAAAGAAAGGGGTGTTGTATTCACAAAGTGGACCTTCTTTTTCTACTTATATTGTGGTTTTATTTGCAAATTGCTTTAATTAAATAATCTCGGGTCAATGTGAGTGTCTATTAATAATGCTTTATGAGTAGTAACTGCTTTATTAGATGATTGAAACAGGTCAAAATATGGTCAATTGAGACTTGAGTCAATCTAAATATAGGTGACGGTTTGATGAACAACTGGCGCTTGTAGACATGAATCAGTTTGGAATCAATAGTTCATAATGTGGGTAAAAGATTCTTACCTTATCTACGACGGCTGAGTAGTCTAGTAGGCAAAGCTATATTTTGGGACGTGTTTATTTGCCTGGAAGAGGGCCTATACAGGGTTATTTGAAAAACATCAACAACCTCCTAGGGGCTGATTCTGATGCTCAAATACAACAACTTTGTCTATGGAACCAACATTGAAATCTAAAAAAAACCCTTCTTCATACAAACTGATGTCAGCTGGTGGCGGCTTAGTAAGGAAAAGTAATTGTTCTTTTTTGATATTTCAATGTTGGTCTCATAAAGAAAGTTGTTGTGTTTTAGCACCAGAATCAGCCCTAGGAGGTTTTTGATGTTTATCAAATAACCCTGTATACTGATTACTGAATAAATTACTATTATTGAGTATTATTAAGTAGTTCGGGCCCCGGACTATACAACCAGGCGGTTGCGGTCTCGAATATCGCAAGGTGCAGTCGTTGACGTTGTAAGCATTTGTTTGTACCTTACATTTGCAAACATTTAATTTTGTACCTTTATCATCATCATCATCATCATCTCAGCCATAGGACGTCCACTGCTGAACATAAGCCTTCCCCATTGATTTCCAGATTAGCTGGTTGGAAGCGACCTGCATTTAGCGTCTTTCTGTAACCTTTACCAGTCTCCCTACCATGAGCACCAAAACACGATATGATATGATATGATAAAGCGATATATTGTAAAAATATGATAGATATAGCCGCCATATTAAATCGTCGTGCCGGTGACGTCACATATTATGATCGCTGTTTCGATAAAAATTCAAAATGGCGGCTATATCAATCATATTTTTACAGTTGGTGTTGATATATCGCTATATCATATCATATCGTATTTTGGTGGTCATGCTAGGGGGGCTGGTCGTCTGCTCACCTTATGTGTGGACGTCCTACGCTAGTGACAAGGTGCTCTTGTACCCTAGTCATGGGTATTTTTATTTAATTAAATAATGTTTATTTCAAGAGATGATTTTCGTGAATTACCTACATTTTATGTTTGATTAATATTACAACTACAGATAAATTAAAATTAAAGCTTGGCTCTGCGGTTATAATAAGGCCATAGGTCACCATTGCGATTAGTCAGAAACATGTTTTAACATGCCTCATGTCGGACTTGGCTTATATTGCCTAAAATTTGAATATTGCCTAGTCAGAAACTTTAGTGCGATTCACAACCCTTTGAGCGACCACTACAAAACCGATTTTGGTTATAAATATCACATCAGTTTATCTTAATTTAAATAGTTTATATTATAATAATAATAGTTTTTATTATTGCAAAAGGGTTCCAAATCTTTAGGAGTGGCTCAGAATCAATAACATAATCGAACTATGCAAAGAACATGTTTTTTTTTTGACATTTAATTATTCCTATCCGCTGTTAAAAATTATACGCGTGGATAATTTAACTCATTTATGAAAAAGTTGCATAGTATGTGCACTAGGAAGGTCCTTGTTGGTTCGTTGTACCTTTGCCTCTGATGAATCACCACGCGGCTTTCGTAGACTCTCTATTGACTTGATTTTCGGATATATTATTATTATTTACTGATTTAAAAAATAGTAAAGTACCTAGTTACCACGTTTGGAAGCCAAATGAGAATAAATTTTAAAATACGACTATTAAAAATAATAACGATTAAGACGCTCTTTTTATTGTTCCATAGATCTTATTTTTAAAATTTGGAACCCCTTTGCAATGTAACCCTGTATACCGAATATCGGTTTATCTCTATTCAAATAGTTTATATTATATAGAATATAGATAATTATATACCGATATTTACTATATAAACGTTATACCTTCGGTTGGAGAATGGGTACAAAATCAGGTGCTCACCATATTGACATTCTTAAGGTATTCTAAGACTGCTGGTTTCGGAAATTACTATACTAAAGGTACAAAAAGTGTCGATGAATAAATATCCATTAACCCTTTGCGTGCCACGTAAAAGTTTCTCCATTATTTTCCATTGTTTTTCCGGTCTGCCACGGGTAAGCGGAACGCGTAGGGTTAAATTCTAGGCCCACCCATGGGCAGTACAATTTACATTTTTTTTTTATGGATTGTGTATTAAATTACATTGAAATTAATATTATTTTTAACAGATAAATAAAGTGAGGGAGTCTTATTGATTTTATGATTTCAATTAAATCGTGTCAGCATAAGGTTACTCAATGTTGACAACTTTGACTGCAAATATATTAGGAGCCCTTAGCGTGGCGCACTTTTTGTAAGTTATTCTTATCTTAACATACATACAATAAACTAATTAAAACAATGACTTCTTTTGCAATATTTGACTGTCCTTTGGCCCAGAAATTAAAAGTAAAAAAAAGAGTAAAAACATTTATTAAGCCAAAATAAAGTTAATAACAATAGAGTATAGTATAGTAAATTGTATGGCTCGTGAGGATTGCTCTTTTCTAAACAAATAAAAATGATGCACTCAGGCCTTTAGTGATGATAGATAAAAAGGTATTTCTACATCTAAACACTTAAAAAGAATTGCAAGTCATCACCCAAAGTAGCGAAATGCAATTTCGCAAATTTGTTCTGTCTAAAGGTGATACAGTTTAGTCAGTCTAGACCAATAAATAAATCAAAGTAGGTACCTTATTAAAGCTGTTCCTATATTTTGAGGTAAGCGAAATCATTTCTTGCTTTTAAAGGTGCAATAAGTAAATTTAGACCCGTAACAGTGTATCTAATCAAGAACCGAAATCACTGACGTGAGAAAAAAAGCTGCCATTTTAAAGTGGGGATTGGCAGGTCTATAATATATATATATATATACAGGGTGTAACGAAAAGGTGAAATAAAACTTTAAGGGGTTATTCTACGGCTAAATTACATCAACTTTTTCTATGGGACCAACATCGAAATCTCAAAAAAAAATTGACGTTTCCATACAAACTGATGCCAGCTGGTCGCGTTTTAGTATGGGAAAGTGTTTTTTTTTTTGCGAATTCGATGTTGGTCCCATAGAAAAAGTTGATGTAATTTAGCCGTAGAATAACCCCTTAAAGTTTTATTTCACCTTTTCGTTACACTCTGTATATATATATAGATATATATATAACATATATTTAAATAGATACTAGATAAGACGTAAATCTACAACCAGTGTTTGTTACCAGTGATGACATATGGAATAGGAATAATGGAACTGAAACGTGGCCTCTTACTATGGGCCTCATAAGAAAGCTCAAGGTTGCACAGCGTGCTATGGAGGGCTATGCTCGGTGTTTCTTTGCGAGATCTAATCAGGAATAAGATTTGTAAACGAACAAAAGTCTCTGACATAGCCTAACGGATTAACAAGCTGAAGTGGCAGTGGGTGGGGCATATAGCACGTAGAACTGACGGCCGATGGGGCAGAATGGTTCTGGAATGGAGGCCACGTACCGGCAAGCGTAGGACGTTCACCTACAAGGTGGACAGAAGACCTGGTAAAGGTTGAAATGTTGCAGGAAGCCGCATCCAGCGGCTGCTGGATGCGCGGTTAAAGAATAGAACTCGTGGGAAATTTACGATTAGTATGTGCTCTGCTATGGTCCTTGTTTAAGCGTGTCGGCGTACCTGTGATCTCTGATGATCCCTGATATACTCATCACGCGCGTCTCGTGTTTTCTTTTTTCTGTTTAAAATAAATATATATATGTATGTATTAAAATTAAAATTAATTTTACCTTATTTGAAAAATTTGGTTCTAGCTTTCAAAATAGAATTGTATAATAAATGCTGCTGACTATGCGATAACTGCACCCCTAGCATGACCATCAAAACATTAAATATTAAATGATATTTTTTTGACGACCTCCGTAGCCGAGAGGCGAGTATACCGGACTTGGTGTCGCTATCTCTGAGGTCCCGGGTTCGATTCCCGGTCGGTCAATATAGAAAAATAACTTTTCTATATTGTCTCGGGTCTGGGTGTTGTGGTACCGTCGTTGTTTTCGATTTCTGTACCACAAGTGCTTAAGCTACTTATCACAGGATCAGAGCAATGTATGTGATGTTGTCCATATTTATTTATTATTTATTTATATGATATATCGATTTATCGACACAAACGCTCAATTTTTTTTTTAATATAAAAACTATAGAAACCGTTTTGAATTATTATGATCGCTCTTTCTATAAAAAATAGACACGGCGGCTATATCGATGCTATGTATATATATAAATTGACCGTTTGTGTTGATAAATCGCTATATATCATATCATATCGTGTGTTTTGGTGGTCATGCTAGGGGGGCTGCTTCTTTTTGCCTTTTTTTTTTAAAAGTAAGTAAGTAATTATTTATTTGCATAAAACACGGTACATTTAGTTTTTATCTTTAGGCATGGCACATACATGTTTTATCGATCTATCGATAAGCAAATGTTCGCTATCGTCGTGCATTTAACATTAATATACAGACAAAAATTATATAATAAGCAATTAAATTAAAATTACATTGATTTCAAAAATATTAGTTATTATGTCAAAAGATGTGTTACATTTCTAAAAAAAGTCAGAATATTGTAAAAAAAAAAAAGACAATTAAAAATTATACTTAGTCGTCAATGTCAATTGTGCAATAATACAATACAATGTCAGGCGATAGAACCAGGTCAAGTAATATTTAAATCATTTGCTATTATCTTAAAATGTCCGTCTCGGCAAAACCTTATAAACTCTTTAGTGTCATAAAAGCAATTTTCAACCAAAACTTTAAATATGGTCCTCCTGAAAACAGGCAATGGTAGGATTTGGACATTATTTGGAAGTAAATTGAATAACGTTATACATCATGACCGGTAATACCGTACATGTACAGGTAATACCTTGCAATCATGGCTGTATACATTTAGTTGACATTTAAAAGCATTTTCTTCTAGTTATTAAAATTATGATATTCAGTCAAGGAATAATAGTTATATAGCGGAAGTATACCGCATGAGTTAGTCCAGTTATTTCTAGAATAAAAATTCTGATAAATGTCAACCACGGATTTATTTCAATATTGACTGGCCGTTTATCTGATTTTCCTTATTTGGTATCGTATATTTGCATGACATTAAATCATAATTGTTGGTTGAGATTTTTATGCTTGATTTTTTTCGAATAAAATATCTCTTAAAAAGCGTGAAGGGATTGAATAATAAACAGTTATATTGTGAAGGTAGGTATCTAAATAAAATTCCTTCATAAGTTAATTGACTTTAATGTAAAATATACAAGGTGTGGCCTATAATAGAAGCAAGCAATTTGTAAGTAATGTTAATAATCTGTTTTTAAATTTATTGAAAACGTTCGTAAACCTAAAAGTGTTCAAATTAGACTAGTAAAACTAAAATCATGCTGTATTCCTTCATAAGTTAATTGACTTTAATGTTAAATATACAAGGTGTGGCCTATAATAGAAGCAAGCAATTTGTAAGTAATGTTAATAATCTGTTTCTAAATTTATTGAAAACGTTCATAAACCTAAAAGTGTTCAAATTAGACTAGTAAAACTAAAATCATGCTGTATTCCTTCATAAGTTAATTGACTTTAATGTTAAATATACAAGGTGTGGCCTATAATAGAAGCAAGCAATTTGTAAGTAATGTTAATAATCTGTTTCTAAATTTATTGAAAACGTTCATAAACCTAAAAGTGTTCAAATTAGACTAGTAAAACTAAAATCATGCTGTATATTACAGGTGAGATTGACTTTGTCAGAAATTAATGAAAACAATTGACTTGTTTATGCGTAGTTTTAATCTTGCTTTACAACAAATAATAGATAGATAGATAGATACTCTTTATTGTACACCACACAAAACAAACAAATCACAGGAAAGTAATTAGTGAATAGCACAATTTAGGCGGTCTTATCGCTTCAAGCGATCTCTTCCAGACAACCTTCAGGTAGAGGAAAGTTGAATTAATATCATAATATAATGTTGCTAAACAACGGATAAGTATAATATGTTAAGTCCACTAATAGGATCGCTTGATTTTCTTAGGTAAGCTTATCTTAACTTTGGTGGAAAGGACTTTAATAAAACTATTTTTTATACATGCCTTATAATTAGTCACCTTTTTAGGGCTCCGTAGCCAAATGGCAAAAAGCGGAACCCTTATAGATTCGTCATGTCTGTCTGTCCGTCTGTCCGTCCGTCCGTATGTCACAGCCACTTTTTTCCGAAACTATAAGAACTATACTGTTGAAACTTGGTAAGTAGATGCATTCTGTAAACCGCATTAAGATTTTCACAAAAAAATAGAAAAATAATAATACATTTTGGGGGCTCCCCATACTTAGAACTAAAACTCGAAATTTTTTTTTTCGTCAAACCCATACGTGTGGGATATCAATGGATAGGTCTTTAAAAATGATATTGAGGTCTTATATAATTTTTTTCTAAACTGAATAGTTTGCGTGTGAGACGCTTCCAAAGTGGTAAAATGTGTGTCCCCCCCCCCTGTAACTTCTAAAAGAAGAGAATGATACATTAAAAAAAAATATATGATGTACATTATCTTGCAAACTTCCAGCGAAAATAAGTTTGAACGAGATCAAGTAATTAGTTTTTTTTTAATACGTCATAAATCATATACCGCTATTTACCTTTTGTAATGTTATGGATTTCATTTTGCAATGAAAATACCATAACTATGACTCGATTGTCGTGATGGGTGAACTTTTACTTATATAGGTACCTACAGGTTTGTACGGAACCCTCGGTGCGCGAGTTCGACTCGCACTTGGTCGGTTTTTTTATAAATTTACTAGACTGAAGACAATTATTCGATGTCATATTTATTTTCCTCAAAAAATTATTTAAAAAATTTGAAAACTTTTTTTGGAAATATATTGTATTTTTAATTAACAGGGTATCAACCTAATATTTTAGTTTTGTAGCTTAGCTTTAACTCGATTCCCATTTACCGATGTAGCACATCTCTTGTGGAAAGCCAGCATTATGCTAATGTGCCTCTGATGACAACATTTTTACACACACAGCAATTAAATGTCCGTCTCCACCCAGAATGTTCCCGTACCCAAATTTATGTTTGCTACCATTCGTTTAGTATTCGATACGTCGCTCAAATTAATTCGTACGTCGCGTAATCGTCTGCTAACTGATGAAGAGATGAGATAGCCTGATTGGGGTGGCCTCGCGTTGCTATTTGAGGTTCAATTATGCAAAAGTCGAGTGACCACGTTGTTATGAGATTGATATTTACCGACTTCAAAGAACTTTATGATAAAAGGTTTTGGGAGCTCAGTAGTCAAATTTTAGCCCCATATTCGTAGGTATAAGGTTGTTTAAGAGTTCAAAATCGACATTTTAAAAAATCCTTATGAAAAAAGGGATATTATAAAAGAGATTATTTAAACGACAAGAGTGCATGGACTTAACCTTGGCTTGCACTCACTACATGTCTTGTAGCTGTATTTACTGTAAAAAAAAAAACTGACAAATGTGACTGAGTTTGTTACGCCATTACTTCTCATCACCGGCCGTTAGGTAGTCTCAAATCGGTGGCCAAAGCTATATTGGATTTGTTAGAATTCATAAAATCATGTACTTGTTTATTTCAATCACAGATGAAGTTATTGTAACTACCAGTCAGTTTTGACTGATTTAAGTATTATCATCATCGTCATCATTTTAGCCACAAGACGTCCATTGCCGAACTTAGGCCCCTTGCCTGTAAGTGGCCTCCACTCCAAAACCTTTCTGCCCAATCGGCCTTCAGTTCTGCGTACTATTATTTTATTAAATTTAACGTCAACTGAGAGAAAATAGCTCTTAGTTGGCTTACATTTTTAGGAGGATACGTGGCGGCATCAATGGCATCCAGAAAAGCTTGCTCAAAGGGAGAGTAGACCATGTGTCACTGGGTGGGGATACATCAGTCGATGTCGAAACTAATTCTAGTTGGCTCAGCTGCCCTAGCATGACCACCAAAACACAATATGATATAGTATAGCAATATAGCGGCACCAACTGTAAAAATATGATAGATATAGCTGCCATTTTGAATTTCTATCAAAACAGCGATTATAATATTTGACGTCACCGGCACGGCAATTCTACAAGGCGGCTATATTTCTACAGTATCGCTATATCATATCGTTTTTTGGTGCTCATGCAAGGGAGACAGGATGAAGTGCGTTCATGTGTAAAAATAGGGTATTACCTAATATACAAAATAAATTCTTGTTTAACGACATTCCTTAGATTAGTAAGGACTAATAAATGTGAAACGAGAATAATTATCGCAAATTTGCTTAAATTTTAGACAAAAACAAGGTTAAATAAATTTAGAAATCAATTGAACAGTAATAAATCGTAATTCAACATCTATTGCGTAACTCTTATGCCTAAACGCAACCACTTTAAAGAATCATACTGGTACACTTTAGCAATAGTATTACTTCTTGTTTTATAGTAATCTGTGTTTCTTTCAATTAATTCCATTGCGTATTTTTGCATAGCCATTTTAAGTTCAGGGTTGTGAATAATTTGATGGTTGAATTAAAACTAAGCATGTTTATCGTAAAGTCAAGAAACGGCACAGGTAAGACATCATAGTTAAATATCCAATAACTAATTCAAACCATTTTTTTTTTGCAAATTATACTCCTAAATTAAGCTGTTTTTAAATTAATATTTAATTCCAAACATTTTGACAATAATAATGATACTCAATGATACTCATTTATTCAGTACACAGGCTCTCTTATGGGCACTTAAACACGTCCCAAAATCTACCTTAATTTTACCACCGCTTTGAAACTACATATAGGCTGGTGATGAGAAGAAACGACGCAACAAACTCAGTCCCCTTTGTCAGCCTTTTTTTTAGAGCGAGTCTCTGACAGAATCGACAGACAGGAGTGGACGTACTATGAAATAATGAAATCTTACCAACAAGGTGGACAGACGACCTGGTACAGGTTGCAAGAGAAGACGTTTGACGCAGACCGCTTCCAACCGGACTATCTGTAAGTCATTCGAAGATGCCTATGTTCAGTAGTGGAAGTCCTATGGCTAAAATAATGATGATCGTTACTAATTATAAGACCTAACCTAATGGTTTTCGTATGGGAAAAGGCGGGCAGCCAAAGGTCAAAGTAATAATACACTTACAGTACAGTATTATTATGACATCGCATCGTTCTATTTATTTATATGCATTATTCTTGTTATCAGTCGACTTTTCCGAACTATTATACTGCGCCTAATCTCGCTTGGCAGACAATCTGACGCGTAGATAAGATACGCGAACTGAATACATACTGTCATTGTTATTTTTAGTGCCGTGTGTGGAAAGGAAGTATGTATTAAATGAGATACTTATTTATAAACTACCTAAAGACATTAAAGAAATTCATTAACTTTTTTAAATAAAAAAATTGTTAAAGTGTCTGTCTTCAAATTTGCAATAATAATGACGCTCTTTATTTCTATAGTAGCGATTGATCGCCATAAACAAAATAGTACCTTTAAGTAGACCAAATCAATAGTGATAATATAATTGGTCATAAAAAAGTCTACCGGAATTTATAAACAAATAAATTCTCATATTTTTTCAAGATCAATATTGTACCTTTTGTTTTCGTACGACATAAGATTTTGTTAAAATTATGGTGAAATACCTAACTATTTCTCAGTCAAAGTGAAATGTACAATTGATTTTCGGAAATAAACATTCATAAACCTTAATACTTATATACGTATACAATGGGCAATCAAAAAGGGTGAGTGTAAGGACAAACTCTTATTGGCGGTAAACAAATGTCATCTAGCATTTATTGACGCATGTGACGTTTGACATGAGCAACGTTGCTCAAAGCTGTGACCAAACCGCATCCGTGATCTCCTCTATTTATGTCTGTCTTTTAAACCTAACTTATTATTTACAATATGACAATAATAATTATAATATATTATGTTGCGATTCCGTGGCCCCAACAGAGCTTGTAATATGGTGATTGTTTAATAGATACCTATTGTTCTTCCTCATACAAACTGAAACATATTTGACGACCTCCGTAGCAGAGAGGCGAGTATACCGGACTTGGTGTCGCTATCTCTGAGGTCCCGGGTTCGATTCCCGGTCGTTCAATGTTGAAAAATAACTTTTCTTTATTGTCTCGGGTCTGGGTGTTGTGGTACCGTCGTTGTTTCTGATTTCTGTAACACAAGTGCTTAAGCTACTTATCACAGGATCAGAGCAATGTATGTGATATTGTCCAATATTTATTTATTTATATTTGCTAAATTTTGAATTTCTCCTAGCGAGATTTGAACCTACAACGGCTGTCTTTATTAGACGAATGACAAATGCTGTACCTAAGTAGGTTTTTTAGACGTAAATGTTGACATTTATATTCTCGGTACTCGTGAAATGAAAACGGTACAAGTATCAGGACTAAAGACTAGTCAATCTGTTTTTCACCTTCATCTTATTGACAAGTGGCGACCCGCAACCTTACTTGAAGCCCCGTATTAATAACCCAAACTCAATAACAGTTTTCGTCCTGAAAATTCGGTGTCATCTTTTGAGAAAGTTTGTGGACAATCAAAACAACATGACTGATGTTTTGTTAGTAGGACTAATAATCTGTTTGTATGTTAGTAAATCTTCTGTACTTGTACCATTAGATATTATCATCATTCATCATTTGCCTGCCCTGTTCCCAGGTTATCTGGGGTCGGCTCAGTATTTCTTTCTAAGCAATCCAGTCACTCGTCGTTGAGTCATTCACTTCCTTCTCAGTCATATCTCTCCTCACACAATCCATCCATCTCTTCTTAGATCGTCCCCTACTTCTCCACTCATCAATACTCATATCCATCACTCTTCTCGTTACGTGCTCCTCTTCCCTTCTCATCACATGTCCATACCAAGACAAACGGTGTCCTTTCATCTTTTAGACCATTAGATATTATGCAGTACTATTTCAATTCTATGCCTATTATCAGTATATTATCGACTTTCTAAAACATTTAAAAGGGATAAAAACCAAACATTTATAGTAGAGACACTTAGTTATAAGTCTGTATAAGTTCTAATATAATTTTTACTCGTATAAGTATTTGTCTTGTTTATTGTCGTAATTATTAAAATAAAGTTCTTTAATTATATTTTTTTAATGTTAAGGAAATTTAATACTAAGAATACAAATATACAGTTAATACCATCTTTTTTTTTGTATCTTAGTAGGTTTCATGTAAGCATACTGAAGATCAAGAAGGATCAAGTTATTAATAGGGGGCCAGAGTAAATTAAAATTTGCAGAAAACATGTTTTTCACAACAAACGCCTGAATAATAAATCGATATTTATCAGAATTATCGACAATGTCGATGATGTCAAAAAAGTCATTGAACTCGAGCTGATAAAGTGAAATGGTGATACGAATAATCTCAAAATCTTTAATCCTATCGAGTTTATTATACTTTCACGATTTCACGTTGTGCAATGTTTTGCAATATAAATAGGAATAAAGAAGTTTTTATTTGGCACACAAAATATTTTTTCCAGTAAAAAAAAAAGATCGTGCTATAAAGATCCCCCCACTCAGTATGAGTTGTGACAACATAAGGCTGCCATGACACTGATACTCTATAATACAACCTTGGACCTTGAACACTGCAATACCAAATATAAAGAAAATACTTTTGTTTTAAATATGAGTTCTGTAATTCATTAATTTCATGACTGTAGTGTCTATTAAATAACCTAACCTATGTTCCGTGTTTTAAACGGGAGATCGCTCTTTGTGGGGTGGTTTAAGTCCAGTAGTGGACCGCAACAGGCTAATATGATAACGATGATGATTTTCTAGTCAGTCACAGCTAACAGAGCCGAGACGTAGACATTCGTGGTGGAACTAGTACACCGAATAAACGTCGCTCAGCAAACTATGGAGAGAAAGCTATGCTCGGGATTTCTCTCAATGAAAAAAAATTAAGACGTTATCGGACAGAAAACTAAAGTAATCGATATAACTCAAAGGATAAGCAAGTTGAAAGGGCAACGGACTAATCACATTTGCCAAAGAACCAATAACCGACGGGGCAGACGTGTTCTTGAATAGAGACCGCAACTTGGCAAGCGCAGCGTCAGGCGCCTTTTTACACGGTGGATCGATGGTATAATACGCAAATCTGCTAGCAAGGAATGATCAAAAGTAGAGGAGCATTGGGGTCGGTGGCGAGTATAGGGAGAAGCATGAGCCTCATAAGTGTATGATTAACTATTACTGGACATAGGTCCAGCTGGGGTCAGTCTACGCTAGCTTGATTGACGATGACCATTGTTCTTGGCGGTGTGGAAGTGCATTCTTTACGGCCGTCCCCACACGGTACAGGAGGCGTAGCGTAAGAGGCGATAAATTCCTGAAGCACGAGATGGACAGCAGCCTCTGCGTGCGAAATATTATTTAAAAAACTGCGCTCGCCAATCCGCCTGCCAAGCGTGGCGAGTATTGGCAATCCCCCCAGATGAAAGTCATTAGAGGAGGCCTGTGTTAAGCAGTGGACGTCCTTGGCAGAAATGATGACGATGATAGATCTTGGACCACTACAGTAATACTTGATTTTGCTGCAGCTTGCTAATCCGCTGGGCTATACCTACGATATTCGATATCTCATCAGCGTTTGGAAGTCCACTGGTAGACTTACCTTCCGATATTACATTACTTTAACTTCTAGCTCCAAATAAATAAGTACCACATCAAAGAGGGTAAACTTCTAACAAGTGTTTGGAAGCACCAAGAAATTTCATCATCATCATCATCATTTCAGCCATAGGATGTCCAATGCCAAACATAGGCCTCCCAAAGTGACTTCTCAATTGGCAGGTCGGAAGAGTTGGGGAGTAGGAGAGTTATTTATTTATTTTATTTTATTCAATAAGGCACACCAACAACATATATATTAAGCACTTATGTATACATAAAAGTTGTAGATAGATAGTTCTGATATATACTCGTATGTCACTTACAGGTGAGCACAACATTCGTAAAAAATACATTTATACTTAGGAATAATAATAACAAGATAAATAATTCTATCTGCCCTGATTAACAATTATTGTTTTTAGTTTTAATTTTATTCTGTGTTCTGAGAACACAGAAATTGAACATTTTTTTTCTTAAAATTGGCATGACTGTTGTTAAATATGTCCAGATCCTGAATTTTGCCCTGAAGCGCATTGTAATCATTCATGATTCTACTAAGTGGTGATTGTCGACCAAGGTTGGTTCTCGTTACTGGTGCTTTAAAGATATTGATGATCCTCTTTCTAGGATATCTGTTAGTTTCTTAGGATAGAGTTGAGCTCTACTATCAAAATTGTTGGTAAATATGCCTACCTGGGACAAGTGATCCAGTGGGTAGATCCAATTTTGAGGAGGAGGTCAATCGTCAAAACCAACTCGGCTGGTCAGCGTTCGGAAAACTACACAACGTCGTCTCGTCCAAATTACCTTAGTGCCTGAAGACGCTTTCGTCCGGTGTGTGTTACCAGTGATGATATAAAACATGGCCTCTCACTATGGGCCTCATAAGAAAGCATTTTACATCTATTTAATTCAGAAATCATTTTTCTTCAGATCACAACAAGCTGAAACAGGTTTTAAAAAACTGTTTTAATTTATATAGAGGTAAAAATATACTCGTAAAAGCACATTGACCACACTTTCAAGACACGTGACATCACGTGGCATTACGTCACGCATCACAAACAAATTGATCGGACTGTGTTATCAAATTAGATGATTACGACGTTGTGACGAAACGATACAAGCGAACAACAACAGATCTTATCATACGGATATGTCAAATGACCTTGTGAGAAATGGGTGGTTGACCCAAGGGACAGTCAAAGTTATTTGAAAACAGTATGACACAACATCAGACAGGTTCGAAGGTGTTTTCCACTCGTAAAGATATCGGAGCATTATAAAGCTGCGCACCAATTGTTCCGCATCCTGCTGAATGCACGTACGCACGCGTTAAATTGTGATGAAGTCTCATGAACATAAATCTCCTCCATATAACGTACAACCACCAGCTCTGGGCCTTATACGCTTCCAGCGGCTTCCCGCAACCGAGATTAGGTAGTCAGTCAACCACAATCGGTTGACTTATCAGATCTTCCAGCCCTGTGCTGCGTATCTTCCTTAACTATTGTTAGCGCTAAGTAGGATGTGGCCTGCCTATTACCGCTTTAACATTACTAAGTCCTTTAGTTAATACGGAATAATCGAAATTTAGCAATCTTGCAATAAAAATCCTTGTCAATATTCCGACAGATATTATAGCACCAAATAACAACCAATTAGTTGTAGTTATTTCACTTATTTCTTACGCTAATTATTCTGACAAAATATTTATTTTATCTATGTATTTAAATTCAAAGTCACGCCATCTAAGTATGAATCATTTATGAAACAATTGGGGCATCGTGCATCGCCATGAAATTATAAATTATGTAGGAAGTAGTGTGATTCAGGCTCGCGTGTTCTGTAATCGAGTCTTAAACTGTGGTTTATTGTGAGGTCATTTTAAAATCCTTATGTTTAGAGATCCGTTGCGAAATAAATATGAAGAAAAACAAAATTATGTGTTGATAGCAGTGTAAATTAAATGTCATTACGACTTTGTCAATGACAATGACAAACATGAAAACGTGACGGTTGGTGTTGATCTGATTTGGATAAGAAAAACATGTGGATAGATTATGTAGGTATATGGGATCTATAAGGTATACAGGGTGATAGGCTATTTAGAAAATCACTTTAACAAAATGTTCTACCCATTTAAATGAACAATTTTAAATATCTCACCAATATCAATTACAGCGAATTACTCGGATAAATCACAATCGTAACTAATGCCCTCCGTAGCTCAGTTGAAAGATCAGTCGCTTAGACAGCAAAAGGTCTTGATCAAATCCCATTAGAGGCAGTTTTAAATATAAAATTTTATCTATACTAATAAAGCATTATTCAAGCGGCAAAAATAAATTAAAAATGTAGTCTTGTGCTTCACTTCTATCATAATATAATATCATATCATCATCATCATCATTTCAGCCATAGAACATCCACTGCTGAACATAGGCCTCCCCCAGTGACTTCCAGATTGGCCGGTTGAAAGCGGCCCGCATCAAGCGGCTTCCTGCAACCTTTACCAGGTCGTCTGTCCACCTTGTAGGTGAATATCATATAATTTACATAAAAACTTATCTTTAATATTCAAAATTATCTTTACACGGCCGCATATCGCTTTATTTCCAATGACCCACATACTTAGCTAATTTTGCACCAATTAAGTTCTAATCTTGTGTTTAACATTGAAATCCGTAGCACGATCGACGAAGGGCAGAGCAACCAGGCAGGCTTACCAGAAACAGTAACAAGCACCACTGACTCACAATTAGATAAATCACAAGGTCAATGTATGAACTGCAGTGCAGTATGCAATCAATTTTGCTTTGGTAAGCTGAAATCATTATTAATGCATACTATACTTGTATTGTCTATTATATTTATCTTGTATGCATTAATATATCTGTTGGTTGTAAGTTTGGGATCCTATCAAATACCTCGGGATTATTCAGAATTAACCATGGTCTAAAAACTATCTAGTTCCCATGTTTATCAGAAGATTCCGAAGGTGTGATGGCAATAGTTTCAAATGTACAAATATCATGGACAAAACCGTTTAGAGAAAAAGAATAATAATAAGAAGAATTTATTTGCATAAGACACGGTATACATAGGTTACACTATAAGTTTTGCGGAACTTAAAAAAACAACATGTTTAACCAAAATATTATGTTTATTGCTTTTCAAAATACTCTCCTTTATATTTAAAAAAAAAAATTATTCGATCGAACCATTTTTTAAAACAGGAGGACCACAGATCTGAAGGCATGTTTTCTACGTGCTGATTGAACGCTATCACTGCCTCTTCGGAGTTGGTAAAAGTAAAACCTCTCATCAAATCTTTGATTTTGAGGAAAATACAGAAATTACAGGGTGCTAGGTCGGGGCTATGCGCAGGATGGGTGACGAGTTGAACTTTTTCGGAAGCTAAAATGACTGTTTTGTTGGCCGTGTGTGAAGAAGCGTAGTCATGGTGTAGGAGAACGCGGCTTTTGGGTCGTCTTTCGCGAACTTTTTCTAACACCCTGGGTAAACAAATGATAGAATACCACACGGCATTAACACTCTTTTGATCTTCAAGTGGAATTGTATAGATGGGACCCGTAGTTGAGAAAAAAAACGCGATAATTTTTTTACCAACGTTTCTCGCCTGCCTCACTTTTGTTGGCCTGTTCTCATTTTCAAACACCCATTCAGAAGATTGCTGTTTTTTTTTTACCAATCCCCAATAGTCCTCAAATTGTCTCATAGGTAATCCGCGGGTTTTCTTCAATTAGCCGCTTAACAGTAGCAACATTATTTTCGTTGACGGCAGTTGAAGGCCGCCCTTCACGAAATTCGACATGTAAAGAAACCCGACCTCTCTCAAATTCAGCAAACCATCGCCTCACGGTGCTCAAACAAGGTGCTTCTCTCCCAAAAGCATTTTAAAGACGAGCGGCACAGTCTTGCGGAGAAAGAGAACTTTTAAAATCATAAAAAATCATCGCTCTAAAATGTTTTCGACTTAATTCCATTTTCGTTGCGTACGTAGAACTTTGATGTGTGATAAAAAACAATTGACAAATCATTTCCCGCCAATTGTTTGTTTTTATTACTAAGAAGGTTGCAACGTTTAAAAAAATATAACATTCGAAATTCAAATAGTTCCGATTAACTAGAAGTGCAAAACTTTTAGTGTGCCCCATGTATACAATGGTGACATTAAATAAAAGCTCAACATGTTTTGTTCAGATAAGACGTGCAAGTATTTATGTTATCAATTCAATTAATTAATATTCGAACATTACAATTCAACTACACTACCACTTCATACTTCATACCACTTCAATATTTACAAGAAAGAAAGATACAAAAAAAAAATTATTTTATTTTTTGTATCTTTGATCTGTTCCATGATTCTTGACAAAAGCAAAAAAATATCAGCGATCATCCCATCGACAAGAGCAAAGATCTTTATTAGAAGAGATATTTTTTCACGGTTTCTGATACGTTTTTATCATCATCATCATCATATATTGTAAGTGTTAGCTTACATCAGCTGTAACTGACCTGTCTTAGGCCCTTATTAATCTCAATCATCAATCCTTTCTCCTATGGATCCTCCTATCCAATATTATTCCTATTTCTTTATCCTTTTACATCCTAAATTAAAATGAAAATATAAAAAATAAAAAAAAATGAAAACGAAAACATTTATTATGTTACAAGAGTTTATTTACAAGCATGTAAAGTCCTCTAGAAAGGGGTTAATAAATGCTGACATACTTTTTCTATCTGCTTTATGGCCAAACCACCAGAAATAGGGAATATGCATGAAAAAGATATATTGTTTTTACTATATTTATAAGAAATTATATGAAATTATAGTGCTAATAGTGAAAACAAAATTAATTAGGTAAAAAATAACCATAATGAAGTAATTAGAAATTAAGGTATACCTATCTCTTTCTAAAACAACTTTTATTATGAAAAATGTATGGCGGGCGTGTAATGTGACGTCACGGTACATATCGGATCTCCTTGTCTAACACGCGACTTTAATGGGCTATAAGTCAGGTATTTATCAATACTTTTCGAAAACTCTTAAAGTTTAATAATTATAATTAAGTACTATTTATTTTAGTACCAAATAAAAAACATGCATATTCCCCATTTAGTATTATGATAGCTGAAACATTTTAGATGGACATTTTTATTTCAAATAAAATACGCGGTAAATGCCTAAATATTTAAGTTTTAAAATTTATTTCCGTAATAATCTTCATAAACTTGTGAGACTGCATTTTTAATCATTGCACTAGGTCTACCTAAAACTAGTCACCACTAGATTCAAAAACCTGTCCTCAGACACGTAACGAATCACATTCAAAGGTGATTTTCACACTACGTCATGAGTCAATGATAAGTCGATAAACCAAGTTCACGACTACCATAATGGGAATATGTGCAGTAAGTTCATTTATAAAGTTCGTTCATTAACGGATACTAAGAAAGAAATTTTAAGTATGAAATAACTAATGATGGAACCATTACTTATATTCTAAGTGACTGTTGCTTCTTCTGCATCTAGAAGTTCGGACAAAAGCGTTTCGCATCGTGACGAAAATCACATCCACAATTTGACGACTTCCTTAGCTGAGAGGCGAGCATACCGGACTTAGTGTCGCTATCTCTGGGTTTGATTCCCGGTCGGTCTATGTAGAAAAATAACTTTTCTATATTGTCTCGGGTCTGGGTGTTGTGGTACCGTCGTTGTTTCTGGTTTCTGTAACGAAAATGCTTAAGTTACTTATCATAGGATCAGAGCAATGTATGTAATGTTGTACAACATATAAAAAAACATGGACCGAAGCAGGGGTATGTAAAAAAAAATTGGGACGTGTAAAAGAGCTTAATTCAGGCTGATTTTCAGAAATTAATTAGTTTTATTGGCTTATCATAATAAGTTTACATTAGTCCACTTCTTCATTTTTACGTGTCGACTCAGGCTTTCATATATATTATGTGAGGACCAAAACTCAGCCACCGATATTGCACTATTGGTGGCCTTGTAGAAATCTTCGCGCGTGCAGGTGTAGAGACACGCAGGGTATGACAATAGATGTGCCATTGTCTGGGGGGAAATACCACATATAGTTGGTAGGTAGGTGATTAAGATAGTAAGAAATTACAATTGTAATGTGGTTGAGTAAACCTACTAGTTAACTATCTGTTATGCTACTACTTCGACTTGTTTGGACTTGTCGGAACATGGTACGTTGTGACTTCTAAACATGACAAGTTTGCGACCTCATGTCTGACCAGTAACATTCACTTCTGCACGGAAGATATTTAGTTCCTTTATGGTTTTGTTCCTTATTCGTGAGTTATGTATATAATATATACATTTTTATATACCATAGTGACGGTCTTTATTGTTTTATATATTTATGTAAGTATACATTATTATTATCTGCAGAAGTGAATGCAGCCCGAAAATCCAATAGAATCAATTGGTTGGAAATCCATGCATAAAAATACATAGTCAGTTTTAATAAATTACTACAGTTGTTGAATGTATTGATTTTAAACCAGCCTAGCTCACAATTGTATAAAATTTGGTACTTTCTTTCTTTCCTCTACGCAAAGGTTGTCTAGAAGAGGTCGCTTTTGGCGAAATGGTTGCCTGATTGTAATTACCTGTGTCTTATTTGTCTGTCTTCGAATAAAAGGCTGACAGAAATAACCAAATTTCTTACACTGCTTCTTCTCAGCACAAATTCACCATAGGGAATATGCACAAAAATAATATTTTGTTCTTACTAAGTATACTTATAAGAAATTATATGAAATTATAGTGCAGTGAAAACAAAAATGGTTTTAAGTAAAAAATTGCCTTAATACAAAATTAGAAATTGAGATATTATACCTCATTCTAAAACAACTTTTGCAGTGAAAAATGTATAGCGGACGTGTACTGTGACGTCACGGTCCATGTCGAATCTCCTTTTCTAGACTTTAATGGGTTGTAAGTCAGGTGTTTATCAATATTTTTCCAAAATTCTTTAAATTTTATTAATTTTAATTAAGTACTATTTATTTTAAGACCAAATATAAATAAATATGAATATTCCCTATTGTTCCAAAGCAGCGTAGGACAAAAAATAAGACGTGTACAATTATTTACATGTGTATTTGCATAAACAAATTAGTTTTAATAGCTTTAGTAAATCGTGTATTTCTGTTTTCCTTCCTATGTCTTAAGGTTCTTGGGTTATTTTCATCTGATTTTAAATTTCAAAGGATGTTAACATATCCGGTTCATTGGCATTTAAATCATTGGTAACTTAAGGAACTTAGGTAATTGAACCCAGCGAATGATGTATCGATCATGTTTTCCATGGTATTTAAGATTTGCTTAGAATAGCGCCCCTTTATTTAGAAAGCAGTGGTTTCACTTGGACACCCGATTGGCGCAGTGGTGCGGTGTTTTCACCTTAATCCTGGTTCGATTCCAAGTTGGGGTTAATGCAGGAAACGGATCGTTTAAATTAGGGTCTACGTGCTGGAAGGTAAACTTAATCGACTAGTACGGTCGGACAAGAAAGCGGTCTACCAGTTTTGGAAAAAAAAAATGTGTAAATTAGCGATAAGGTTAAACTCATGGACTTATTACCTTTTTAACAATGAAAGGGAGGCACAATTCTGACGTATTATTTACTTGTTTTTGACGTCATAGATAATATGATAAAGAGAGCATTAGTAGCTGTCAGAATATTTTTGCATTGGAAAATCAACCTTGTTGTTCTATGCGCGAATGGTTTTCAACCTTAGGGTGATAGACCACTTTCTTAGCCGACTGTACTTCGTTACACAAGGATGTTGATTTCTTACTTCGAGTCCTTAAAAATGGTGTGTTGTCTAAAGCGTAGTTGTATTTATTTATCATCATCATTATTTCAGCCATAAGACGTCCACTGCTGAACATAGGCCTCCCCCAATGACTTCCTAATTGGCCGGTTGGAAGCGGCCTGGATCGGCTTCCTTCAAACTTTACCAGGTACGCGGCCTCCATTCTAGAGAATTTCTGCCCCATCGGCCGTCAGTTTTACGTGCTATGGGCCACTTATTGACTCTTTAACTTGCTAATCCGTCGCAATTTATTTAGTCACCTTAAATCGCAAAAACTACCATAAGCTAATACCATAAGGTCGTCATACAAACGTAAACATCGAAGCGGTTTTTTTCGATTAAATTACAAACTACTTGTAAAAAATCCAACTGGCATATTGAAGTGAATGTTTTGACTTATCAACCTTTAAAATTTAGAGAAATAAAACGGTCTGACTTGCCCGTCAAATGAAAATCTCTCTTAAAAGAGATTCTTTCTCAATAGAGCAAAAAAAATCTAAGAGTATCACTTTTAAAAGAGAGATTTTCATTTTACAGGCAAGTTTATGGTAGTAAAAGTTAACGAATCGTGTTTTTGCAACTTACAAATTGAAGTAAATGAAAAGAACCAGTTTATTAATTACCAGTTTTTTATGTTCTGAAATAGCTGAGAAAGAACAATATTCCTGCCACTCAATAAATTTGCGCCATCATCCATTTCGGGTAATATTTCGCTTTGAGTGCAAGATGTAAGGGTTTAATTCCCTGTCAAACCAATTCAGGTTGCGAAAAAATTGTTTAACAATAGGGAAGACCCAAGACCTGGCAGCTACCTCGCACAGCAATTAAGCATCGCAATCCAGCGAGGTAACGCTGCCAGCATCTTGGGTACAGACAACGGCATGTCAACCTACCCTAAAAGGTAAAAAGTCCTTGAATTAATTTTCAACTTTAAGTCTGACATGTAGAGATCAATATCAATTGAGAAAATTAGACGTTTTGTGGAAGGTTGACGTGCTGTTGTCTGTACGCTACCACAAGGACCATTTTCAATTATTATTTTTCTATTTCTGTAATTTTTATTCGTAAATAGTAGTAGTATTTCATCATGTATATAGATTATTTATTTGGCTGTTAGTAAGTAATAAAAATATACAGATTGTGATTTTAGCCAGTCGCTGACATTATATACTACGTATTCTATTGTATAGTCTTTTCGGCCGTCCCCACACGGCCCCTCACCGCCAACAGGAGGCGTGTCGTAAGAGGTGACTAATTCATGTAGTACGAGACGGGCGTCTTCGTGCGAAATCTTATAAAAAACTGCGCTCGTCAATCCGCCTGCCAAGCGTGGCGAGTATTGGCAATCCCCCCTGATGATAAGTCATTAGGGGAGGCCTTTGTTCAGCAGTGGAACAAAGGCCTCCCCTAATGGTATGTGGTCCTATGGCTGAAATGATGATGATGATTCTATTGTATCTGGAAAATTTAGAAAACAAACATTTCTGGATAGATTGCGTCTTTCGTGAATACTATGCTTGGAGGCGCCATCAGCAAAATAAAACTTCAAGGATATTAATTTTTTTTACAATAAAAACAATGACAGTGGTGGTATTTATATTCTATACATTTACATACATTGTAATAGTCGATAATCATTCTTAAATCAATAAATTTAAACGGAATAAATAAAAAGTAGGTAGGTAATTAATTCGTTGAAATAAAAATATGATTACTGAGTAAATTTACATTTATTCGGTAGTAGTTAATATCTATCAATAAAATATGAGATGAAAATAAACTTTGTGCCACATTTTTTTCCTGTTAAATTTGTATAATTTTCAAAATCGTTTTCCTTGAACAATTTACAGTGTTTGACCGGTCATTGACCTTTTATATGGAAGTTGATTATGTTCACAATAAACTTGAAATCGTAATATTTCATCATAATTATGTCTGCAGTTCTTGGGAAGGGTGAATGAACTTTTATCGCTTTGATAATCCAAATATTTTGTTTTATCAGACATTTACTTTTATTACACAATTACTTATATTACATTCTCTACTCCGATCTCCACAACTCTTAAACCAGGAAACTAATCCGTTTAAACCTTAGGTGCAAATATACTGTTATTTGTGTAAAACCTAATTATCATAACAATGCTGAAAAGAAATCACGTTTAAATTTATTATGAAAATCTCTACCCTTCATAAAACCTTGTAGTTAATTTTGCACACAATCATACCTCTTTGTCCTGTCATTTCATCGGTTGTCAGGTGGTGAAGTCCCATCAAGGCAATCTTTAATTATCTCTAAGACTATATGCCGTAGTGAGGACGGCCGTAAAGAATACACTTCCCCACCACCAACAAAAGGCATGTCGTACGAGGCGACTAATTCCTGAAGCACGAGATGAGCAGCAGCGTCTGCGAGCAAAATATTAAAAAAATTGCGCTCGCCAACCCGCCTGCCAAGCGTGACGAGTATCGGCAATCGCTCCCGTGATGTGTAGGGCCGATGGGGCAAAAAGGTTCTAGAATGGAAGCTACTTACCGGTAAGCGTAGCGTAGGACGATCCACAAGGTGGACAGACGACCTGGTAAAGGTCGCAGGATGACGCCGGATGCAGGCCGCTTTTAACCGGACAATCTGGAAGTCAATGGGGAAGGCCTTTGCTCAGCAGTAGACCTCATGTGGCAGAGATAATGATCAAGAAGACTATCTGCACTATCTGATTCAGTTAAATGCAGAGTGGAGACCATTATGGATGGTAGTGTTCAGGGTTTTGCTGGTCTTCCTAATGCGTTGAGTTTCTTCCACTCGGTCTTTTGCCTTTTAGTGGAATAAAGAAAAACACATTCATACAATCATGCACCCCAAAACATTACACTCCTTTTTGACATTCTTGTAATAATCAAATAATCATGATAATATAAATTATGATATGGATCTCCTTTATCGCATATTTTGATAATATAATTATTACGCACACACTGACATACCTAATCATTGATCACACACATGACATATGTATTAAATCTGACAAAAAAAACTGTACTTTAGCTATAGAAAAGCACTGTCCTAGTACAGGATTTATTTTTGCTTAAGGTGACTTCGATCAAATACTAAAACTACTAAATGTTTTACAAAAATATTAACACAATGTGTTGTTTTTTATAACCCGACATACATTATGTGACCTAGCAAAACACAGTAACTGTAGTTTTAACTGTAATCCCTAATTTTATTTCCCCAAAAACCTTTCCTAATAACTTAGAAGGTGTAACTGCCACTACCTAATCAGCCCTGTCAACAGACCTTATTTGATACGTGATTAAGGATTTCATATGAGTAACTGTCACGCCGTGATTAATTATGTTCCATTGTCACTTGAAAGGTCAACAAAGTACACGAAGGTCATTTTCCGTCAACACCTCAAGGGTCAACGTACTGTAGGGAGAGGAAACATTTAAACAAACATTGTTTTTTACACTTGTGTATTGATTGCGGTATTGTAATTCTGCGTGTAATTGTTATTTTTGGGGCAGGTGTAAAATTTAAGTGTCTCTTATAAATAACAAATAAAAGAGTTTTAAATATTTTGATTTTGTCACAAGTTAAGAGGTACTTGATGCCCACCGAGGGCAGCTCTTCCTGTACACACAATCTTGAGGTACATACTTTGAAGTTTTCTCTTAATGCTAATTGCAAAATAGGGTAAGTCGGTATAACCAGAATTAAAACTTTTACATTCTGCAAATCTTAGCGTCATTGCGTCAGGTTGACACAAAAAAAAATTACAAGGTTGAGGTCAGTGTCCTTGGTAATGTAACCATTATCATTGCTGACAATGATCTAGTACTCGGCCTTTCAAAAAGTTGTGCGACTGATGATTATTATAATTAAGGTATTTTTTGCAAATATACAAAATGAAGTATTGTAATAATATTGAATGAAAATTGAATTAATATTTTAATGATCTGGATATCGGTAATTAAGAAAATACTGGATACAAATACCACATCGCCAAGTCAGGAATGGGCCTTAGAAATGTCTACAAGCAAGAGGATTTTAATTCCATGTATTTTTTGTGTGTGTAAATGCAGGTAGCATTAATAAATAACTCTCATCGCCATCGCCGAATTTGAACAGATTTTGGTGACAGAATTTACCTCATGATTTCTTCTTCTTCTTCATCTATATGGTCAATCCCGGTTGCGTATTGCTTTGGAGCCCAGGGTCCGCTTTCCTTGATTTACTCCTCCACTTCGCGCGGTCTTGAGCGTCTCTAGTTGTGAGATCATTGGCACGCATGTCAGCCCTCACAACGTCAAGCCAGCATTTTTACTTTTATTAATTTACCTCATAATTTGTCTTATTAAAATTAAAGAAAAAATAAAAATTCGTAATCAGCACTAAGGTTATAGTATATATAATAATAATAAAGAACTTCATTCTGGAATTAGAGATAATATATACATAGGCATAAGCCTCCTCCAACAGTTTCCCTTGAGGTCTGTCCTGAGTCACTCCTCTCCACCTTGGGCCTGTAGTCATTTTGAATTCATCCTCCCATCTTAGAAAAAACAGCACAAAGGTTACTTTACTCAAATGATTCGTCTTCGTGAAGACTTGTCATTAAATAATATTGAAAATAATTTTCTTTATATATTTGAAAATAATTTACTTGTTTTTAAAATAAAATAAATAAATAATAATAAATATTGGACAACATCACATACATTGCTCTGGTGCTATGGTAAGTAGCGAAAGCACTTGTGTTATAGAAATCAGAAACAATGACGGTACCACAACACCTAGACCCGAGACAATATAGAAAAGTTATTTTTCTACATTGACCGACCGGGAATCGAAAAATATTGAAAATAATTTTCTGTATTCTTTACAAAGCTTAACTTTTTAAGACATCTGTTGTTATTGATCCTTTTTGTTTAAGAAAGCGTTTATTTTATAATTATTTTTTAAGGAAACAAGAAAACTTAAACTAAACCTTCATCATCATCATCATCATCATTTCAGCCATAGGACGTCCACTGCTGAAAATAAATAAATAACCTTACAAAATAAATATTTACAAAATAAATTACAAATCAAAATACTATGTTGTAATATAGTGCGTACTTATCTATATATTTACTAGTTGTTGCCCGCGACTTCGCTCGCGTGGTCTTTAGTTTATTCATAAAGAATTATCTGCGCAACTTTCTCAATTTTTTTCTTTTAAAAGAACCTTATCCTGATAATAATTAACACAACAAAAAAAGAATTAGCGAAATCGTTCCATCCGTTCACGCGTGATGCGATGACCAAGGGAAATAGAGATTCATTTTTATATATATATTGATTTGTATGTATATATAGGTATATAATCTTAGTAATATTATGTATGTCTATTTAACATATTAAAGTATGTATATTTATATGTATATAAATGTTCGTTATTCACCTTTGTTATTTAATTTATTTTTAAAGTACCTACCACACCGCCATACAATATTTCTGCCTGGCCTAATGGTTGACTGGTAGAGAATGCCTTTAGGCATTAAGTCCGCCATTTGTACCTACATTTGTTTCGTGTAATAAAGAATAAATAAATAAAAAATAAAAAATCCCCAGATCCCCAGAGGTCCCAGATTGCCGTCCGAACACAGCGACATATTGTTTATATTGATACCATATAAATAATATTTAGTATAAATCAGCAGATTCGTTATATAAGGATCTTAGATAAATATCATAAACATTTAGTTCACGAGTCTATAATTACTTTTATTTCAAGGCTCTTTAGTTTAATGCCCCGATCTGTTAAATGCGTGTTTATCCTAATTTGCTTAACTTTTAACATTAACACCTAGATTATTATTGAAATCTCGGAAGAGCACGCAAGCATTTGCGTGGATCTCATTTCAGTAATTGAGGTCAATGTTAGTATGTACCTGTATTCATATACGAAAAATGTAGTTCTAACTTGTATATTATAGAATAGGAATGGGCTAGTTTCCTAAAAAAAATCTAATTAGTCCGTCAGTTGGATTAACAGAAAATATTGGACACGTATTTTTTCTTTTCTCAATCAAACAAAAAAGATGAGGATATAGCTCGTTAAAGTTCCGCGTAACGTCACGCCTTGCGACACTTTTTAGCAAGGCGTGACGTCACATCTCATTTTGATGCGCTTTATCTTTGTCATTTTTTTTTTATTGACAAAAGACAAAATATGGGGCCAATATTTTTTGCTAATCTGTCTGACGGACTAAATAAAATAATTTTTTTTCGACCCAGGAAACAAGCCTATTTGTATTCAAGAACGAGTGTATAATAATGTAAAATATTGTATGATAACTAACGAAAGGCATTCCCGGTTATCTGTAATAGATACTATAGCGTCCATACATACTAAAAAAAACCTTTTTGTAATATAAAATGTTTTTTATTTTAAAATTTCTTAAAAAATTATGAACGTCCGACCCATATAACACCGTGCGAGCAAGATAGAAAAGCGACGTTACCTGGACGTTCACTGCTGAACATAGGCCATTGACTTCCAGATTGGCCGATTGGAAGCAGCCTGCATCCAACGTCTTCCTGCAATCCTTACCATGTCGTCTCACCACCTTATGAGTGGATACTGTTTACCATTCTCAATATAGAAAAAAATAAAACAACAATAATTAACAACTTATTTGAAAATATTTAAAACGACGTTATAAGCAAGGATACTTGTACTACTAGCATCAAGTATTATGGTCAAGCGTGCACCAACTAGGAATAGCATAAAGTACTTGTATAATATTAATAATTGAAAAACTACATGACGACTCTTTTTAACACTTTCAAGGTCGGTTTATAGTTTCTCAAGCGATCAACCATCATCACAAACATTGTTGACGATGAAAGTGAAGATAAGTTATCGTTCCGACTGTCTGATAACAGGTCGATAAACTCTGATTACGTTATCAATGTCACCTTTTGATAAATTTTAACTACCTTTCACCTGAACGCTGTCCTCGTGGTTTGGAACGTGACATGATGTTCGAATGCAGAGGCCTAATTGACGTAATTTATAAGTCTGTCAAAATCCAGTTTCGATCCGGTGCTAGAACATTATCATCAATAACATCATCATCGTTTGGAAGTCCACTGCTAGTTAACAGCCTTTCTTATAGATTGCCACAGCAAACGGTTCCGTGTCTTGAATTTTCTTGCAACCTTGACGTTATCAATCCATGCTGCGTTTTTCAGTTCAAGGTCACCTTTGAACCTCTCTACCCTGACTTTTGTCAGTTCCGTGAACGATGCAATTCGAAGAGCTATATGTGTGTCTTTGGGCTTTGGTTCCTAGTAACAGAAATATCAAAACCGATATTACATTTGGGACGGTGGCTATCACACATTTGTCCACGCCGTTTGATTATGGCTCAGCATTCATAACCACCAGACCAATATTAGTAAAAATGCATTTACACAGAAAACATTTGCCTACTAAGGTAAAACGGTAGGTATTTAACCTAGGTCTTTGACCGCTGCTGCTCTGTAGGACGTCCTGCCTGCACTTCGTTTGTCAAGTCATATTCTACACGTTTACAAGTTGCGTTTCGGTTTACAAGACTTGTAGTGTCAGGATTTTTGCATTTTACAAAATATTGCCGTGTTTCACATGTCATTATATTCTGTGATGACAAGAAAGGTTACATCTATAGGTTATTTATAGGTTAGCCTTTGTAGTGTTGATATACCTAACTCTTTGGTTGTGAAGGTTGTACAACGTGCTGTGGAAAGAGCTATGCTCGGTGTTTCTTTGCGAGATCGAATCAGAAATAAGGTGATTTGTAAACGAACAAAAGTCGCTGACATAGCCCAACGAATTAGCAAGCTGAAGTGGCAGTGGGCGGGGCACATAGCACGTAAAACTGACAGCCGATGGGGCAGAAAGGTTCGGGAATGGAGGCTACGTACAAGCAGTAAGTACGGCAAGCGCAGCGTAGGACGTCCACCTACAAGGTAGACAGACGACCTAGTAAAGGTAGCAGGAAGCCGCTGGATGCGGGCCGCTTTCAACTAGCCAATTTGGAAGTCACTGGGAGAGGCATTATGTTCAGCAGTGGACGTCCTATGGCTGAAATGATGATGATGACGATGAACTCTTTAGTAATTTATATACAAACGGTCCATCACACCTCGTATTATACAGGTTATTCCAGTTTAGCACTAGAAGTGCGGGCGTACCAAAGACCCGTTTTGATTGAATGTCTTAATATGCCTAAAATCTTAATTTTTTATGACTTTTTATGAGATCTTTATTGCTTGTAAAAAACTTCAACCACATAATTGCAATATACAGGGTGGAATTTTTAACACCAACTTTAGTAGGTACTAAAGGAAACATTCTATTATTTTAAAAAAAATAACAAAACATTTTAAGATTTTTTTAAAAACGATTGCCACATCCTGGAATCAAACTGGTTACAATTCAAAAATATGATTTTTATGCATTAATAGCATCGATCGATAGGAATATATGAAACATATTCTGTTGTATATCGTCAACCATAATATGAATTGCTGTAACCGCCAAAATAGCGATATTGAGTTACATAATATATTACTGCAGAAAATCAACATTTTGGTCAAAATTGACCTAGGAAAAGATTGTTTTCAGAATCGACCCGACCTAGCAATTGAACCCAGAACTCTTTGCATTTAGTGAATCACCATGCCACTATGCGCTACTGATCAAATACAATAACATTTATTTGCGATTAACATTGAAATGACAGATTTTTTAAACATATATTTTGTAGTGTAATTGCAAACATTTAGTTAAAATATCTCAAACTGCACGTCGAAACTGTTTCGTTCAAATCTACGTTACAAGAACTGTCTTTTTACACTGATACTTACACGCCCTTAGGACTAACGACTGCGTCCCTCCACTTGAGGGCCTGAGGGAGCGAGCTTGCCCTGCGTACTATCACGAAGGCTGTGAGTCTATGGTGAGGTGTATCGTTTCAAGTCACAGTCACACTTGGGGACTTGTTAAAAATAAAATATGGAATAAACCTCAGAAATCAACCTTTTTAATTAACGGTAATGAGCATGTACTAAAGTATGTCATCATAATTTTAGCTACAGGACGTCCACTGCTGAACATAGGCCTCCCATTGACTTCCAGATTGGCCGGCTGGAACCGTCCTTCTGCGACCTTTACCGGGTCATCTGTCCACCATGTGGGAGGACGTCTTACTGGGGACCTGGTCTTATTTATGTTCATCATTTGGGGAATTGCCGATACTCGCCACCCTTGACAGGCGGGTTGTCGAGCGCAGTTTTTATAATAATTCGCACGCAGATGCTGCTTCTCGTTTTGTGCTTAAGGAATTAGTCGCCTCTTAAGACACACCTGCTGTTAGCGGTGTTGTTCTTTACGGCCGTACCCACACGGCACCTGAAGTATGACTGTACGTACGTACTAGTTTGTCAATTAATTTTTAACATGTCCTTAAGCCTAAACTCTATTTGAATTATGGATCTACCATAGATAACTTAGAAGTCTTTAAATAAACTACGTACCCAAGTAGGCCGCTGCAAGCAAAATCAGTTTACGTGAAGTTTCACGGATAGCTCAGATCTGATCTGTGATGCGGAGTTACCCCACAAAACATGGTCTACCCAATCGTGCTCGAACTTCCCGAAGACCTGCTTGCGGGAGGAGCTTTTCAATGCTATAGATTATCATCTGTATCCAGTGATTAACAACGTTAATGGCATTCCATTCACGTGGAAAATCACTGGGATCAAGACATCAAACTTTTTTGAAATCGATTCTTTCGTCAGGTTTACTGATAAATATTATTGGTCTATTTTCGACGATAGCCGTCGGTAGGAGCCCATTGAAAAACAATTTAGGCCCCTATACGTGCCGAGCCAACTCTCATTTTAGCTTTGCTAATTTCTTCTCACCTACATCTGCGATTGGCCTGACGGTGGTGTTCCGGATTCTATCAATCCTCTTTACACCTAGTTTACTCCATTGTATAGGCCTTTGGCAAACCTTGAGTTCGTCATCAGGCTTTGGAAGTCTACTGTGGACATAGGCTTCATAGCGGCTCTGGGCCTTTTTTCGTCCAGTTGTTTCCCGAAACTTTGACTAAGTCGTCACTTCACCAGGTCAAAGGTCTGTTTCTGCGTCTTGCAGTTCGTGGTCGCCACTCAATAATCTTTCAACGGTTGTCAGTTCGGTGAGAGATCTGGCCTGCTTATAGCCACTTTAGATTTGGAATTCTAAATTATAAGAATTGGAACCCGTTATCATCATCATTATCATTTCAGCCAAAGGACGTCCACTGCTGAACATGGGCCTCCCCTAGTGATTTCCAGATTGGCCGGTTGGAAGCAGCCTGCATCCAGCGGCTTCCTGCAACCTTTTCCAAGTCGTTTGTCCACCTTGTGGGTGGGCGTCCTACGCTGCGCTTGTCGGTACGTCATTGGAACCCTTGAAAGTATGAAATACAGGAGTCTCAGTGAGCTAGGCCCCCTTGCATTCCTGAGCGACGAGGGTGTGACGGGTTAGATCTACATCGACGTGACATGAGCTCTGCACTCCATGCCGAGTGCGGGCAAACATTACCGTAACGCGGGGTAAACATGCATAAGTTACGATGTTATTGTTTCATTTTAAGGGTTAAGTTGAATTGCAAAAACCACCCCTATCTTTTTACGTCCACCCTTCACGCGAAGATTGACAGTTTAGAATAGATATGTGGAGACATCAAATGGTAAAGGTATAGACAGTAACCCTTCCTTCTAGTTTCACTGATCGACGACATTTCTAATTATATATGCATGTAGTTTGCCTATTTAATGTATTAAAGTATGTACTTAGCTAACATTATAAATGATTAGGTAGTGTATGTAGGTAATTTATACAATGATTTTTTTAAAGTTTATTTTTTTAACGAAATGTCGGACCGAACACAAAACATTCTAATGACTGACGGGAATAATGCCTACATATCGTAAGGTCCACTTTTTCTACGTTATTTATTTTTATAATCAAGTTTAAAACAAATAACATCGACTCAATGTTATCATACCAAAAATATTAGATAAGAAACCATCTGACACAATCATGATGATTAGACGCAGACAGCGTATCATCCATGAACGTATAATGAACATGTATACCTTTTAACGCTTTTTTCAAAAAAGCTTTTTGCTTGTTCTTTTTTAATGAGTCATTTTAGCAATAGGAAGTCCACTGCTGAACACAAGCCTCCAATGAACTATCACCGGGGGGACTGCCAATACTTGACACGCTTGGCAGGCGGGTTGGCAAGCGCAGTTTGTTTTATAAGATTTCGCACGCAGACGCTGCTGCCCGTCTTGTGCTACAGGAATTAGTGGCCTCTTACGACACGCTTCCTGTTGGCGGTGGGGAAGTGTATTCTTTACGGCCGTCCCCACACGGCACTTGACTTTTAATAATTAAAACTCGCCAATATTATTAAAACGTATTTCAGAAAAACTTAGGCCACCTCAAAGTTATAATCAACTATCCCATATACTCTTCCTTATATAATTTTTTTTTGTAACCCAAAGATATTAAAAAAAATTTTTTTTTACAGATTAGCCGTACATTTGGAAATGTATGTTACATTAGACATGTGTCATATTCATACATTAGTTAAAATACATTTAAAATTGGTTGTATAATAAGTATAATCATGTTTTTAAGCTAGCCCACCTCTATTGCAAAATTTAAATTTGCTTGAAACCTCCAAAATATTTACTTTACTATCACTACATTCGTTTTTTCAATAAACAGACGGTCATTGCCCCAAACAATGTAGAAATTCAACATATCTATTTCATTTAAATACTGTTAACGCTAAGATACAGGCGAACGATCAATGACCTGCTGATAAGCCACCTTCTCTCACGGCCGATATATCCATCCGCCATTTTGCTAAGCGAAATGAGCTGAGCAAAATCACAATACAGGGTGATTGGTAAAACGATACATTTCTCTCGGAAGGTGATGAAGGAGGAAAATTGCAACAATAGCATGACCACCGTAACACGATATGATATAGCAATTTATCGACACAGATTGTTAAAATATGATATACCGCTGTTTCGATAAAAATTCAAAGTGGCGGCTATATCTATCATAATTATTTTTAAAAAAAGCAATTAGTGTCGATAAATCGCAATATCATATTATGTTATGGTGGTCATGGAAGAAGGGGTATTTTTAATAAAAAAAACGTCAAAGTGTAATAAAAAAACTTACCTCCCCAAACAAATATTATCAACTGATCATGTAGTTAGTATGTAGATTATTTTTTTCAACATTTCGCCGTGTTTTTATTAACAAAAGTTATTGCAATTTGGCTCCTCTATCACTGAGAGGAATATATCGTTTTACCAATTATCTTGTATATCTAGACCTCCTCCTCTTCCCCCTCGCATCGGTTTCCTCAGTGCTGAGGGTCATTTGCCTTGATGGAGTATCCTGCTTCGGACTATATAGCGCCAAGATAGCTAAATAACTAGACACAGTATGCTAACTCTTAAAATCTTCTTCCTAACGCTCTGTCTCGTTACTAGCCAGGGTACAATTTATCATGACCAGTGATCGGAGTAGGTAGATTGATTTGGGGTTAATGATCTCAAATATTGATGTTAATATGGACATGCCTTCGGGATTCCGGAATTGCTTGGTATCAGTTTTAGAAAGAAAGGCATATCCATATTATGCTAGCACTGCCAAAGTACATCAAATTAATCTACCAACTTCAATCACTTGTCATGACCGATAGATGCGCCAAGTCTGGTTACTATTTGGAGATTGCCATCTCACCTCCGTAACCGAGATATAGGAACCATAACATTTTAGACCATTGAATAACAATAAGAATATCTTTATGTGTCATATTAAAATAATAATAATAGGATAGTTTCCTGGGTCAAAAAATGATTATTCTATTTAGTCCGTCAGTTAGATTATAAAAAAATATTGGACCCATATTTTGTCTTTTATCAATCAAACAAAAAATAACGAAAATAAAGCGCATCAAAGTAAGCACGTGACGTGACGCCCTGCTTAAAAGTGTCGAAAGGTGTGACGTTATGCGTAACTGTAACGGGCCAATTATTCATCATTTTTTGTTTGATTGAAAAAGAAAAAATACGTGTTCAATATTTTCTGTTATTCCAATCGACGGACTAAGTAGATTTTTTTAGGAAACTAGTTCATTACATTACTCTAGGAAATCTTTAAGACACTGGATTGGAAAGGAACGAGCATCAATGTTAACGGCGAATAATTCACGCACCGCTTTGCTAATGACGTAGTCGTTATGGCGAAATCGCTAGAAGATTTGCAATAAATGCTGCATAGTCTAAACGCTGCCTCGCGACGTGTGACCGACGACCTTCGGAAGATGGCTGGCAGTGGCTGGATGAAAAAAGCGGGAGATCGTGCTCTTTGGTGCTCTTTAGGGGAGGCTTACGTCCAGCAGAGGACTGCAATATGCTGACATGATGATGATGAACTTTAGGAAAGAAAAGTATTTGTGCCAAAATTCATTATTAGTCATGACAGCTCATGGCATGCCATGTCACTTCTGCGGGAGCCATCAGCATTCATCAATTCAGTCATAGGACGTCCACTGCTGACCATAGGCCTCCCTCAATGACCTATCATTGGGGGGATTGCCAATACTCGCCACGCTTGGCAGGCGGGTTGGTGAGCGCAGTTTTTCATAAGATTTCGCATGTAGACGCTGCTGCCCGTCTCGTGCTACAGGAATAAGTGGCCTCTTACGACACGCCTC
This sequence comes from Anania hortulata, assembly GCA_963576865.1. Lineage (NCBI taxonomy): Eukaryota > Metazoa > Arthropoda > Insecta > Lepidoptera > Crambidae > Anania > Anania hortulata. Next base: position 1,853,970 of record OY756407.1, read on the forward strand.
CTGTTGGCGGTAGGGAACTGTATTCTTAACGGCCGTCCCCACACAGCACACAGCTGCGGGAGCCATAGTGTGCTACATATCCAGTGATTTCAAAAAAATCCGAAGGTACCTCCTAAGATGCAAACTCACGGCACATGGACGCAAGGCCAGACTCCAACTATTGAGCTACTATCGCTCAATTCGAACTACATATGTATAACATACATTTAAATTATTTTAAATTTTAAGTGAAAAAAGGAAATTATGCCTATATACGTCTCACTGCAGGGCACATGCCTTATCTCAACTATAAGGTGGTTGAGGTGTTGCAAAGTCAGTGTCTTAAACTTACTGTCAGATATTATTAAGCCGCCCTAATCTGACTAGGCTCAACGACTAGTATCAAGCGATATTAGCCGGGACCAACATTTAACGTGCTTTCAAAGCACGGAGATTGTATTAAATGTCTCAAAAATGGTTGGAATGGTCACCCATCCAATCACAACAGCGGCGTAGGTGGTGGTGATGGTTAGAATTCGAGGTTTCTTAACTTTGTCAGTGATTACTAAAATTTTGCCGCCTCAAATTCTAATTAGGTTTTTTTAAATACAGGTTTATCTAAGAACTAATAATTTTACAACATACCTAGTACCTATGTGGCGGTAAAAAAAAGACTACCCTCATATTCTGCATCAAGTATGTTCTAAAACGTATTCAAATGCCTATTACCGCTAAAAAATTACCGACAGAGGGTCACAAATGACCTCTGCAAAGTAACGGAATGCGTCGTACCTTAAAGGGCACGTAAATAAGTCCTGAAGCAAATGACCCAACAAATAAGGAGATCCTTGTAAGTATAAAGTCTCTGAGCTCCCTGTGAATGGTATAAAGTCAGTTTCGTGGCAAAGAATGGAACTCCTATAAACATGGGGCTATGTTTGTTTTTAGAGGGACGTGGGCCCTACTACGAATACTCGATGCGTTATTAATTTGACACTATGGAGTACATACCCTATAGAATAGAAATGTCATATGATTTGTTCGACAAAATTTTCCGCCATTTTTTAATCTGTATCTTTGCTGTTTTTGTATGGGCAAGCGTTGACAGGAGCTGTCACTTCATACTAAATCTAAGTATAAATATCACTTACTAGTTTCGAATAAAGATGGTTTGTATTGCTGTTCTATAGGGTATGTGCTCGATGTTTGTCACCGACTATTCAGCATTATTTGTTAAACATTAACAACGTTCTAGGGGCTAATTTTGGTGATCAAATTCAAAATATTTTTTTATAGGACCAACATAGTAATCTAAAAAAAACCACTGCTTCATACAAACTGGTGTCCCTCGGCGGCTAAGTATGGTGAAGTGAATTTTTTTTGCTATTTCGATATTGGTCCCATAGAAAAAGTTGTTGTATTTGCGCACCAGAACTAGACTAGACCAAACTAGAAGGTTTTTGATTTTTTACAAATAACCTTGTATATCGCACATGAGAAATAGTTGCTGCGTTTGAAAGGTTTTAGAATCTGCATAATAATGTAGAATTAAAATACATACAAAAGCTATTATAATATCACAGAATACATGAGTGGGTACAATAAGTGATATGTGACGTGTTAGATAAAAAATCTGGTACTTATGTGGCTGGGATTTACCCGATCGGAAACGCTATAATTATGTGTTACCAAATAATGTACCGATTACAACACTGTTTATGGTAGGACTTCCACTCACAAGGTGGTCAGACGACCAGGTAAGGGTCGCAGGAAGACGCTGGATGCGGGCCGCTTCCAACCGGCCAATCTGGAAGTCAATGGGGGAGGCCTATGTTCAGCAGTAGACGTCCTATGGTATTTAACATTAACCCTTATATATTAATGTAAGAAATAACTTTTCTATATTCTATATTGTCTCAGGTCTGGGTGTTGTGGTACCGTCGTTGTTTCTGATTTCTATAATACGTGCTTTGGCTACTCACCATAGGATCAGACCAATATATGTGATGTTGTTCAATATTTAATACTATTAATATACCTACACTAAAACGGGAATTAACGCAATCAACAATAGGCACATAGCGGCATAATAACGTCAGAAAAATAAAAAATAACATATAACGTATGTATGTTTTAGTGTGTAATAATTATGCAACGCTGTGTGGGGACGGCCGTAAAGATTACATTTCCCCACCGCCAACAGGAGGCAAGATGTACGAGGTAACGAATTCCTGTAGCACGAGACGGGCAGCAGCGTCTGCGTGCGAAATCTTATGAAAAATTACTGCGCTCGCTAACCCACCTGCAAAGTGTGGCGAGTATTGGCAATCCCCCCGATGAAAGTCATTGGGGGAGGTCTGTGTTCAGCAGTGGACGTCTTATAGCTGAAATGATTAATCATGCAACGCGAATGTTTAAAAGTAATTATTTATTATAGAATCGAATTCCAACAGTAGCCTCCCAGAACCCAACCCTTTGAGCGGCATGCGAATGAATAAGTAACCAGCGTCAATCAAACTTCGTCCTTTCGTGGCCGTCACGTTTAGATAAAAGTTGATCGGCCGTACATAATAATTGAACAACAAACACACTGACACGCACTCTACATAATAATGATATGGGTATATCGCTCTGTTTATTCGACTTATGTTTATCTAATGTATACCCAATACAGGGTGTGCAACGAATCCTTTAAGAAGGGGAAATGACTTAAATTATATTTTAAATAGCAAATACTAAAAATATAGTATATTATAGGGTTACATTTTATCAGTGTATAAATACAGTATTTGTATAGATGTACCTATAATAACAAATAAATTTAATTGTCTGGAAAAAAAGTTTGTCTGGAAGAGATCGCTTTTAGCGATAAGGCCGCCTGATTGTACATAGCTGTGTCTTGTTTGTAATATCCTTTAATGTTTTTTTGTGCAATAAAGTGTCTATCTATCTATCTATCTATATTTTTTAAATGAGTATGTATTGTACACTACCAATAGTGTACACTACCAAAAAAAGTGTGCCGTGTGGGGACGGCCGTAAAGAATACACTTCCCCACCGCCAACAGGAGGCGTGTCGTAAGAGTCGACTAATTCCTGTAGCACGAGATGGGCAGCAGCGCCTTCGTGCGAAATCTTATAAAAAAAATGCGCTTGCCAACCCGCCTGCCAAGCGTGGCGAGTATTGGCAATCCCCCCCGATGGTCAGTCATTGGGGAGGCCTTTGTTCAGCAGTAGACCTCCTATGGCTGAAATGATGATGATGATGATGATTTTACACTAATAAATTTCAACTGTACTTGGTCACATTTTAAGGTAGTGCCAAATTTTAAAAATAAGGTCTATAGAACAATTTAGAAATACAAATTTATCGTAATTAATTTCAGTCGTCGTATTTCTGTAGTAATATATACTTAAAAATTTCAAAAAAAAAAGGAATACGCGAAATGCGCCGTCATTCATCAGAGATCATAGGCATACGCCGACGCTGCTCCAAAAACAACCTCATGCAGTGCACACACGGTGCAATTTAATCTAGTAATCGTAAATTTTCTACGTATTCTATTGTTCAAATGCAGAATGGAAGACTTAAAAATGATAAAAATATAGTTTGTTTTTTTACGTAGATCGATTTAGTTACTGATTCTGAGTGGTCCCTTAAAAATTGGCATTACCGTGAAATGTAACCCTGTATACAGGTTGTCCCGACCTTAAGGATAACCTTGTAACAACACCTTTTATACATCATGCAAAACTTTTGTTCTATGGCCTTTAAAAGTTTGCACGAAAATATATCGACTTTCCATTCAAAATTACCAAACAGTCGATTGAATTTAAATAGTCAAACTTAAAAATAACAACAAACAGACAGATAGATACATGTTGAATTTTTATTACAGTAAAATACTTAAGGGTAAGTAAGTAATATTAGATGTTCTAATGCTCAAATCTAAGAACAGAATCACTTCAAGAGTATTAAATTTAATCTACTTTAATAAAAGGTCGACGGATGACCTCCGTAGCCAAGAGGCGAGCATACCGGGCTTGGTGTCGCTGACTGTGGGTCCCGGGTTGATTCCTGGTCAGTTAATGTAGAAAATAACTTTTTTGTATTGTCTCATGGGTCTGGGTGTTGAGGTACCGTCGTTGTTTCTGAATTCAAACTACTTATGCTACTTATCATAAATGATAAAAATAAAAAAGCTAGGTAGTTCAAAAAGTAGTTTTCTATCAAGGTCCTTGTCCTAATAGTAAAAATCCTTGTAAAGGCACGTGTTCACGATTTACTACATTCCGGAAAACGTTATCGTTTTAACAGTTCATTGTTTTTCCTGATGAACAGTATTATCCTTAAAAGCATGAGGTCCTTAAAAGTACCAACATTACCGAGTTTATGTCCGTCAACTGAAAATTACCGGTTCCTCAATTACGAAAAGAGATCTTTAAGACTTCATTGCCTATCATTTTGTATGACTTAAAATATATTAATATTTGATCATAATCTTTAGACCAGGTTCAAAATATAAAATTTATTAAATATGTTTATGCTCTACAATAAAATGATGGATAATATATGTGGTACAATATGACCATATTAAACCATTTACTAGCTATAAATATATACATATAAAAATAGTAATATGACCACATCACATTGTTGTCCTTTCTATGTTATCCCAAATTTTCAAGGTTATTTTAATATTGCCACATAACAGAAATCTGTAAGAATTTTTTGAAACTTCAAAGCGCCTTTCTGTAAAGTTGCCAAAAGTGAATTACAATTTTGTTGATTGCAGGTGTCGATTTCATCGGTTAAATTCCCTTTTGTGGAATTTGTTTAGTTTTTGATTTTAATAATGGTAAATTTAACTTTATAATGGTTACGGATTTAATTGACCGTAAATTTAAAATCCAAAACGAGGTTATCCGGCAAAAGACCAAAGTAATGGACTCTAAAATGTAGCAAGCTAAAGTATAGTGGGTGTGGGCAGCGGGCCGGCCACATCTGTCGCAGGACCGATGAAAGGTGGAGTAAACGGGTCGATTAGAGACCACGTCTTGGCAAACGTAGTGTAGGGCTACCCTTGCTCGATGGACGGACGACCTAAAGAAAATGGCTGGCACTGGATGACAAAAAAAAGCGGGAGATCGTGCTCTTTGGAGAAGGCTTACGTCCAGCTGTGGACTGCAATAGGCTGACACGATAAAGTTTTAATTAATTAAGTTTGTAAATTTCAATTTATTTTTTCCTTTTGAAATGAAATTAATTGAATACATATTATTTTTTGTTTTATTGAGATTATGGATTTACTAATTGACGGAAAAACTATAATGAGCCAAGCGTGAGAACGCAAAGCCTCGTGTCCAGTGATTGTGCGGGAAGAAGAAACGGCTTTTCGCCCCTAGTTGAACAATGTATTTTTTTTAAAGTCAATTCTTTTACAATTAGGCTACCTACCCATATAGTCAACTATACCCGTTTCCTCTACTACCCTCAAAATTTGGCTGGTCTTTAAAAGTCAGCTAGACTCCTGTCAGTATATTTTATTAAGTCACTTTATGGCGTATTTTTAAATGGTCCTTAAGATTTGAGTGCTATACTGACATAAAAAAAGATGCAAACGTCATAAAATCTTTACAGTGGATAAAAATCCGTAATGAAGCTTAATTAAAGCCGTCCTGGGTGTTATAGGCGCTTGATTAACTCTACGTTCGGGGTCGCTCGTAAAATGTCGAGCGGTGAGACGAGCGGGCTCGAGGGGATTTGAGAATACTTTACGTTTTACCAATTTTAAACCAGTAAATAATCTATTCCAATGCGTATATGATTAAGTCTGTGGATTTAATTAACTTAAGTAAGTCACAGATTATATGTTATATGTAAATTGATTAATAAGAAAACTCGTCACCGTTCTTCCCTGTCAATCTTAACTTTTCAATCTTATACCTAAAGATTATTCAGAAGAGATTGCTTGTTGCGATTAAAACGCCTTTAAATTGTGTAACTCCTAAATTAAATTCTGTACTTTTATTACATTTTATTAATACAAAATAAAATAATATCTATCTATCAATCATCGGATACGGATAAGCAAGCTGAAGTGGCAGTGGGCGGGGCACATAGCACGTAGAACTGACGGCCGATGGGGCAGAAAGGTTCTGGAATGGAGGCCACGTACCGGCAGCGTAGGACGTCAACCTACAAGGTGGACAGACGACCTGGTAAAGGTTGCAGAAAGCCGCTGGATGCGAGCCGCTTCCAACCGGGCAATCTGGAAGTCACTGGGGGAGGCTTATGTTCAGCAGTGGGCTTCATAAGGCTGAAATGATGATCAATCATCGTCACTTATGAGTATTTTACTAACTCCAAATGATCTAAGAAAATTATTTTACAAAAAAAAAACAACATAGTCAAAAGATACGACCGGTTATCCGGTTATCCGGCTATGACGATGTTTTAAACCCGCAAGGGAATCAAAACCTGCAGAGTATTATTAACCGCTAACCTGAAATTATTAAATTTGATTAGAAATAGGTAATGTCTTACAGTACAATTTTTCATTTATTACAATAAATTCAATTAAATGAAAACAATTAAAATTCCAATAACCTAAAACCAAAAACTACCTATTTAAAAATAAAAGCGTGTCCATGAGGCACAAGTAAAAAAAGTCTGAAAAGCGTGAATTTGTAGTTTGTACAAATACAAACTTTGTGAACCAGTAAAAAGGTAAGACTCGATCATCGTTATGGATGAACTATTGACATACAAGTTGTTTTTTTTTTATTGGATACGGAACATTTACATTAGGGAACAGGTTACCCTATATGTATAAGTTCCAATTCGTTTAAACAGGTAAATTTGTAAATAAACTCATAATACTTCAATGGCATCAATCTCACTACATCAATCACAATGAAAATCGTAAAAACCGCCTAATTTTAAAATAAACAGTCTGCAAAAAAAGTTAAATACCTGATCATTTTAAAATACTTTACGATTAAAAGAGGTTGTAATAATAATACAGTTTATTTATTGATCATTAAAAAATTTATGTTAACATTTTTTTTAAACATCCTACGTTAAACTTTATGCTCCAAAAACGCATACGAACTGAAAAATACTCCTCATCAAATGAACTCACTCCTTAACAATATTAGAAGCGGTGTCAAAACAATTTTCTTTTGACTTTACGAGTTTTCTAAGCGGATGACGTTACTGGATAATGGAGTATATTTTTTGAGTGTTCCATCAAAAATGCTGCGAGGATAGACGTATAAATAAACTCGTTGTAAATATTCTATGGATGTCTTGAATTATTTAACAGACGGAAGAAAGGAAAATTACTTGTTTTCTAGCCTATAAGACACTAACTTATTAGTTGTTTAGTGCCGTGTGGGGATGGCCATAAAGAATACACTTAGCCACCGCCAACAGGAGTGTCGTACGAGGCGACTGATTCCTGTAGCCCAAGACGGGCAGCAGCGTCTGCGTGCGGAATCGTATAAAAAACTGCGCTTAACAACCCGACCGCCCAACGTGGCAAGTATTAGCCAACCCCCCCCCCCCCCCATGTAAGTCATTGGGGGGGAGCCTATCTTCAGCAGTAGACGTCCTATAGCTGAAACGATGATGATGAGTTTTTTAAACTTATTTTGCGAGTTGAATTTGCGGACTTAAGGTTTTGTACTACTTATTACATTTTCTTTCGATACGTAGAATGAACGGCCGATGATAAGGTAATGATAATGAAGGTGGACAGACTACCTGGTAAAGGTTGCAGGAAGCCGCTGGATGCAGACGTTTCCAACCGGGAAATCTGTCAGTCACTGTAGCGGCCTATGTTCAGCAGTGGACGTCCTATGACTGAAATGATAATAAAGTCAAGATTGAGTTGGTCAAGTTTAAGTCGAGTTTACGCTAAGGATCCCGAAAATGAATATGTTAATACTCATTAATACTCATTTATTCAGTATATAGGCCCTCTTCCGGGCACTTATACACGTCCCAAAATATAGCTTTACCCTACCACCGCTTCGGGACTACATATCAGCTGGTGATGAGAAGAAACGGCGCAACAAACTCAGTCACCTTTGTCAGCTTTTTTTACAGGAAATACAGTTACAAGACATGAAGTAAGTGCGAGCTAAGCAGATTAAGTCCATGCACTCTTGTCGTTCAAATAATCGTCTACCTTATAATACCCTTTTTTCATAAGGTTTTTTTTAATGTGAATTTTGAACTCATGTACAGGTAGTTCAAAAAGAGTCTGTGGAACTTTATTAAAAAAATTAATACATTTAATACATTAAATGTATTAAATTTTTTAATAAAGTTCCACGTACACACAAGTGTATTTAAATTACTCGCGTTTAAAAACATACAAAATCAAAACAAATGTTGCGATGTGAGGAAACTCTCAGTTTGCGAGTTTGACTCAAGCTTGGCCAGTTTTTTGGAATGTTCAGCATGACAATTAATTTTTCATTTGAAAAATAGCCTTACCTAATTTTAATCTTTAATCGTGCCAAAATAAACACTACCAAAATTCCAATAAAAAATAACCCCTTCTTTAAACAGCCTCAAATTGTTGACACAATTTTTTATCAAAAACAAAACACGGGCTAGAAAACGATTGTCATCCCGAGAATCTTGTTCTGCCCGTTTTTCATCAGGGAAGATAATAACGGACGCAAAAGATTAACATTCCTGTCATCGCTGCCGTAAAAGATTGGGAATAATGGAAAGCAGGAATTGCCCGGTTTTACAGAATTTTAAACTTTATTCGCAAGGAATAGAGTATGATTTAAGTTGACGAAGCAGTTGTCTGGTTATGCACCATAAATTGTTACCATAATCAATGAGGTGACTGTCTGGGTGAGTTGACAAACCTATACACAGGGTGGAAATAAAGTTAAGTATTTTTTTAAAATTCTTTACTACAGTTTATAATTTTACAAATGATGGACTTGCATAGGCCTTAGCATTCCCTTAAAAGTGCGTACATGCATTTAAAGAACAATAATTTGAACGAATAAATCGAAAAAGCACTAAATCCTTTTCTCTGTACTTTTTGACCCCAAATCTCCATCTTATCTAAAAGATAAATTTTTATTTCTTCATACTTCTCTTGATAGAAATCTTCGTTCCAACGATACTCTCCGGTTATATACTCCTCGTCACACTTCTGGTTTTATGTCCAACTCATTCACCCTGACGAGTATATTTTAGGTTATAAGCCCTCATCAAGACGAATGATATAAATTAGTGTTGCCGCTCGATAGGTCAATATAGATTGTTTATCGATAGTTGAAGGAAAAACGATACTATCGATAGTCTATCGATTCTATTGATACTATCGATAGTATCGATATCTCTTTTTCCGCAATACTATCGGTAAACAGCAATACTATCGATAGTATCGATAGTTTCGATCGCTGCCAACCAATGAACTATCGATAGTATCGATACTATCGATAGTAGTGCTCTTCAATATCTAATAGACTATCGCAATACTATTGAATTAAAGCTCACTATCGATAGTACAAAACTATCGATAGTCTTCTCGATATTGAAGAGCAATACTATCGATAGTATCGATAGTATTGATAGTTCATTAGTTGGCAGCGATCAAAACTATCGATACTATCGATAGTATTGCTGTTTACCAATAGTATTGCAGTAAAAGGGATATCGATACTATCGATACTATTGATAGTATCGATACTATCGATTGTCCTATCGATCGTATAGATTAATTTAGCGTTCAACTATTGATTGCAAAACTATCGATTTTTCGGCAACACTAATATAAATTTAACAAGTTATCATTTACACTGATTTAACGCCCTATTTTCCACCCTTAGGAGTGTTTTTTTATGTTTGAAATAAAACCCCTGATGTAAACATCACATACATTATTCTGATCTTATGGTAAGTAGCCAAAGCACCTGTGTTACAAAAATCAGAAACAACGACGGTACTGCAACACCCAGATCCGAGAAAATATAAAAAAGTTATTTTTCTACATTAACCAACCTGGAATTGAACCTAGGACCTGAGAGATAGCGACACCAAGACCGGTATGCTCACCTCTCAGCTACGGAGTGTCGGTTGCGTAGTTCGAATTGTGCACCACTACACAAAAAGGCCAATGAATGTCAAAGCCCTCTGCCCTGTATAATGACACAAAAATAGGTCAGACAATACCATAACAATGCCGTTGCGTTTACAGAACGACATCTGTTGAATTAGTATGCAAATGTTAAATTCTTGAGAAAGTATGAATGCCATTTCGCCGAGAATTGATTTATGTATGGAATTGTTTCGAAGTAATTATGTTAACAAAGTTGAATCGTACAATTATGCTACGTGACGTTAAATTTTAAACTGCTACTCTTTATTACTTTTATAAGTTGTTTTTAAGTTCGTTTTATCTTAAACATTGAGAGAAGCGTAGAGCAGTGAACAGACGTGATCAGATTATTATGATGACTGTGTTCCTGATATGGCAATCTAATTAGATTAGTTACTCTTGGATAATAAAGTGCTTTTACGTCAGTAGCACTTGGCAGTTACCAAAGTTAAGCAACCAACGCCGTGGTTCTGATTGGATGGGTGACCATTCCGTCTCTTTTAGCGACATTTGTCATGAGTATCTCCGTGCTTCGGAAGGCACGTTGGCAAAAGTTGGTGCCATCTAGGATCGCTTGATACTGGTCGTAAAGCTAAGTCAGAGGCCCTAAAGAGGCTTGATTACATCTGACTTAGTCACTTGCCCTACAACACTCATCCACCCAATCCGTACTGGGCTTGCGCGGTGTAGTATGGCCCATACCACCTCATAGTTGAGGAAAGGCAACCCTGCAGTGAGACGTATTAGGCATACTTTACTCTTGGACATAGGCCATACTCTATAGAACGCCACACAAAGCCACTCGGCTTTGGGCCGTTTGCATCCAGCGGCTGCCCGCAACCTTGGTTAAGTCGTCAGTGGGAAGTGGGAGGCCTGCCCACATTGCGTCTTCCAGTTTGTGGTTGCTACTCGAGAAGCTTTCATTCCCAGCCTAGTAAGTTGTCCAGCAGTGGACTTTCAAAGGGTGATGATGATGATGATGATGATGATAATGAATTTTGAAACTTTTGAATCGATCATGGTTATGAATCCAGAGTACTGTATGAACAGAAGTACAGAAGATGTTTTCAATTATCGATGATCAAGTGAGTGAGAAAGGCAGCAGCGTCTGCGTAAGAAATATTATAAAAAACTGCGCTCGCCAACCCGCCTGCCAAGCGTGGCGAGTATTGGCAATCCCTTACGATGAAAGTCATTGGGGGAGGCCTGTGTTCAGCAGTGGACGTCCATGGCTGAAATGATAATGATAATGATCTAGAGGTATGTGCTGTACTGTATGCCGTATGTATTATTCTTGAATAATTCTAATAAATAAACACCCATAGAACAGGAATGACACACTACGCTTTCTGATTCCAATTCAGTGTATACAACATATTTAAACTATTTGATACCATATGTCAAAAAAGAAGGAAAAAATACTTGACGTTTAACCTACTAATCAAGTAATCATAGAGTTAGTACTTATGTCAAGTAATTTATAATTCCAATTATGAGCAGTTCAGAGCGTATTTTTTATATTTTCGGTACCTATAATCAGGGAAAAAGTTCAGTACAACATAATCCATTTTGGAAGAAATTTTAGTTGATTAAGGTTAGCTAACCTAAGGGTAAATCTAGCTTGTAGGCTAGGTAAAGCCCGAAAAACTCTTTGCAGGAAACTAGTGTTATTTTTTTACGTTGAGGTATGTAAAAACGTTTATTCAAATTCATTTATTTCATACACCTAGACACGTAATTATAAAAATTAAGTCAATCTGATCCTTCACTTCTTACACTACGAATCTTACTAAGATCATCATAAACTGCTTCGTCCCAGCCTCTGCTGTTCTGTGTTTTTTTTTCTAAATAGTTGCCAGACATTTTGCTTACCATTACCATCTATATTGGAGTCAAGTATAACCTGGAATTACTTAGGGATAAATCGGAACGAGCTAAAATCTATTATTATGTTAAAGAGGGTGCAGTTTTTGTGCATTCAGTGTGGATATAAACATGCCGAGTGTCGCTTTTGCGACGTCCCATGCAATTCGCGTAGTGTAGAATTTTGCAGATGGTCAAGATTCATTATTTGGTTGAAAAAACATCTTTATAGCATTCGATTTGTACATTAGAGTTTTGAAAGGATTAAATATTCTTAAAAGACTGTATGAGTGTAAGCCGAAGTTGCAGTGGGCATATAGTACGTAGATCTGACGACCGCTGCGGCAGAAAGTTTAAAGAATGGACAGACGGTGGACAGACGACCTGGTAAAGGTCGCATGAGATGCTGGATACAGACCGCTTCAAACCAAGTAAATAGAGGAGGCCCATATTTAGCATTGAACGTCTTATGGCTGAAATGATGATGATGATGATGATGACTGTATGGGTGAATTGAGAAATATTTTTGTGTTGCGATTATAATGCGTTAAGAGAAAAGAAACGAAAAACGATGGACTATAAAGGAAGCAAGTAAGGAAGATTCCTAATTAAGTGCAATAAACAATAGTACTGGAAGCTCGATACGCGAGTGAGACTCGCACTTGGCCGGTTTTTTAATGTAAAACAATCTCAAACAAAATAGCCGTGTTCAAAATTATCCTATCAATTGCATTGTTGGTAGTATGTTGTTGTAATAAGCGAATCAACTTTACGATTCGCTTACTACGTACAAATTGAAATTGTTGCTTTGTTTCAATTGTTAACTCTAACCCATTCAGTGGTTAAAAACTTTTGAAAACTAGCCCGCGTTTGGCGAACTGCATTTCGCTGCTCTGTAGAACGGCACCGAGGAATTCTCGTTACAGTATCCGAGATAAAGTTAAAATATTATCGTGCCGGATCGAAGCGGGCGCGTCTCGCTCCGCGCGAATAAATGCTCTAATACATTTTGAAAACAACAGTTCAATTTTCCCTTTGGAGCGTCCGCCTCTTGAGTTAGGGCTGAGATGCAGTTTTAGGAAAAACATTTAATTCGATTCGTACATGCTGGGGTTGTAAGTTTGCACTTTTTCTTTGTTATTGTTTCTCAGAGATGTTGCTTTTCATCGTAATGTGTTTCTGTCCTTCGCCCTCCAATAAAGTGAAGCGATGATATACGCAAAGTTTCATGAATCCGCTGTTGCAGTAGATCGTAATGAAATAACTAAGGATATTATGTAGCAAAGGTATGTCCAGTAGTGGACTGGCGTGTTAAATTAACTTTTTATGTATGCGTTTCTAAAATTTGGCGTTTCTGATATAGTGTAAACCTGGCGTTTTACGTTTCTGGAAATACTTGTGTTGAATATCGTGTTTTTTTATTCTTAGCTTTTTTATTATTCCAAATCATTACATGATGTAACGTGTCCTATTATACTCAGCCTTCTTTATTCTACTGTGCAATTTGGCATTATTTATTTATAACCGCTGATTTCATTAGTATTTTATAGTGTCGTTTTATTTAAGATTATCACAGAGTGTAGAATCCTTCCTTTGCTTACTGTTTACATGAAAACCTTATCGACTTCCAAAAAAGTAAAAAACAAACTGATTAAGTTTGAGTCAAACTTTCGCATATATAGGGTTCCGTGACACCACAGTTTCTTTCATGGAGCGAGCCACTCACACTTAAACATTATTAGCTTCGCTTGTGTAAAACTCTGTTATACTTTGAACTGGCGTATGGATTAAAAACTTTGTATATATTCGTAATCAGAATGCCAACACAATAATTCAACATCAGCTAGTCGATCTGATGATGGAGCCAAGAGGCAATGGAGCCAGAAAACCCTTCCAAGTTTGGGCGCCTATAATTCGTTTTGACTCTTTGATATTCCATCTTCTTTCACGGTATTTTTCCGCCAGCCCAGCCCTACAGTGCGGTATTTAATCACCGCTCCCGATATTAGAATGTCTACCTCTTAAAGCGGTGCCCAGGTGATCCGAGCGGTCTCAGGCAAACAGAGTTTTATCTCAGCTTCAGTGATTTTAAAGACGTATTCTCTATTTGGGAGATGCGATACTGTTTTGTTTTCGATTTAAAAATAAATAGGAATTGGAATAGGAATATTTTGAAAGTGTACGATGTTGTATCAGGTTTTAAAGATGTTCAGATGGTGTTGTTAGTTTTTCAGACAAAATCTGAGTGATCTTCGATATTGTGTTAAAATAAATAGGAATTAATTATGTTAGAATGTTTCGGAAGTAATGTTTCAAGATGGTTTTATTGATGTTTTTATTCGGATCTCATCAGTTTGTGTTTTTTTTTTTTTTAAATCTAGTTTCCACTGGCATGGGGGACCAGTGTCTTTTAATATATAATTATCTTAGTTACCTATTTTATATTCTTCTTATCTCTTATTTCTATATTAATTTCTAATATATCGATCTTCTATCCTTTTTCTACACTAACTCTGCAGTATATCTGCAATTTCTTTCCTTAGTCTAACACATCTTTATTTTCCAATACACCTGTTTTAACTGTGTTACTTATTTCCTAATTTTAATCTTATGAACTATCATCTATTCTTTTTTCTATATTATGCCTTTTTTACTTTTCTCTCTCATCTCTTTTCTCACTCATCAGTTTGTGTTACTATTAAACATGTTACAGTGAATCATAAAATATAGCTCTAGCCAATTAAAGAGTTCTACCGTTTTTGCGTTATCACGTAGGAAAAACAGATACAATTGTATTTTATTAATTTATAATTTTATTTATTTATTTATGAATAAGATAATTCTTATTAATCTCTTCTTTATTGATATAAAAGTTGGTTTCTTAGCGTAATCTAGTGAAGATCTAACCTTTACGTTTTTGGCATTTATAATAATGCTAGTTTATTGTATCTAGGCTGACATTTTCACTTGAAATTTTTTTTTCAAATCCTACCAGAGGCAGTTGAACATTATTTCAAGTGAAAAAATATCCTTAATAATACAGATCTCAATCTGGCTCTTTGACTGAAAAATTATGTGATAAAAAGCGTTGTATTGTAAGACTAAAATCATCAAATTATCAAACATTTGTCACACCGTAACAAAACCATACCTTTTTATGTAGCATTACATAAAAATGAAACGCGCAGTCTAATCGATCGAACATAAACAGTAAGATTACTATTAAAACCACTACTAAAACCACTAAATGCATAACAAAATCTAGCTTAAAATAAACACTTAAACTTGGAGCATTCGCTGCTAATCCCATCCAGGTTATCAAGCTTCAAATCCGAGTATTTGTGAAGTTTTCAACTAATTTACAAACGTGAGTGGCGTTATTACAGTCTAGGTTCACTTGAGGGCAGACAATATAAGCCGGGCTGAGACTGGCTTATCGGCTTCACTGATTGTGCTTCAGCATAGGTGGAACACGCGTGTATGTAAAACTAAATTATAATGTAGGCGTTCAAAAATATTATAAGCTACGAGTAGCTTTTGAATTATTTTAGCTCTAATATATTATGATTTCGAAAATCAAAAGGTAAAACGGAACCCTTATAAAATCACTACGGTGTCCGTTGGTCTATCTGTCTGTCCGTCCATCTGGCCGTTCGTCCGTCCATCTGGCCGTTCGTCCGTCCATCTGTCCGTCCGTCCGTCCGTCCGTCCGTTAATGCGTCCGTCCATCCGTCCGTCCATCCATCCGTTAATGCGTCCGTCCATTCGTCCGTCCATCTGTCCGTCCGTCCGTCCGTCCGTTAATGCGACCGTCCATCCGTCCGCACGTCCGTTCGTCCATCTGTCCATCCGTCCGTCCGTCCGTTAATGCGTCCATCCATCCGTCCGTTCGTCCGTCCGTCCGTTCTGCAGAATTTTTATGCTGCATTTTTGATAATCGCAAGAAAGTCAAAACCTATAGGGTACATCCCGTTGACCCAGAAATATTACATTCTAGTTTGTACGGAATCTCGGTGTGCGAGTTCAACTTGCACTTGGCCGTTTTTATATATATAATCACACCAATTATCTAGCCGCAAACTAAGCAACTTGGTTGTAGGTACTGAGGAAACCAGATAATGCATTAACGTACTTTAATAAATCGATAAACATCCATGACTCAGCACAAATGCTCGTGTACATCGTATAAAAATTTTCAATTGCGCGACTCGAACCTGCACCGCCTTGCTTTATAGTCCAGAGCGCAATCCATTAGGTCAGACGGTTGTCATGTTTGGTGTTGTTTTCTTTTTAACCGACTTCAAAAAAGGAAGAGGATCTCAATTTGTCGGGTTGTTTTTATTTAGGTATGTTCAGCAATCATTCGTTACTACGTTAACCGATTTTAATTTTTAAAATGGCGCGATTTTAATTGTTCGAAAGAAAATACTTTCGGAATTTGGACAAGTTCTGATGACAGGATCTATAAGAAAAACATCAAACATTGCATGAACTCCATACCACGCCAACTGATTTTTAACCTTCCAAAAAAAGAAAGAGGTTCTAAATTTGACTGTATGTTTTTATATATATGTTACGCGATTATACCGCGCGATTATACCGCGATTATATTTTGATGATTCTTTTTAGTTTGATAGATCATACTTCAGAGGTGGTCCTAGAGGTGGACTAGACCACTCTAGTCGTCACTTTATGAAGAAATCAATAAATATACCTAGATATATTTTAGTTCGTGGTTCTTGTATCTATGTTACTTAATATTTTCGACAAAATTGTGAACTGATTTTGATGGTTCTTTTTTTTTTTTAATACCATAAAATTCGAAGATACTACAGTAAAAATTTTCGGAAAAAATTACACCCCTAAGGAGGGAAAAATGCGGAATCAAATCGGTGTTCGGCAGTTAACTTTGATTTTTACTCTTAAGATTTGTTTTGAAAAGAATTTATGACTAAAAATAGATGAAATAAATAAATAATTTCAAAAAGCTTTAAAGTTAAAAATAATATTAACACATTAACCTATTTAGTTACTTTTGGAGTCGGTGGCAGCTAATGAGAGTTTGTATGTTTTCGTTTGCACCGACTCCAAACTGAATAGGTACTACGGATTTTGGTCTTTTGAGATTTCACAATCAACATGTATAATAAATAAGAATGTAGGAACTATTTATAATCATCATCATCATTATTTCATTTTATAATTTCAGCCATAGGTCGTCCACTGCAGAACATAAGCCTCCCCCATTGACTTCCGGATTGGCCGGTTGGAAGAAGTCTGCATCCAGCGGCATCCTGCGACCTTTTCCAGATCGTCTGTTTACCTTTCGGGTGGACGTTCTACGCTGCGCTTGCTGGTGCGTAGCCATTGTAGAACCTTTCTGCCCCATCGGCCAACAATTCTACGTAGGTATTATGTGCCCCGTCCACTGCCACTTCAGCTTGCTAATCCGTTGGGCTATGTCGGCGACTTTTGTTCGTTTACGGATCTCCTCATTTCTGATTCGATCTCACAAAGAAATACCGAGCATAGCTCTTGCCATATCACGCTGTGCGAGCTTTTTTATGAGGCCTACAATGAGAGGTTACAGGTAGTAACTCTCATTCACTGATATTCAACGGGAATAATACTATATAACATACACGAGTCATAGATGTCAGGTTGTGGTCTCATGCTGCATTTGCTCGTCTAGTTAAAAACCTTTATATCACAAACGCCGTTGGGTCTTTGCCCTGCCTATTGACACATCAGCTATATAAAACCCAAAAGCTGGACTGATCCGTCTCTTGTCATCCTAAATAAAAATTGTCACAACAAAGAATGGAACCTTTGAACAGTCGATTGCGGCTGTCGTGTTGGAGGAGCAAATTTTCCATTTTCTCATGTAAAACAAAATTCACTTGCACACTCGTCTGGAGCTGCGGAGACGCTGCTGGTGACGGGATTTTGGTGCTGTGACCATGATTTATCATTTTAGCAGGACAAACAGATATATATTTCTTTAATTTTGCGTGTAAACAATTATTTAATACATATTAAGCCAATTATTTATTAAAAAATTATATAATAAAACACTAATCACATAAAACAGTTTTACATAACCATAATTTTTGCTTTAAATATTTTAGTTGGCTGCAATTTTTTGCTAAACAAAGAAATAAAGACAAACCTTAATCTCTAGCCAGAACAAAAAGCTATGAATTTTGTATTTAATAAAACTTTGCAATTATCATTTGGTTTTTCCTTCAGGGGGTCATTTGTCTCTCTGAAAAAAATGCACAAAATAGCAATAATAGTTCTATCAAAGTCAACCTTTGGGCTAAACATATATTAATTAGGTGTGCTTTTACTCCATGTTATTTCATTCTTTTCTTAAAAAAAGGTTATTAGAATTCAATTATATTATTATTTTCTTTGTTTTATTCCTTAGAAATATTTCGGTAATTTCTGAATAAAACTCATTGTTGGAGTCGCTTATTGTCGAAGTTGGTATCTTTTGTTATTTTTAGCAACAAATATTTTTTTAAACTTTTTGTTTTAAAATCTTGAAAGTTTTTAAAATATTTCAAATCATTGCTACCCTAGGATCGTCGGCGAATAGTTTCGCGTCTGTCAGAGGGTTTTGAAGGGGATTTATTATTTTTATTATTGTTTCGCAGCCAGTCTTGGGCCCGCCTTATTTCTCAGCTTAAGTTATGACTCCGTGCCAAATAGAGAGTTCGCGGGGTATTATGAAATCTTTTTTCTTGATCCCCCTTTGTGTGAATTGTCGGCATTTCGGCGAAAGCCACGTTGGGATACAGAAGATTGAGTTAATAAAGAAGTTCTCTGAAATGGAGCGAGATTAATTTTAAATTAAAATATGATTAAGAGAATAATATAAATTATTTTTTTATTCTTGTCTTTTTTTTAATACTAACAAATACTTTTATATTTTAGATTAAAAACATGAAACTATCAAAAAAGTGTATTGTAGGTCAACTTAAACATATTTTTATTATAACTTCTTTTGTGATTCTCTAAGACGTTGTTTAATCATTGAAATATTAATACTTTAAACTTCTTTTTTTGCATTTACAATTAAAAATGCTACTTTATTGTAATAAGGAAATTATTTTCACACTAAACTTGCCATCGTAAATATAATAATAACAAATAACGTAGCTCAGTTGGTAAGAACAATCGCCCGGGTAGCGAAAGGGCGTGGGCTCGAATCCCACCAGAGGCAGTTGAAAAATTATTTAAAACTGATAAAAACTATCTACTTAAATACATTTACAGTACAAATTCTCGAGCTCATCACATTAATATTTTGCCTCTTGTGGCATTTAAACCCGCATCGTACTGGCTTTGTAGTCCGGAGCGCGAACCACTACACAAGTCAGTCGCCAAAACAATAACGATACTATTGTTTTACTACTTCTATTTGACGTAGGCAAAGCCTACAGCCTAAAGACTTTAATAGTAAAAGCTACTAACAACTAAACACAAAAACTTCAATACACCGAACAATTTACCGTGACTTTAAAAACTGCAGCCCAAAGTTACCGACCAAGTTGGGATCAGTAACTTGACTTTGGAACGACTATATTAAAATTCAAACTAGACGAAAGTTGTTATTGGTGGTAACTTTGAGTAATTTCAAAGTTATGACGCTTTTTCTCTTTGCCGTCTTGCAGTTTACAAATTGGTTAGGAATAAAAGGTGACGAGGTTGTATATCTTTTTGAATTATGGTTTTTGGGGCTCGAAAGTTTAATGTTGTAAAAAGTATTTTTAAAATTATGTTATGCATTATTTGACGGCCAATGGGGCAGAATGGTTCTAAAATGGAAGCCACGTACCAGCAAGCACAGCATAGAACGTCCACCTTGTGAGTGGACAGACGACCTGCCTGTCGATTCTGTAAGAACACGCAGGTAGACTCGCTCTAAAAGTCACCTAAGCGTTACAAACCAACTTAGCCTCTGTTTGTGTTATGAAGTGGGTTCACATTACTCATCGTCGATAAGTGAGTTCAGTGTCAAAATGAGTGCGGTTATGTTTACAGAATCGCAAAGCTGGTAAAGGTTGCAGGAAGCTGGATGCAGGCCGCTTCCAACCGGTCAATCTGAAAGTCACTGGGGAGGCCTATGTTCAGCAGTGGACGTTCTATGGTTAAAATGATGATGTTGATGGTGATTATTCGACGACAATGTTTGTACAGTGGTTCCCACTTCGGACTACAAAAATAGTAAACCCAATATAAAATAATTTTATTTTGTAATTTTGTAAATAGGTTTGAATCAAGCACTTTAAACACTTATAAAATGGTATCCAATAAGTTAATGTGATCCGGATATTTTTTTATATTTTTTATTATTCTACTGAAATCGTTGCCTTGTCTACAGAGCAATATTATATGGATCTGTGGGTTATGTCTTTTGTTTTTTGCTATACAGTGTGTTCAGGGATAAAATGCATGCCGAAAGGGGCTGAAACAAGACATAAACGTCGCCTCTAAATTCATCAATAAAAGGTTTTTTTTTGTCCATAATTTTATATGAATTTAAACAAAATAATATACCTATTTGGTGCACCGATTTCATTCGCTATATTTTGCATTCTTAGAAGTTTTTTTCTCTTCAAACGCAAGTAACGTTACAACCGCTTCTTCCCGTCACGACTCTGATGTTGATGCGACTAATCCGCGAATCGGCAGTGACGTGTAATGTGTGCTTGTACCTTAATAATTTGCTGTCTATTTCAACATAGCATAACTAGTTAGTTTATTAGCCCTGAACTGGGTCAAAACTAGTGTCGTTTCATCTTATAAATACTTTTTTGTGGTAGCTTTAGCCTACAACTATTTAAGGGCTTTAACTGGTTTTTTCGTACTTCTACATTTCTCTTTCCAGCATTATATTATCATTTGTATAAAAATAAAGCAAATCTATGCAGTTCTCTAAATTCTGTCAGACATTAAAAAACAACTGGCATATTTCAGCGTTTAAAAATATTATCTCGACGGACATTTGAGTTTTCCCTTGGCTTCATTCCTTTGCTTCAACTTAAAAATGGCTCCAAAAAAACTTTGCCTACCGTCGAAGTCGCATAGTTGTCCACCGACGAACCGCTCCTATACTACGTGAAGTAAAAGCGACCAGTCATGTAATAATTGCTATCGCTGTCAACCGAAATCGACTCTTAGTGGTACAGGAATTGGTAAATCTAATAGAGACTGTCACGTAACCGGTTGCGTTGGTGAATAAGTAATGGATCCGGTGAGCGAGGGAAAAAACCCACTCGGTACATAATTGAAAATGCCTAAAATAACGGGTGCAGTGTTGCTAGGTACGGGGATTTGGCGTAGTTTCAACGTTGTGTGAGTTGTGTTAAGTATTAGTATTCCAATGAGTAAATTCCGAATACGAACAAGAGCAGCTGATGTAGCCCAACCGATTAGCAAGCTGAAGTGGCAGTGGGCGGGGCACATGGCCCGTAGAACTGACGGCCAATGGGGCAGAAAGGTTCTAAAATGGAGGCCACGTACCGGTAAGCGTAGCGTAGGGTGTCCACCCACAAGGTCAGACGACCTGGTAAAGGTAGCAGGAAGACGCTGGATGCAGGCCGCTTCCAACCGGCCAATCTGGAAGACAATGGGGAGGCTTATGTTCAGCAGTGGACGTCCTATGGCTGAAATGATGATGATGTTTCCAATGAAATATAAGTTTGATGTGAGCTTTACATGTTTTTTAATGATTAAAGAAAAATATTTACAGAGCGAGATCAACGTTGATAAATAGTGCGTTATCAAATGATCCTGGTTATTGGATATTCAATAGTAGGTATTTATGTCACATTATACTATGGAAAAGCTGATGTTTATGTGTATTCTTGTATAAAGGGTAACACACCGGGTCGGAAATATCTTTAGTGATCTTATCTGATATTCCAACTGTTGTATGTTTTTTACTCCATTTAATCAATGGTTTTTAAAGTAATTTTTTTTAAAGATAATCTGATTTTCAGATGAGTTTCTATAAGAAATACAACTGTTTTTCTTGCCACGTTAACGTACCCCAAAATAATTGTTGTTCCAAAAATGGAAAAAAGCCTTCATCGTTGTCAACTTCCATTGAAAATATTTGCATAACAACCACCCCTGTCCGTTAGTAGCGATTTTCTGATCTGAAATCTTCAGGAAAAATCCCAACACACTCTGCCCTAAAGATAAAGTGCATATTTAAATTTTATCTTGGCAACACCGAACGTAGCACCGGCATTTCCCAGATTAAACTTTTGTCTAACAATTCGAGTAATTTTCTTTTGCGATATTGTCATTTTTACGTTGCCGTCTCGATCAGAAAGTAGATATTGCATTTTTATCTTTAATAAGTGGCTGAAAGAGATTCTTTTGTAGAAAATATCGAACAATACCTTTTTTACATTTGAGTTTTGACAGCAATAAAACGAATAAAATAGTTTGTTTTATTCGTTTTATTGCCAATTTTATATAATTAGATATAATATTATTATAAAACAAGAATACAATACAGAGTCCATAAGAAGTATGATATCACACAATGGAATTTTTAACACCTTAACGGATCCTTAAGACGCAATGAATGAATATGAATCAAAATGCTAACATTCACACATCTTTCACATCAAATCTAACAACACAAATCTTTCCATTCAAAACCTATCAAACCATTTGGAAAGAAAGAAGAAAAGCCAGACGTACATTTAGATAGACGTAACTTTTATTTTAACAACTGATGGCTGATTGGGCAAAAAAGTTCTAGAAAGGAGGCTACGTACCGGCAAGCGCAGCGTAGGACGTTCACCCACAAGTGACGTTTTTTAGACTGGCGACCTGGTGAAGGTTGCAGGAAGCCGCTGGATGCAGGCCGCTTCCGCCAATCTAGAAGTCACTGAGGGAGTGTGTTTAGGATTGGAGTGGGCGTCGTACGGCTGAACTGATGATGATGATGTATATAGGAAAATTACTTACTGATACATCGACTAAGTTCTGGTTCGTGCTGGAAGACAAAATTAATTGTTTGGTACCTTGTCACACAATTAGAACTATGACAAACTGATAGCTGTGCCCACGGCTTCGCTCGCGTGAAATACGATTTGTACACACCCTATTTTATTCGCTAGGTAAAATGATAAGAGCAGCCCTTGTCCTTGTATGTTAGGTTTACTCTTTTTCCATACAAAATTTTATCAAAATTGGTTTGGCGTGAAAGGGTTAACAGACAGACAGTTAGAGTAACTTTAGCATTTATAATATTAGTGTGGATTTGTGCGTCAAATGGCGCAAATTTGTTTATGAATTTATTTATTAAACTAATTAAATAATCACTTTATAAAATCGATCGACTTTTTTTCATATTATCGACGTCCACTCACAAGGTGGTCAGACGACCTGGTAAGGGTCGCAGGAAGACCCTGGATGCAGGCCGCTTCCAACCGGCCAATCTGGAAGTCAATGGGGGAGGCCTATGTTCAGCAGTGGACGTCCTATGGCTGAAATGATGATGATGATAATGATCGACTTTTTTATTTACACTATTCTTGTTTCAACTTGATGGGTTCGGATGTCTACTCTGTGGTCACTATTTTTTTATATATATTTTTTTATATTGGACAACATCACATACATTGCTCTGATCCTGTGTTAAGTAGCCAAAGCACTTGTGTTACAGAAATCAGAAACAACGACGGTACCACAACACCCAGACCCGAGGCAATTTAGAAAACTATTTCGCTCTATGATAGGTACATATTTTTAAGACTTATCTATACCTGATCAATAACTCTCCGCTTCTGAACCTTTTCAGTAAGCACAATGCTACGCACCGAATTTTCGCCCTAAGTCATAAAAACCTTTTAGTAAAACTTTGAATTCATTTCCGTCTATCGATTACGGTATCGATGCCAGCGTAAATTGCCTCGCTCTGTTCGCTCTGTAAAAACTTATTTCGCTCGCTCGCTCACTTCGTCGAATCGACGACGTTTCACGTCACGTATACAGAGTGCCCCGTCAATGAATTTTCGCAAACGAGGCGTCAAATTCTATGAGATTACGCTAAATGTGCTCGTAAAGCAAAATTACCCAGACCAGGTCCTTGTTTGAACCCGCCTGGATATTTCCCGGCGTACATTTAAAATTGGTTGAATTAAAATAAACCTCTTGATAACTTTATCATTTATCTGTATTATTACTGTAAAAAAACAAATATTTTATCGTTTGAACAGCTGTTTTTTTTTCCGAAACATCGGTGACATTTTTGTCTTGAAGGTTTTATTTTTTGTTGTATAAACGTTAAAATGCTTCTGAAATTGATGTCATTCTCAAAACTATATTTTGTTTTAAATACTTAATTAAATAGGAATTAACGTGAACGTGCTAGGTATTTTACATTTTATTTGCCTAACGTTTTATGTTACTTAATTATTCAATTTAGCAGAATATATTTAATATTAATAAACATATGCCATTTATCACACCGATTAATATCATGGCCTTATTATCGCTTGTGTTACAAGCTACATATGACATAGTGAGTTCAAATCTCCTTGAAACCAAACAATGTTCAAAAAATCTCTAAAAGGGTTTGTTCATTTATCTACAAGCAATAAAGATCGAGCTAACTGTCAGATAAAACGAATTACAATCCGATGTTCCACCGCTATGTAAAAACAAACGCTGTCTTTCCTTCACATAAAGTTCATTGCTCGATACTGCTGCCGCGTCTGGGATAGGTCATAGGCGGTAGCGATTCTTCTTTCTTATTATCTTATCGTCACGGTATATCCAAATATTCATTTACTGCTATAATCATAACCCTTCGATTTATCTATCATTGATATTTGTTCATAAAAATCATGAGACTTCATCTAGCACTATTGCTTCTAAGTACCGTGTAGGGACGTAAAGAATACACTTCCCTACAGCCAACAGGAGGCATGTCGTAAGAGGTGACAAAAATTTCTGTAGCACGAGACGGGCAGCAACATCTGCGTGTGAAATATTATACTAAAACTTCGCTCGCCAATCCGCCTGCCAAGCGTGGCGAGTATGTTCAGCAGAGTACGTACTACAGCTGAAATTATTATGATAATGATTGCTTCTAAATCTGGTGAAACTGAGTTTGAGATTTGAAATACTACGTGGCTTGATTTTTTATTGATTCTGGTGTATTGATTCGGTTAAGTTTTAATTCGTGGTGACGTTGATTCATGATTCAGTTATTCTAGCTTCGTTTTTTGTAATCAAGTAAAAATATGTCTTTTCAATAATATTTTATGTTTTAAAGGAAACCTTATCACAAGATTTAGTTATAAAAGATGGCTACTAGGCTAAAAAAAGTTACCTGAATTCCTCTATTGCTAGGCAAGAGTACAAAGAAATGACTAAAAAAAGGGTTGCCAGGTAATTTGAAAACATTAGATATAATACTAGTAAGTGCAATCACTAATACTGTTTTAATGTGTTAAAATTTAAAAATACCTATTTATGATTATTAACTGTACATACAGAGTTATTTTCCTCGTTTACTCATAACAATCAATTAAAAATGGGTTCATGGTTGAAATGGCGAGTCCATAATCCAATGCTCAACAAAGGTCATTTAAAATAAATATTTTCCTGTCCTTTACAATAAGTTCATTGCACGATACCATGCCAACGTTGTTGTTAAGTCATAAGCGGTAGCGGGTTTAAAACTATTAGCCAATTTAAATAATCTTTATTGAAAAGCAAAAGTCTAGTAACGCAAAGAAATCACGCATTTTAAAAAAGTTACGCAATTTTTTCCAAGGTTCATTGGTAGGACAATATTAATTAGCGAAAGTACAACCAAGGTTTTATCAGAATTAGTAGCTAGGTTCCCAAAAGATTTGATTAAGCGTTTACGATTTTCTGATAGGATCTGGTAATTTTTAGTATGTCGTTAATGGTACTTATAACTTGAAAAAAAATAGTTTTTGCATCCATTTTTATTTTGTTTAACTGCACTTTTTTTAGTTTTCTTTTTTCGGTTTTTTGGTAAAGAGTTTATATCATGGGCCAAGGCCTAAGATAAGTCGGCTGATAGCGATATCTCGATAAGCTGTCAAGGTGCGAGCTTGCAGACTCGACGACGACGAAACACTGATAACGAATTTCGTTGGGATTTTTTTTAAACATCACTCCGAGTTATCAGGGTTTGAAGTTACGTATTGACGGGAGCGACGGATATTATAGGAATAAGAGACAGCTGGGTAGAGCTATTTCAGAGAGCGATTTCTGTATTTTTTCACTTATTTTTGGTTGATCTCTATCACTAAAGCTATTCTCTAACTTGATATTAGACTAGGTAGCGTCCGAATACTTTTACTACAGTTATTTTGTCCGTTATCAACACAATGCCAATTTATCATACCGTCATCATTATCATCAGCATAATCAGTCCATGTCAATTCACTGTTGGACAATGGCCTCTTCCAATGACACTGAAGCCCGATCTGCTGTTCTCTCAGTCGTCGGAGGACGCCCTATGCTGCACTGCTGATTCGCGGTGACACTCAAAGACACCTTAATTAATTGATGATAGCGCGATAATACTCGTAATTAAAAAGGGAGAGAAATCAAGAACATAGTCTTGAACTTGAACTTGAACATAGTCAGAAATAATTTGTAATATTTTTTTCTTTTTTGTTTGGTGGTTTTCGTTTTGGATATCAATTTTTCTTTATTAAAGGTTGAAAATATTTTTTATAGCGTTGATGTAGATTATACCAATGTCGTGTTCGGCTATAATCGGAGTGCAAATTTAAAATATGTATTTTGTTATAATGTTTCTAGGTGTAAGTTGTGATTTGTATTCTGTTGCTGTACCATGAATAAATAAAAAAATAAAAAAAAAGATTTTCGAACTTTGCATCAAAGGCTAATTAGCCGAATTGTTAATCTTAAAAAATCGTCCAATTCTTATCGTAACAACGTTGACACAGATACACAGAGACACATAGGTAAACACACAGATAAAACGCTCAAATGTATAAAATATTTTTTATTTTTTAATCGTTTAAAATCGTTTCAGAAAGAGCTATAATCTCCGAAATTCGATTTTTACTATGGACATAGGTTCCCTAGGTGTCACACGCAATTGGCCGGTTTGAAAAAAAAAACCATCAATTAAGAACTTACTAAGTGGAAAAATTGCCATTTATTTTTTTACTTTTTCATAGTATTGACAGGAAAAGACGACTAACTTTAAAATACGAGCATTAATGTCAGTCAGGCAATCTTCTCTTCACTTATAAGATTCTTATTTATGGAAGATTATGAGACGAAGTTGGTACTCAGTCCCCCAAACTCATATAAAGTTATACCGACACATACAGGGTGTAAATTTATTAATTCACATGGGAGCAAAATCTTAGTTCAACAGATATTTAAAACTTTTCTATTTGTATAGTCTGTGTGCGTAGTGTATGGTTGAGATGTTCAATCGATCGCAGTGCGCGCTGTGCCAGCATTGCGAAATTGCAGAGGGGACAGATAATGCAAACTTCCTTTGATATTATTATTATCACACATCTATTTTACCCCCGATGCAAATAGAGGGGTGTTAATAGTTTTGATATTTGGGGTATCATAGTACAGATAGATCAAGTCAGACGCGGTTAAAGTAAAAAAAATAACCGTTTTCATAGTTAAAAGCCCTGGGCGTGCCACCATATCTTATACACACACCACACCTACATTGTTTTTATTCGAGAATATTTCCGTGTTTTTTTAGTTATTCTGCTATTCGGGGCGAAGACAAATTCAACAAATCAAAAATCATAAAAATCGGTCCAGCCGTTCTTGAGTTATAAATGGTGTAACTAACCCGACTTTGTTTTATTCAAGGTGTAACGAAAAGGTGAAATAAAACTTTAAGGGGTTATTCTACGGCTATTATTGAGCCATTTAAAAAGATCTTAAGTCGAAATTGTATATTTTAAACTTAAATTATTATAATGACTGAGTTTAATTATTAAAAACCAAAACATTATGTCTCCTAACATGTAATCATAAAGTTAAGTCCAAAGATAAAGACTAGTCTATTCTTCAAACGACATAAAATAACGACAAAAAAGAATTAGCCGCATCGGTCAAGCCGTTGTCGAATTTTGGGCTTAGCAAAATTTTTTCGAGAAAATTTACTTAATCAGGGGTAAAAACTGGTACAGGTAAACCTTAGGGTGTCTCATGTTGCAATTTTTAAAAACTATACAATTTATCCCGTTACGTCCCATATTCGGCCTAATTTGATGTGGCTACATGTATTTTAAAATAGCTGTCTATCAGTTAAATTTTAAATTGAATCAATATTTTGGAATAACATTATGTTTTCACCCTGTATTGCCAAACGCAAACAGCCTCCCTCGTATAATCTCGCATATCGGTCACAATATCTCAGCGTGTCACACTTTATTGCAAACATCAACTGAACTCGAATCAAACGTATCGTGAAATTGTTTTTCCTAAATTCCTACTGAACCCCAATACGTCATGTTACATCTGACTATTCGATTTTGATTTCAACTGCTCTGGATATAGGATCCAAATTCATTTGTTGATAGGATCTAATGAAGGGCAATTTCTGCTCTCGTTTAGGATCGGACCGTCCTTTTATGTGCAATTGAGATATAATTTTCCTGTTTATTATGTAATTTTCACAATTAATTGTCAGTCAACGTATTTCACGCGTGATTATTAAGCTCTTATGTATTCGCTATGTGCAAAGTGGGTGGTGGGGGCCATCAAATCGATCGCAGCACGCAATATGGATATGCCTATTTTTCCAAAAACTGTAACAAATAAATTCTGGGATCCCGGAGGCATGTCCATATTAACATCAATGTTTGAGATCATTAACCCCCAATCAATCTACCTACTCCGATCACTGGTAATCACTACTAAATCACACTTACACTACTGGTAATCGCTGCCACCACTGTGCTACAACCACTCTTTAATAACCATGGCAATAACACTGACTATACGGTGTGTTTGGTAAATGATATATCAAGGCGAAACCATAGCCTATGTTAACATTTAATGCATTTAAATACTGTTGTCACGTCAGTGATATCATCATTTTAATAAAATCTATTTTCAAACAAAACATTATTCTTAGAAACCAATTTGTATGAAAAGTATAAGCCTTAGCGAAGCCGTGAGCACAGGTATAATATAAAAACATATAAACCGCTTTTGTCGATAAGGCCGCCTGATTGTACACAACTGTGTCTTGTTTGAAATAACCTTCAGGGTCAGTTTCACCACTTGCTCATAAGTTCCAGATAACCTATCTGGCACTTTTTTTTCAATTGTATGGGTTTTTCTGTCAAAACATGTGCCAGATAGGTTATCCGGAACTTATCAACAAGTGGTGAAACTGGCCCTTAATGTTTTTTTTGCAAAAAACTGTATATATATCTACCTATCTAAACTATCACAATACCTACCTACTTATTCATGTTTACGCAAATTACACATACGAGTATCAGCAACGCGTTGATAATAATAATAACAGTACATTCTAGCAACTAGATCGTTGACATTGCTTCATATCTAACCCTTACATCGTAAATAATACGGATAAAACAGACTTATTAATAGATAAACATGAATTTCCTAACAGCCTGCTGCGCAAATATTATTTTAACGCGGTCATTGTCGCATTACCGGTTATGGGAACCGGTTTGATCCAGTTTCTGGAAACAGGTTGGTGAAATTTTTATGTTTTAATCAAAAGAAAAGGATTGCTTAACGAACCTTTATTTACTATTTTTATTTTCTATCAAATAGGGTAGGTCTTATTCTTCATCTATACGGTCAATCCCGGTTGCGTCTAAAGCAGCCCAGGGTCCGCTTTCCTTAATTTACTCCTCCACTTCGCGCGGTCTTGAGCGTCTCTAGTTGTGAGATCATTGGCACGCATGTCAGCCCTCACGACGTCAAGCCAACATTTCTTGGGTCTACCCCTTTTGCCAGGACCTGGCGGTGGCGGCATGGCCAGACATTTGTTTCCTACGTAGCTTGCCGGTTTCCGCAAAACATGGCCGTACCAGCGTAGGCGACTCTCCTGCAGTTTGTCTGCAATATCACGGACACGTAGGCTACCGCGGATGCGCGAGTTCCTCACGCGGTCCTTTTGCGTGACTCCGCACATCCACCGCAGCATATTCATCTCCGTGACACGCAGCTCCTGCTTGTGTCGCTCAAGTAGCGGCCATGCTTCGCTGCCATATAAAAGGACAGGCCTAATGATGGACTTATAGATCTGTCCTTTAAGCTTAACCGGCATTCTGGGGTCACAAATGACACCAGTCACCTCTCGCCATTTGGCCCACGCAGCAGCAATGCGTGCTTTGACGTCGCAACCCAACCCTGCCACACAACTGGTGCGTAAAAGTAAAGGGTAGGTACATCAACATAATATATATCGTTTTTTTTACATAATTGATGTTGGCTCCATAATAAAAGAATTGCTGTATGGATCTGTTGTAGGTACCATTGATTAGGAAAAGGTAATTTTTGTTCATTATGTATTTTTCAAAATTTCAATAAAATTAGGGTTTAAATAATTGATGTATGTCTCTTGTACTTTTTGTTTACTATGAACTTTTTGTCATTCATAGCCAATTTTCCTAATTTTAAACATAATATAGGGCTAGTGGAATCTGGATTCGGTACAAAAATTATACACCTTAAAGATACTACAATAGAAAACACAATGAAAAATTCTGATATAAACTAATCTAAAACAGAGACCTACCTACTCAAAAATAAATGCGTAAAGTGAGGAAAAATAAGAAATGGTACTGGCAATGTTTTTTCACTAAAAGGCTAAAAGCTATTTCTATTAGTATTTAGTCAATAGGCTAGTTTCCTGGGTAAAAAAAATATTATTCTATTTAGTCCATCAGTTAGATCAAAAAATATTGGACCCATATTTTGTCTTTTTTCAATAAAACAAAAAATGTCGAAGATAAAGCGCATCAATGTAAGGGAGTGACGTCACGTCTTGCTAAAAAGTGTCTTAAGACGTGACGTTACGCGGAACATTAGCGGGATATATCTTCATTTTTTGTTTGATTGAAAAAAGAAAAAATACGTGTCCAAAATTTTCTGTTAATCAAACTGAAGGACTAATTAGATTTTTTTAGGAAACTAGCCCATTTATCGGCTCTTATTCAATGGCTTTTGAAAGCCACGTTCATCTATAGTCTAACTGTAACATTATTATAACATTCGATAAAATGATTTCTATTTTTTGGAAAAACTTGTAAAATCATACCACCCCGATCATCATCATCATCATCTTAATCATCGTTTTAGCCATAGGATGTCCACTGCCTCCGCCAATGGATTCCATATTGGCCGGTTAGAAGCGGCCTGCATTTCAGCGGCTTCCTATATCAGTTCGCCTGTCCACCTTATGGGTGTCGGACGTCGGTCCTGCGCTTCGATTGCTGGTATGTGGCTTCCATTCTAGAATCATTCTGCCCCATGGGCCGTCAGTTTAGTTTGCTAATCCGTCGGGCTATGTCAACGACTTTTGCTCGTTTGCGGATCTCCTCATTTCTGATTCGATCTCGCAAAGAAACACCGAGCATAGCACGTTGTGCAACTTTGAGCTTTCTTATGAGGCCCATAGTGAGAGGCCACGTTTTACTTCCATATGCCATCACTGGTAACACACTGGTTTTAGAATTTCGTCTTTAGGCACTAAGGTATTTTAGACGAAAAGTCGTTGTGTAGTTTTCCGGATGATGCTAAGCTGAGTTGCTTATGTATTTTTTGTTATTTTCCATGATTTTATTTGCAAATAATCTAAGCACAAACAGGCGGCTACTGTGTTCAAATCAATTGCTTACAAAGTGACTGTATTAGGTAGAAGTACATTCACAACAATATTTGTGAGTTTCATCTTAATCCCTCCGTCTGTCTGTGCCAATAAATATTTATGGCCACTAAACGCAAACAGGGTAGGTGCAAGCGATAGACTGGGCGAGGAAAATGGCTATTTTGTCCACGCTGCTTCACAGCATGTAGGTGGCAGTGGCGGCAATGAAGGCGTCTATTATTCTATTTTTTTTTTTAAATTAGTCATTTCTGACCCACTGCTGGGGAAAGACCTTCGCCTAACCTAATAAACATATTCAAGTTTATTAAATCATTACTAATTCATTTAATTTAGGTTGGGTGATCATTGTCCAATTTATTATTAAATTAACTTTAATTTGATAATTTACTCTCTCTATGTTACTGGTATATGTTGGTACAAGATTTTGATGATTTAATCATATTATAAATATATTTGACAAAGGTAAACTACAAATAATCGTGTCCCAAAATAGTTTGAAAAAGAACTTCTTGAAACTATTTAATTTTGAACTACAATAGAAGTTTTCTTGTTACTTTTTTATAAATAAAATCAGTTAAAAAGATACAAAACCTTAAAAATATAATAAGAAACGTTACAAATGTAAAAAGACTTAAAAATACAGTTTGTCGCTAATATATGTTATATATTTTGACAATGATATCTTTCTTCGTGTTAAGATATTAAAATAATAAGTCAAAATAATAATGTCTAAAGTGAATAGGGTAGAAACAAGAATTGCGTTGATATGACTACAGCGCTTATCTTTGTCTGAGTTTTAGCATATTTTTAGAATTATTTAGGACGTTTGATAACATTAAATATAACCTAGAAATATTTTATAATCAGTCGCGTATTTTCATTGCTTTATATTTTGAAGTATGTTTATTTAATTTGTACTTTATATTCAGCCTGTTATATTACTGTTTTGTTATAATTAATTGAATGTGTTTATTTTACCAATACCGCTACAATATTTATAGTTTTCATGAGTTTTTAAATTATTTAATCATTATGATCAGCTCCACTATAGTATAGTATTTTTTATAGTAGGCCTTCACAGGTTCCAAACCCAAATACATTTAAAAAAAAACTAATTTTATTTAAAAAAACATGTGTATCATCATCATCATTTCAGCCATAGGACGTCCACAGCTGAACATAGGCCTCCCCCATTGACTTCCAGATTGGCCGGTTGGAAGCGGCCTGCATCCAGCCTCTTCCTGCGACCTTTACTAGGTCGTCTGACCACCTTGTGAGTGGACGTCCTACGCTGCGCTTGCCGGTACGCGGCCTCCATTCTAGAACCTTTCTGCCCCATAGGCCATCAGTTCTACGTGCTATGTGCCCCGCCCACTACCACTTCAGCTTGCTAATCCGTTGGGCTATGTCAGCGACTTTTGTTCGTTTACGGATCTCTTCATTTCTGATTCGATCTCGCAAGGAAACACCAAGCATAGCCCTTTCCATAGCGCGCTGTGCGACCTTGAGCTTTCTTATGAGGCCCATAGTGAGAGGCCACGTTTCAGTTCCATATGTCATCACTGGTAACACACACTGGTTGTAGACTTTCGTCTTGAGGCACTGAGGTATTTTGGACGAGAAGACGTGGTGTAGTTTCCCGAACGCTGCCCAGCCGAGTTGGATTCGACGATTGACCTCCGTCTCAAAATTGGATTTACTCAACTGGATAACTTGTCCTAAGTAGACATATTTGTCAACAATTTCGAGAGTAGAGCTCCCAACGGATACTGGGTAGGGCGCAACATGGGCATTCGACGTGAGCTTGGTTTTGTCCATGTTCATTCGCAGGCCTACTTGTTGGGAGACTCGAGTAAGGTCATCGAGCATTGTGCTGAGGTCTTCAAGCGATTCTGCCATGACCACAATATCGTCGGCAAACCGAAGGTGAGTGATGTACTCGCCGTTGATGTTGATGCCAAATCCTTTCCAATCCAGGAGCTTGAAAGCGTCTTCCAATGCAGCGGTGAACAGTTTCGGAGAAATAACATCTCCCTGTCTTACGCCTCGCTGCAGAGGAATCGACTTCGTGCTCTGCTCCTGTACTCGGACCGACATGGTGGCGTTTTTGTATAAACACTTCAACACCTCGATGTACCGATAGTCAAGTGTATAGTGCATCGCCAGGCAAATCACATAATATACCAAGAGATGGTGACACAAAATTTCTGGTTAATTGTATCTAGTATGGCGAACCTTCAGGGGTCTAATTACGTAATGATGATCACCCACTATCTCCCGTTACAATAAAAACCAATGTATTTCTGTTAACCGGCCTAAATTAAGCTCTTTTACACGTCCTAAAAATTTTTAAATTCCACCACTGCTTCGGGACAATATTGTGAGCTAGTGCCGAGAAGAAGCAGCGCAAGAAACTCGGTCACTATTGTCAGCCTCTTTTGAAATAGTGTGTTTACATTACATGATAAAATGTACCTGTGCGAGCATGGTAGTATTTAATTCCATACATTTTTATCATTTAAAAAGTCATTTACAGTGTAATAACCTTTTTTCATTAAAATCATCTTGACATGCGATTTAAATTTATATTTACATAGGCAGTTCAGCAATGGACTGTGGTAGTTTGTTAAAAAACGAATACATTTTCCCATAAACGAATTACCCACTTTATGCAGTTTGAAACTAACTTATATGATTGTTTAGTAAATCAAACAGAGCTTGTACCAAGGCGACTAGATAACGCATAGACATTTTTAATTACATTTATTGGACATCATGACTACCTTGCAGGGTTTGAACCCGCGTCCGCTGGTATTATAGTCCGGGTAGCAAGTCACTACACCAAACTAAAATATTTCATTTCTAACCCTTCGCTTGTACCATCGAAAACTATTGAGATATAAAATCTATTTGTATGGTACATTGTTGATGTATCTTTAGATTGCATAGTAATTGCTGGCCTCTGTTGATGCTATCTGGGTAATGGAGGTAGACCCCTTATCTCTGGACGTCTGATTGACTAACTTTCATTAATTGTTTTGTGTTGCCACTCCGATCTCTAGTTTATTGGATAATTTAGGACTGGGGGAGATCGCGCAGTCGATTTGCGTTTTATTTGTACTGTAATTATGGATTTAGTAGTTTATTATGGTTATTTAAAAGGTAAGTTTTGCAATTATGAATGATTTTAGCAGTGAGACTAGAGGGAAGCAGATTTAAGTGAGATAGATAGATAGATACTCTTTATTGCACACCATACAAGTAAATTACACATGACTTTTACAGAAAGACGTACAATTTAGGCGGTCTTATCGCTCTTCCAGACAACCTTCAGGTAGAGAAAAATCATTATTTACAAAATAAGTTTTTATTTTGCCAATGGCATATTTATAAGATGTCAAGGTTTTGACTGCTCAGTTATATATATTCTGAATATTGAATTTATAATATCAATTTTGTGTTATTTTGACTTATACTTTATTTTTGCTACTAACTGTACTTAAGCCTCTTTTTAAAAGGTTTTAAAGACTGATTAACAAGCTACTGATTGGTGAACATACATTTCTTCCAAGGTATAAAACAATAATTTGACATAACATTTGATATTTAAAATTTTAATTCAAATAAAAATAAAATAAACCAAAATGTATAAAAATCTTTTGTATATAAAACAAAGTCAGGTTAGTTACACCATTTATAAGTCAAGAACGGCTTGACCGGTTTTTATGATCTTTGGTTTGTTAAATTTGTCTCCGCCCCGAATAGCAGAATAACTACGAAAATATCAAAAAAATTCACAAAAAAAAAAAATGAAGGTGGTACGAAGCTTAGCTGTCCAGCAGCATATTATAAAATAGAAGAGGCATGTTAGGAACATGCTCCTTACTAAAAGTATGAGATCAGTCTTCCTCAAAAGCCTGTGTAGTACGCCTGGCTGTATATTGGCTGGGTCAATATAATCTCAGTAGATTATATTGACCCATTGATTATATTGGCTGGGTCAATATAATCTCAGTAGATTATATTGACCCAGCCAGGCGTAGCCATGTGCTCTAAGTGACACAGTTGTCACTTAGAGTACTTGGCTGAAAAACGCCCTTTGATCCAGGATCCTGTGGCGAGATCTCGCGGCAGTAACCACGACGTCGCCGATTAAGCTACCAACTACCACTACTACTACTAAGGGTTGGCAAGTATTTACACCAGATTAACTTTGGAAGTTAACGGAATACAAAACGTGAATTAGATTTTCTGATGGTCCAAAGTAATACTCATATTTCACTAGCTGTTGCCCTCGACTTCTTTCGCATGATCCTAGCAAAACCGTAGTTAGTCAGAAGACCAAGTCAACAAAGTCGCGGACAACATCTAGTGTTACATATTTTTTTCACACTCAAAAATGTTTGCCAACTGAACAGCAACATCTAAAGGTAAGAAGCGCCATCTATAGTGACAGTTGTCTTTCATTCATTGGGAACTGACGATTTTCCGGGATATAAAGAAACCTATCTGCTATTTCAGGCTATAATCTATGTAAATGCCATCTAGATCTAGCCGTTTTGGCATGATTAAGTAACAAACATCCTTCCATACAAGCTTTATAAACGAATTTAAATTAGTAAGCTCAGATTTGATTCAGCCGACCCACGTGGCCGCGTTGGCTGGTCGGCCGTCCTATCCCATCCCAGAGCGTGTCCCTCCTTATAAAATGTGCTACCTGGTATGCCGGTTTGACCGGAGCAGGCTTTGATCCTGGCTGGGCACCTCGTATCGTATCGTATCGTATCGAATGCGTAGAAAGATACATAACGATGAGTACATGCCGCTGTTCTGACTAAGCGAGACCACGAGCTAAAGCGTCTGTTGAATGGATGGTCGACATCCAGCACTTTGTTACTAGCATTTTAAAAAAAGATTATTTCCTGATTTAATCCGTCAGATTCCAAAGATAGAAACACCGTGCCCGCTGGCTGGAGGTCGGTTAGAGAAGCTTATATTTCCGTTTATTCTACGTAACAAATTCTGTTTTCAGCATAATTCAGTAGAACATATCCAGTTCTAATTCTC
This sequence comes from Anania hortulata, assembly GCA_963576865.1. Classification (NCBI taxonomy): domain Eukaryota; kingdom Metazoa; phylum Arthropoda; class Insecta; order Lepidoptera; family Crambidae; genus Anania; species Anania hortulata. The sequence goes on from OY756407.1 coordinate 1,890,915, forward strand.
TGTATCACTCATAAGTCTCCCAGACATGAAATCCCGCTGGGTGTAGACACATGCCACTTTGCCAAACGGTTCGTCATCAATTACAATGTTGACTTTTAAAATAGATAATCAAGTTAGTAAAGTTTAAAGTTCATACTTTTCAATTCAGATATTCCATTATTTACGAACCAATTTGTTATTTAATATAAAATGTTTACGTTTACACCGACAACATACCTCTAGTCAAAACAATTAATTTGTTGATTTTTTTCGTATATTGTTTATAGAAAAAGAAATATCTGACGTACTCATTATTAGAAGTTTGTAATACCGACGTCAAAATTTTGTTTTGAATGTTTTTTTTATCATTCGCTTTGCTTGTCAATATTATTTGTACGTCACAAAACATTTATTCAATTCAATGACAGACATAATGTTAATATCGATGATTTACATTATTTTGGTCTTCCTTCTGTCTTATGTTTTTTAAAGATTGTTTTTCGTCGCAACGTGTTTTATTTCTTACCACTAAAATATTTTTGTTTAAAGCAGGCATTAGTGGATGATGTGAGTGTAATATCTCACAATTTCATTCATCATAAATTTAGCCATAGAACTGCTGAACACAGGCCTCCCCCAATGACCCAACATCGGCAATACTCGCCACGCTTGGCAGGCGGGTTGGCGAGCGCAGTTTTTATAAGATTTTGCACGCAGACGCTGCTACCCGTCTCGTGTTACAGGAATTAGTCGCCTCTGACGACACGCCTCCTGTTGGCGGTGGAGTAGAGAGTGTATTCTTTACGGCCGTCCCCACACGGCACACAATTCTCACAATTTACAACCTCGTTAATTTTACATTGTATCAAAATCATCTTATATTTGTCCACTGCTGAACATGAGCATCTCCCAATGCACGCCACTGAACCCGGTCCATTCTATTCTTTTCCATTCGCTGCCAGTAGATTTGTGTATGCGTTTACCAAGTCGTAGTTTCCACTCAATAATACTTCATCTGTTAACGTTTCTACGGCAAATGTGACCAAATCTCTGTCACTTTAATTAGACTTACTTCATTCGACATGTAAAGTGTATTTATTACCTTTATATTCACTGAATCCACCTTAAAAATTTAAAACTTACATTTCTCAGAACCAAATGAAATTTAGTCGCCCGAACTTTCTAACGGGAGCTTTTCAAAGAAACTAATAGTTTTTTTTTTCATTGTTAAAACGATAGCACAAATTCCAAATAATCTAGTTCTTTATTGTTTCTAAGAAGCTTGTTTTGATGTGGGACTCAACTCAATACAAATCAGAGCCACAGTGGAGCAGAAATCAGTGTGCTGTGTGTATTTTATTGTCTAAGTCAAAGGAATAATTAAATATACAATTATTTGGTAACTCTATCAAAAATGTAGATAATAAACATAAGATTTATTTTATATTATGTCGTCCAAAAAATATTGTTTATTATTATTATTTTATTTAAAACAAATTAAGAAAAACATAATTTTTTTTAAATTGGTAGTAGTAATTTTTTTATTATCTCCAATTATTATTAGTCGTGATAGCCAGGAACTTCATCACGACGATTATTTGCAATGGAACCCAACAATATAATTTTACTACAGCACTTTTCACTGTGTTTTTACCCTTAGACTTAAATGCTTAGAGATCTACCACTTCTACTTTTCAAAAACCCTCACAATGATGGCATTCCTATTTCGTGTGGTACATATCCACGGGCAAGACGCAAAACACTATCTCTAGAAATGGATTGTCGGCTTACGTTTCCACTTTGAAATGAATTTGTTCTTTGATTTCTTTGTGGTTATTAATATTATGTCTTCTTGTGAAAATGTCAACTTAATATTAACTAACAACTGATTAAGTTAACAACATAACAGTTTTTTTTAGTAGTTGATACTTTGCAACAATAATAAAGAATATACCAACGTTAATTTTTTAAATTTTTTTTCTTCAAATCTTTCCAACATTTATTTTACCAAACTTACGATCAAATGCAGAAGAATATTATTCTCTAGCTGACACTTAGTTGCCTAGGTCGTTTAAAATATTAGTTTCAGTAATTTGTATTATGTGCATATGGCCACATAAGTGGTGAGTGAATTCACTGTTACTATCTCTATTGTGTCAGAGCTATGTTCTTGGAAAGCTTTAAGCTCTGGAGATCGATGGCCATTGGCTGACGGTTTAATACGTCCACTTAGCTTTAGTTCTATTTTTGGTTTTCGATTTTGTGTGTCGTTATGTGTGATGAGCACAGGATGTCATTTATTTTTGAAGTTTTAATATTATGTTTAATTTTTCCCCCTATCAGAATATCATACAATGTTTGACGACCTCCGTAGTCGAGAAGCGAGCATACCGGACTGGGTGTCGCTATCTCTGAGGTCCCGGGTTCGATTCCCGGTCGGTCAATGTAGAAAAATAACTTTTATATATTTTGTGGTACCGGTCGTTGTTTCTGATTTCTGTAATACAATTGCTTTGGCTACTTACCATAGGATCAGAGCAATGTATGTGATGTTGTCCAATATTTATTTATTTAATGTACATGACGCAGTAATGTATATTATTTTCAAAGCCCTGACATTGTTATACACCTTCAGCAAACTGATAAGTACTGATAACCTAACCTGACCTTATTAATCATTATGGTACTTTAGTATGATTATTATTTTACGGCGTTGACAAATCAACCTGCGCTGCGATATAATACCTATGCTATATTGTTTCTATCTAAATTATCGCCTGTATTCCTCTTTTCACTGGAAATACTTATTTTTAACCGACTTCAAAAAATGAGGAAGTTCTCAATTCGTCGGAATCTTTTTTATGTATGTTCAGCAATCATTCGTAACTACGTTAACCGATTTTGATAATATTTTTTTTTTGTTCGAAAGGTAATACTTTCAGAATGGTTTCATATAAATTTAGTCAAATTCTGATGACGAAATCTATAAGAAAATCATCAAACATTGCATGAACTTCATACCACGCCAACTGATTTTTGTATCAATTTTACCCAATATCTTTAACAAATGTGATCCGATTTTGATGTTTTTTTTTATTGAATAGCTTATACTTCAAAGATACTATAATAATAAAATTGCGGAAAAAAATTCACCCCAAAGAGTGGAATAAAAGAAAATGAAATCGGTGTACAGCAGTTAAATTTTGTTTGCACTCATAAGACCTGTTTTGATTAGGATTTATCACTAAAAATAGATAAAATAAGTTGTTTCTATCTCGGCCTTAGTACTATTTCGGAAATGGACAGCTCAGTATGACACACCTGTAAGTTCACTATTAGAATTACTGGAGTTTAGAGAGAGTAGTTGGCAGTTCTTGTTTTTGGTCCCGGATTCGATTTGCGGTCGATTTTAGATATAAACACACATATTTTAGAAACAAACTTTTCTTAAACCATAAGTAAGCGTGATTCGGAAAAAATGGTGTTGATAACTAGTTACGTCATGAGGAAGTTATTTTCTTATTTCAAATTATACTTAACTAATTTGTCTAGAATCTATATTAATTAATTTTAAAAAACTTTGTGATGCAAAAAGTAAAACAAATTTTATGAAATACATCAAACATTTTAGTGAATTTTTGAACAGAAAAGTTTTTAGAACTAAACAAAATATTATGTAAGCTTGCAGTTAATCAAAACGGAATATTTCAAAGTCAAAGGTGCGGATTAAAACAATCTATAATTAAAAACATAATTGTGGATGCTAATAAATAATGATACAAATACTAGGTGACTAGGTTAATGATCACGGCAATAAAACATTAGGTATCAAAGACTTAACTGTAATTTTTCTAAACTAACAATCATACATAGTGAAAACAAGTTTGTAACCCAAAGTATAATTTGGATTTTAGATAAAAACTAGCTGTTGCCCGCGACTTCGTCTGCGTGGTCTTTAGGGGTATGAAAAATAGATGTTGGCCGATTCTCAGACCTACTCAATATGCTCACAAAATTTCATGAGAATCGGTCAAGCCGTTTCGGAGGAGTACGGGAACGAACATTGTGACACGAGAATTTTATATATAAGACAAGATATATTTTAGAATGCGTCGACCATAGGTTCATAAAAAAAAAACTTAAATAATGTAAGTACTTATACTTCAAACACTGCTTATTAGCTATTTATTAGTTGAGAAATATAATTTAAGACCAGATTGGTTTTTGAACAAGTTTACCGATTAATCGTTGAAGAGAGTATCACTACAGGAAAAATTCTCAGCATATTGAATGAATGAATGAATAAATGAATGAATAAAATATTTTTTTTGCATAAAACACGGTATTCATACAAATATATTTACAGTACAAACAATGGAGTTCAAGCGTGTTTTACAGATCTATCGGTGGGCAAAAATGTATTACTTAATCTAATGTCATCGTGTCTAACACAAATTAAAATGATTAAGCAAAATAAATGACAATAAAAATTACAACACTTTACTTCGATCGGTATCACAATGTCTATTACAGTAAAAAAAATACAATATAATATAATGTCCAATACTTCATTGAAAACTTGTTGATTTAAAATACCTACCTGTATTTATTTATTTATTTAGACTTTATTGTACAGATTAGAAAATCATAAAAAAGGTGGACTTAATGCCATGAGGCATTCTCTACCAGTCGACCATTAGGCTAAACAAAGAAGTTTTGTGGGCGGTGCGATATAGGCGATACAAATTCAAATTAAAGGTCCGTGTGAATTATTTTTAAAAGCATAAACTACATACAGTAAGTAACGAAATACATAAACTAAATGCTATCATACATAGATTACATAGACAAAATACATACGTAAATAAATATGACGAAAATGAGACTACAATACTAAGGGTTCAAGATGATGATTTCAATTTATAAAGAAAATAAGCACGGGCAAGTTTCTTAAAAGAGTATTTACAAGGGGCTTGTTTGATATTTTCGGGAAGAGAGTTCCAAAGCCGAATTGATTGAAGGAGAAAAGAGTTGGAAATAAAACCAGTGCGGTGAGAAGGAGTGGAGAGATTCAGTTTATATAAAGAGTATTTTTGCCTAATTTTCAATTTAGCTTATCACATTGCCTGGCCATCGCCAGGCCAGTACTAACCGATCATTCAGTAATCGTGGATTACAAAACCGATATTATCGTTGTACGATTAATGGTATGCCCTTTATCCAATGTCGGTTGGAATCCCGTGTAAAGTATGCCTTAACTTCCATTACCCTGCAAACCAAAACAAACCTTAAATCAAGTTAGTTAAGGTGCGAAATTGATTGCGAAGACTTTTGCTACCGAATCCAAATTACTGTAAGCAATTCTGAGCTAAAACAGAAAAGGATAAGGTAGATATTTGTGCGTGAGAGCTAATTTCCTAAATAATAGGCTATGTACACAGTCGGCTGTAAGTCCTCCGGGGACAATAGGTAGGTCTGCATCGATATATCTTCAGAACGAGACAATTTAAGGAATAACTAGAATATTAAATGTGTCAGTTGGGATGCAAGGGAAAACAGTGGACTAATAATTGTGGACATGTTGAAGCATGGCGAATAAGCATCAGCTACAATGGTTAATTAATTTTAGATTTAGTGTGTGCTGTGTGGGGACGGCCGTAAAGAATACACTTCTACACCACGAACAGGAGGCGTGTAAGAAGCGTAAGAGGCGATTAATTCCTGTAGCACGACCACGAGACGGGTAGCAGTGCCTGCGTGCGAAATCTTATAAAAAACTGCGCTCGCCAACCCGCCTGCCAAGCGTGGCGAGTATTGGCGGTCCCTCCTAATGAAAGTCATTGGGGGAGGCCTATGTTCAGCAGTGGACGTCGTATGGCTAAAATGATGATGATGATGAGATTGAGTGTTGCTCAAATGCAAGACCAAGACCAAGACTAGACCCTGCAAGACTTATGCAAGATCAAGACTAAAACTGCGAGACTTTTGCGACTGCAGTTAACCCGTCAGCTGTTGATTCGTTGTTCGTACGAGATTCACGACATTATGTCCAATTTTCTTTAAAAAAAATTGATTTTAAGCATACCTAAATTTTAAAAAAATTGAGTGGTTATTGCATAGACTATCCCTATGTATGATACATTTTTAGAAATAGGATGAAATAAGCTAAGCAGTAAATATGTCATTAAACACGTTTAAATTTCTTAAAAAAAACACAAAAACTGAGACTTGGTCGATAAAGAGTATTTTGTTTCAACATCGATATTGATAGAATTGACATCCCTTAGGGCTACCCCTAAGAGAGAGAAAAAAAAACTGTGCTTTTAGTGTAGTACAGGTCCCTTAAAATTACAGATTTCGTGTATTAAAAGCATCCGAACAAAGTTGCGGACAGACAGACAGACATACAGATATAGCTACACTACATTAGTCCCTAAGAATAGGACAAAGTGTTGATAGAAAAGACCTTTCAATCCTCGCAGCATTACAGAAAGAAACGGATTATCTAATTTTAAAAAGTTATTTGTATAAAATCAGCTGTTCATACATCTACCACAGCATAATTAAAATCATATACTTTGATGACTACAAGCGTCTGATCTAGTTTTTGCTCCGAAGTACAAAACCAGACAATAGGCTAGTTTCCTGGGTCAAAAAATGATTATTCTATTTAGTCCGTCAGTTAGATTAACAAAAAATATTAGACCCATATTTTGTCTTTTGTCAATCAAACAAAAAATGACGAAGACAAAGCGCATCAAAGTTTGGGAATGACGTCACGTCTTGCTAAAAAGTGTCGCAAGGCGTGACGTTACGCGGAACTTTAACGGGCTATATTTTCATCATTTTGTGTTTGGTTGAGAAAATAAATAATACGTGTGCAATATTTTCTGTTGATCTAACTGACGGACTAATTAGATTTTTTTAGGAAATAGCCCATTGCGGGTTCAAATCCCGCAAGCGGTAAAATTAAATGGCTTTTGTGATAAAAATAACCATCCTACTTTACTTAGAGTTACCATAACACAACCATTGTTAAGTTAAGGGGTAGATAGTTGTTGTGATTATTGGAGGAAATTGAAAATACGTCACAATGCAAATAGTATTTCAAATTAAAAAAATCTTTACGTTTCCTAAAAAATATCAATGTTGAGATTTAGTAACTTACTCGTCAAGTGCAAATAAAGTTCCAATTGGTCAAGCACGCACATTTTGATTCTAATTTGTCAATCAATGCAAAAGTATTAATTAGTCAAATCTTAATTTTATTTCAGTTTGCCAAACCTTATTTTTGTTCCAATTGGTCAAGTCAATGAAAAGTTCTGATTCGTCAAATGCTGAAATATTTAATGTAAATAAGTAATAAACGTAATATCTGACAAACTGTGTATTTAGTAAGTAGAAATCAAGTAATTGGACCTAGTCAGAAAATAATTATTTCAAAATCATATAAATCAACAGTAAGTCATTAGCGTCGAATACACTGCAATTGTATTCGACGGATTTATTATTATTGATTAATAATATAAATGTAACAATAAATCATGTCCTACTGAAATTCTTTATGAATTTAAACATTGATAAGCGTTTCCATTAAAAAAAAAATTAACTATTTTTCTTATTTTGCCTTCTTTTGTTTCTTTGAATCTTGTTTAAATTAAGTTTCTTTTAAGAGAAGATCTTAGCTTAGCTTTCTTTAGTCGCTATTTTTGTTATCCGGTATAGTTTCTTTTATTGAAATTAAAGAATCCCTGTATTAAACTAAATTCGATAAAAATAATCATCAAAATCGGTTCAATTCGTGAAAAACAAAAGTACATCAGGAATAAACACACAAAAAATATATAGCCGAACCAAAACGACCTACTATTAGAAGTCTGACAATAGAATCTTTATTATTCTTCTTATAACTACAGTTTTATTGTAAAATAACACCCAAAAAATTACACAGTCATAACGGCCGACATTAGAGAACAACCTTCAACGAGTATGATTCTGCGTTGGGTAAGACTTAAGCTCCTTAGAACTTTGACTCAATGGAACTTTGCAATCAAATTTCAGTATAAGCTAATTGAACTTCGGCGAGCGAAAAAGCTTTGAGCGATTTAAGCTCGCTAATAAGTTCTGAGAGCTGTGTGTGTTTGTTCTAGTGATTTTTTTTTGGTTCACGGGTTAAGCTTCAAACGGATGGAGATTTGTAATCGAGTTATTAATTTGGTTGGCTCGTAGTTTCACCAGTTAACTTAGAATACAGTATCTAAATGAGATTTCTGGTGTAACGTGTTTTGGTACTGCGAATGTAACTGGTAAAGTAAGATAGTGAATTAAGATAAGTACCTATCATTATTTTAAAAATGCTAATAATATAAAATAATGTTAAGTTCTATTTTTAATCGACTTCAAAAACCCACACAGGAGTGTTGTAAGGCCAGTGACTTAACCTTACTGTCAGATGTTATTAAGCCGCTCTAAGGCCTCTGAGTAGGCTTCACGACCAGTATCAATCTATATTAGCCGGGACCAACTTTTAACGTGTCTTCCGAAGCACGGAGATACTTGTCATAAATGTCACTAAATATGGTTGGAATGGTCACTCATTAAATCACAACCGCGGCGCAGGTGGCTTAACTTGGGTAATCAATACCAAAGCGCTGCTGCCACTGAACCACAAGCATCAGGTTCGTTAAAAATCGATTTCTCATGATGCCCTTTTTTATTTATAAAAATCTCTGTGTTACGAGGTACCAGACAACATATTTTGTCCGGGGCGTCTCCCTGCACACCCAGGCTCGGGACAATTGAAAAATATTTTTTCGAATTGACAAGAAGAGAGTATCGCACCCGGAATTTTTAATTTTTACCATAAAATCTTATAGTAAAAACTATACAATAATAAGTTTAACTAAAACTAAGAAATCAAGGTTAGTTTCTTGTGAAAACTATGTTATATTTCAAGTTTTTTTAATTCAACTCCCAAGAGAACGAAATAGGATTGGTTCCACGCGGACTGGCTATGTAACTCCACCCTGCCATGAATATTTCTGACTTTAACTGTAATGGCTTCGCCTGGCTAGACTGGAATGTGTCTAGAATATAAAATACTATTCCTTAAAACAGCCACACTTTAATTTCCAGGCGCGACAAAGTGTTTTATTTATCAAAAACCTTTGTCGCTAATATTTTATAAGAGGCACTCCAAAATATTAAATTTCTAAAATAAGGAAAGCGTGGGACCTTGTCGTCTTATTCTTTAAACAAGGTGATACTTTTCTTAGGTGATCGCTCTTAGCGATAAGACCGCCTAAATTGTACCATTCTAAATTTATTGTTTCTCTGTACTGTTTTTTTGTGTGGTGTGCAATAAAGAGTATCTATCTATCTATCTATACTTTTTGTGATAGAAATTTATTATGTATTATTTGGTACCATCGTTGTTTCTGATTTCTACAACATAAGTACTTTAGGATCACAGCAATGCAAGTTATATTGTCCAATATAAAAAATAACTTTGCTGTTAAAATCGGATTTCATGCTTTTTTTGCTTGGAACCTTATTAATTCTTTTTCTAAGCCCAAGTCACATTTTATAATATCAGCTATCTGGCAGTGAAAATCCCATCAAAATTGGTTTAACCGTTTTGGACATTAGCCGGAACAAATGGACATGGACATGGACAGGCACATTTTTTAAATTGTTTTTTTTTAAATAAAGTTTCATACTTTTATATGTATTTAGTAATATATGTTAGGATAAGAGAAATCGACATGGTCACGAAACATATTAAACAACAAAACTAAATTAAATCTAAAAAAGGTTTTTGGAACATCTTGTATCTTTAAATCGCCACCTGCGACAATGGAGTCCGAAGTATAAAACAAACAAAACTATTGCGACCGAACATTCGAGTCGAAGCACTATAAAATGGACTGGGCTTTGTATGAGTACCTGCTTATTCGATTTTAAAATAAAAATTAATCAATATTGGACAACAATACATACATTTCTCTGATCCTATGATAAGTGGCTTAAACACTTGTGTTACAGAAATCAAAAACAACGACGGTACCATAACACCCAGACCCGAGACAATACAGAAAAGTTATTTTTCTACATCGACCGACCGGGAATCGAACCCGGGACCTCAGAGATAGCGACACCAAGTCCGGTATGCTCGCCTCTCGGCTACGGAGGTCGTCAGAAAAATATTTTACAAGGAGTTGACTTTAAATCAATCGGAACAAATAACTTACTAGGGTAAGCGACGTGAAGTTAGAATATACAGTTTTTGAATTAACAGAGGACGTTTCTATCAACCTACTTAACTTAACTTAACTTAAAAAAATAGATTAAAACATAACAATAAATTTACAAAAATAAGCATAAAAAAATTCAAAATCCAAAAAAAAAAAGAAAAACCCTAACGCGGAATAGCAAAGCTTAATTACAATGCGCAAACTCGCAACGATCGCTTTTCTGTCTTGCTCACACGGAGAGGAAAGGGTCGGACGTTAATAATATTTTATGAAATTTTAAAATTAATTTTTATTTTATTTTAAATGGATATAATTATTTTCTTCAGTATGTATGGACGCTATAGTTTAACGGGTTAACGGGAACGACTTTCTTTAGTTAACGTATTATATACCGTCATACTGAAGGGCACAGATCTTACCTCAACTGTGTGGTGGTTTGGGCTACAATCCACCACGCGGGCCTGATGGATGGATGCTGTTAGGCCAAGCGACAATAAAACAAAATGCGCACAGATTTTTGTGTGCTTTAAACGAATTTTGTCTATTTCTAAACTACTTAATGAATATTTGTCGCAGGACTACAAGAAGTTGTTTAAAAAAATACGCTCAGATACGAAAAGTATAGTTTACTAAGTTTCCCGTCAGTTTTCATATTGTAATAAATAACTTATTCATCATCATCATCATCATTTCAGCCATAGGACGTCCACTGCTGAACACAGGGATTACCAATACTCGCCACGCTTGGCAGGCGGTTTGGCCTTTTTGGCTGGTTTTTGGTTTTTATGGTTGGTTGGTTGGCGGTTGTGTCGTATGGGGACGGTCGTAAAGAATACACTTCCCAACCGCTAACAGGAGCAGCGTCAGCGTGCAAAACCTTATAAATAACTTAGTACAATCAATCACAAAATTAAGTTGAGATAGGTCACTAGTTTAATAATAATGTGCAAACCCTTAGTATTATACTTTTAAAAAGTCACCGTATATAAGGTACTTAATAATACCTTATCATCATCATCATCATTTCAGCGATAGGACGTCCACTGCTAATAAACCTAAGCGTCCCCTAATGATTTCCAGATTATCTGGTTAGAAGCCGCCTGCATCCAGCGGCTTCCTGCAACTTTTACCAGGTCGTCTGTCCGTCCACCTTATGGGTGGACGTCCTACGCTGGGCTTGCCGGTACGTGGCTTCCATTCTAGAACCTTTTTGTCCCATCGGCCGTCAGTTCTACTTGCTATGCCCCGCCTACTGCCACTTTAGCTTGCTGATACGTCAGGTTATGTCAGCGTCTTGTGTTTCTTTATATAATCAACCAACTGACATCAGTAACGCAGTTTATATGAAAAAAGTGTTTTTTTGCGGTTCAAAAAGGTAGGTAAATATAGGATAGTATAGATGTGAAGTATTTAGGACCTAGGACCTAATAAATAGGTGGTGTATATACACAACATTAGCTCCCGTTTGAGCTATCTCAGATATTTTTAAGCACCTAAAATAAATCACTCAAATAGAGCGTCGCCAATTAATTTCAAGAAACGAGTCCTATAGAAAGGCCTGAAAAATAAAACAAAAGTGCACACCCAGTCTCCGGCTGCACGGTCGTGACCGCCGGCCAAGGACCCGGGTTCGATGCCCGGCGTACGTGCGTTAACCGGTGTGATGTATCGGTGATTCATTTTTAGTGGTTTTATTGGGAATCGTTTAGTATATTTGTGACCTGCGGAAATTATATTGTGTTATTACTTATAAGTAGTAACATGATTGATTGATTTTATAAAATCTAGGTACATTTAGTTACAGACTCTATTATAAAACTCATTTATTTCGGACCAATAGTTATCCATAAGAGTGTTAGTAACAAATGACTTAATATTGATGAAATTTAATATAAAAAATGCATGTTTTTAAATTTTTTTTTGAATTAAATAAATAATTATGTATTGTAGTTGAATTGACATGACAACATATTTTTATCCAACACTGGTTAGCTGAAGAAGAGGATCGTAACTCTTTGTAACAACTAAAATGTACCTTCTTCAAGGACAAATAAATAAATATTCCATTTCACTTAATTTGAGAATAACCATCTACTTATGACATTATGGATATATTATAAATGTGAAAATTTGTATGTTTAAGGAAAGATTTTTTAAACGCTAGATAACTTTTATCCGACAAATTAAATAGACGTTTTGACACATTTTCTATACGAAAACTTTCTACATGTCAAACTTACCTATTATTTATTTTTTAAAGTTATCAGGCTCGGTCCTAAGAGAGAAAGAGAGAGAGAGAGAGAGTTTTTTTAAATATTTTTTAATGCGACACACACCTAAAACAAAAGTAAATTGTCAATAAAAAAAAAAACCTTTTTAAATATAAAAAACACATTTTTATTTATGACTAGCTGTTGCCCGCGACTTCGTTCGCGTGGTTATAGATTTTCTGCGCAACTTTCTTATTTTTTTCTCTTAAAAAAACCTTCTTCTGACAGTAAATAACACAAAAAAAATAATCAGAGAAAGTGTTTTTTCTTTTTTGCGAATTCGATGTTGGTCCCATAGAAAAAGTTGATGTAATTTAGCCGTAGAATAACCCCTTAAAGTTTTATTTCACCTTTTCGTTACACTCTGTATAATACAATATGCAATACAATATACAATACAATATGCTGACATTTAAATTGTGATTAGATGTGATATAATTAAAAATACCCTTTGGCTCTGACTACATGCATCCGGAATTTTCAGAACTCCATTCAAAACGGCTCCGGACAAGCCGGATCTAATCCGTTTTGTATGGGGTTCTGAAAAATGTCGGATGCATGTAGGCCGAGCCTTACAGGTTCGAATAGTATGGTCTTACACAATTTAAATGTATATATGTATTATATGTTTTTAGTATCATCCAAATACCGTTTCTAAATGAAACAAAATATGGCGCTACGGAACCATTGGTGGCTGAGTCCGACTCTCACTTGGCCAGTTCTGTTTTCAACAAAGCCGTTATTATATTTAAAAACAGTATAACTTTGAAACGTATATTGGTCAAATTTTCCATCTGGTTTGAATTTCTAAATTTCAACAATGGATTCGGATGTTGTGTTGTGATCATTCGTTGGCATAGGTCAAGGGTACCGCAAGGGAGAGAGTTCGATGCCCGACGAGTGCTACGTGATTTGCCAATTTGTAGTAGATGTACTTATGGGTTATTTTTGATCAATCCTATGACATTCACATTGCTAACTTTACGGATCTATGTAAATTTAGTAGTTCATTGTTACTAAATACATGTAAAAATAAACATTTTCTCCTTTTTGTCTGGTTGAATGATTTCCTAAACATTTGAGGAACGAATACGCGGAATTTACAACAAGTTTGACATTGATAATAATAAAGTAAATACTTTTCACTATAGTAACAATTTATGGTGAGCCCAAAGAGTCTCATCATCATCATCATTATCATTTCAGTCATAGGAAGTCCACAGCTGAACATTGACCTCCCCAAATGACCTGTTATCGGGGGGATTGCCAATACTCGCCACGCTTGGCAGGCGGGTAGGCGAGCGCAGATTTTTCACAAGATTTCGCACGGAGACGCAGCTGCCCGTCTCGTGCTACAAGAATTAGTTGCCTCATACGACACGCCTCTTGTTGGCGGTGGTGAAGTGTATTTCTTATGGCCGTCCTCACACGTGACAAAGATTGTCTAGCAAATAAAAAATAAAAATGAACAAAACATTGTTTTTTTTTTTAAATGCCTGTTGAATTAAACAATATTCTGTTAATAAATCATGTCACACTTTAAGGAGGGGGTCGACGAAGTGTGACATTGTGTGACAAGGGGTGGGAGGGGTCCTAAATTTTATGACGTCACAATTTAAAATCTAATACATTTAGGTCCAATTGCGCACTACCGAATTAGTTTAGTATTGGATTGGACATATATCTGTCTCTGTCTTCGCCATACAACCTGACAGCTATAGAATGATGTTCAGTATCGTGTTAGTGAAAAGTTTGGACTTAAATTTGCCAATCCTGAGTTGCGCAAGTGGACTCTATTAGTATAAACAAACAGTTTAAATTGTTTTGTTGCCCAGTTTACACTCCATCTAGTGTCATGTCATAAGTCAACGAAATATATGACGTCACACTAGGAAGGAGGGAGTCTTACAAATGTGACCAGGCCTCCGATTCAAAACCCTTCGATAAAGAATTAACGACCGGTAAATCTGGTGACACTAATGTTAAATCCTATAGTGTCACGTGGTTTTGCGACTGACAATTTGTTTTCGAAGGGTTCTCAATGTGAGGTTCAGATGTGACAAGGACGGTAGGGAGGGGAGAGGGTCAAAAACCATGAAATTAGTGTGACATAAAAATATGAATGGTTGAAAAGTAGACAGAGTCAGCCCTAGTTTTGTCTCTTTTTTAATAATTTCAAAATTTATTACCTCTCTAAGTCGTTCTCAAATATAAAGTTGTATTGAGTCTCTCAATTCTTAGTTTTTTTCTGTCAGTTAGGACTTAAAAACTACTTTTAAAACTATTTGCCAGTTTACATTTGGCGGACACACACTAAAAGGATTGACGCAACTATATCATTGAGATAGGTTGCGGACAAGAAGACGAGTTCATTCACCTTTCGAATGGTTAACGAATCAAATATCACGACTATAAAAGAATTATTTTGTGCTGTTTTTTGTCAGACCTTTCTCAATTATGGGGACTCGTTTAGTATTAAGTCAGACAGTATGATAGGTCAGTGACCATTAACTCAGTTCGCAATAAAATTAGTCAGTAGGTTAAATTAATTCTTGTTTAATTAATACACAAATTTTATACATAACCCTTTGCATGCTACTAAAAATTTTCCCTATTGTTTTCCATTGTTTTTCGGTCTACCGTAAGTGGAACGCAAAGACATACGAGTAATTAAGAAAAATACAAAAGGCATCGAACCTAATTTGCAAGTAACCTTTAATAGCGTTATTTTGGTGTTTACCTATGAAGCATACGTTAATCGATAGAGAAAATAATTACAAACAACAAAATTAAATACTCTTCGACATAATGTTGTAAATTGTATACTTTGTTTAGAATTTCAGGGTGAACATGTAATATTTTCTTTTATTTACGTAATCAAATTGAAATTTTGAACAAAGTATATAATTTACGACATTTTGTCAAAGAGTAAGTATTTGTTGTTTGTAACTATTCTCTTTCGATTAACGTATGTTTCATAGGTGTACACCAAAATAACGTTATATAAAGTTACTCACAACTCGAGGTATGCCAGGCTCCATACAAAATAGTTTGAAGTCTTTTTTACTTATTGTATGCTGACGGTCGCATCAAAAAGCGTAACAATATTAAGCTGAAAGGTTTTATTATTTGTCTGTTGTTGTGTACTGTCCAGCTAACACACACTTTTAAAAAAAATTTTGCTCCAACAAGATTGTGACAGTTGTGACAAAGTATCTTGACTCCAACGAGCCTGTCAAGATTTTAGATACATCGAATAAGATGGATTTGATTTTTTTTACTATATTAGATCTTATTTAAAATAACAGAATCAATAAGTATACCAACTAATCCATCTTAGTAGTAAGTCCAACTAATACTTAGTCAATATAACTTGCTGTATTCAACATTAATTTTAAGTTCGAATCATGGAAAAAAGTAACTAATGATAGATGCAACAATCATAATAGTTAGAATTAATAAACGCATTTACTTACTTACTTACTTACTTATTTAGTTCTACCACAAATAAAGTAAAAGGCGACTAATTCCTGTAGCACTGTAGCAGTGAGAAATGTTATAAAAAACTGCGTTTGTCAACCCGCCTGCCAAGCGTGGCGAGTATTGCCATTCCCCCTTGATGAAAGTCATTGAGGGAGGCCTTTGTTCAGCAGTGGACGTCCTATGTCTGAAATGTTGATGATGATGACAAATAAAGTTATTGTTATAACTATTTAGCTTTGATTGATTAAAGTATTAATATTGTTATTTGACGACCTCCATAGCCGAGAGGCGTTCATACCGAACTCTGTGTCGCTATCTCTGAGATTCCGGATTCGATTCCCGGTCGGTCAATGTAGAAAAATAACTTTTATATATTGTCTCGGGTCTGGGTGTTGTGGTACCGTCGTTTTTTCTAATTTCTGTAACATAAGTGCTTAAGCTACTTATCATAGGATCAGAGCAATGTATGTGATGTTGTCCTATATTTATTTATATTATTTATTTTATTCAATTTACGTCAACTAAGAGAAAATTGCTCTTACTCGTAATTGCCTCACATTGTTCACAGTGTATAAGTAATCAAACATTTTCAATATTTGATTATTATGTTGCTCATGTCTGACAATTTACCATTTCATTGTTCTTAAATTCTAAAGCATATCTGGCTATATTAAAAATTGCTGTCTGTTTGTTTTAGCTCTGTAAGCATTTCTGACAAAGCTTTATCAACAAATTCTAGAAATGCATTTCTCCCGTTTAATCCTATTGGTCAATTTTGCTTCGCTATACGAAGAATTTAATAAACTCCCCTAAAGGGATGCCTTTGATTTAAACTAGTTTAGAGGTTCTGATAAATTTATGTAATAATTTCAAATAGTTATTTATTATTTGCATTCTCTGTCTATTAATAACACATTACATATTATTGACGACCGTCTGGTATAGTGGTTCGTGCTCGAATCCCGCAAGGGGCAAATGTTTCTGTGATGAGCACAAGCATTTGTACCTAAGTCATGGATGTTTATAAAAGTATTTAAGTATGTTTATCCGTTATCTAGTCGCCATAGTACAGGCTTTGCTTAGTTTGGGGCTAGACAATTGGTGTGATTGTGGAAACAATTTATTATTATTATTGTTTGCGATTAAACTTTACAGATAAAAGTTGTATAACGATTATGTAAATAAGCTAGCCGTGGACTCCCGGGGTTCATTACACGGACCCCTTAAGGGTACATGAACCACAGGTTAAGAAATCTTCACGTAGAGGGCAAGCCTCGTCACAGACTCAAGCCACCAGAGCGGTAGATAGCTAACTGCAAGGCAGTACGTTTGTATAATGCGCTTTCATATAAAAACAGTCATGCGGCCTTCCAAAACGACGCCTTAATTATAGCGGCAGAATATTACATTGTTAGCAGGCCTAAAAAGTATCTAAACAAACGGTCACATTTATTTTATATAGAATGATGATGATTATCTAAAGAACGTCCGTTTAATTCCCTTTAATCCAGTTAGTTTTTTTCCTTTTCATGAGTTGTGGATAGGAAAAAAAACATGATCAACAACTTTTTTACTTTTATTTGTTTATTACTCGTACCAAGCTTACATCAATTTTTACAGGAAGATCAATACATGTAAAAACATACAACTTACAAATAATACACAATTAAGATAATGCCAATAAATAACACGAAATATACAATGTAATCCCAGTGAATTCACTTAGAGAATCATCATCATTCCAGCCACAGGGGGGAGGTTCACTGCTGAACAAAGGCCTCCCCCAATGACTGATCATCGGGGGGATTACCAATACTCGCCACGCTTTGCAGGCGAGTTGGCGAGCGCAGTTTTTTTATAAGATTTCGCACGAAGACGCTGCTGCCAGTCGCGTGCTACAGGAATTAGTCGACTCTTACGACGCGCCTCCTGTTGGCGGTGGGGAAGTGTATTCTTTACGGCCGTCCCCATACGGCACACTTAGAGAATAGTGAATATGTAAAAAAAACAGGATAAATATTTGTCTTTTCGGAAGTCCTCAACGTTCTCCTCGTCCTCAACGTCCTCAACGTCCTCAACGTCACAGCCAATTGACTAGAACTTGGCTCTGATTTACCTGATCCGACCTCCGGTTGTTCGTGTGTCTTGTTTAGATCATAAAAAATTGCAGTACACTTTTAAACTGACATTACTGTCTTAGGTCATCAACTCCTCGACCCGGAAATCCAATGATATATTAAAGTCACATTACGATACCCATATAGATCCGTGATGAAATTTATGCGTCAGTATTGACGCATTTATAGCAAAAATAGATATTACATTGCAATGGTAATTTAATGTAGTTGATTTTATGGAATTTTATTGGTCTTACTTGAAGTATTTTTAATTGTTTTTTAGAAAAGAAATACTTTATCTTTACGTCCAATACAGAAGCTCCTTAGACCACGTGATCAGCTGGTGAAATATAACAACTATAAAATCGTTAAGGAATTGCATTGCCGTGCCGTGTGGGGACGGCCGTAAAAAATACTCTTCCCCACTGCCAACAGGAGGCGTGTTGTAAGAGGCGACAAGTTCCTCTAGCACGAGACGGGAAGCAGCATCTGTGTGTGAAATCTTATAAAAAACTGCACTCGCCAACCCGCCTGCCAAGCGTGCGAGTATTGGCAATCTCCCCGAATGATAAGTCATCCAGGAGGCCTTTGTTCAGCATTGGACGTCTTATGGCTGAAATGATGATGATGATGATGATAAGGATGATTGCATTAATTTATATGGAGCATCAAATTTTTGCAGATTTAAAAAAGTTGGCGGTTTTCAAATTGTCGAAATCTTTTTTATATGTAATAGTTACTCGTATGTTTAGCGAAAGCTTAATACTTTGACTGATTTCGATAAAAAAAATAAATGTTTTTAGAGATCATTATGAATGGGCTGATAAAAAGGTCATTGGGCATATTTAACCCAACCTAAAACGTTGCGTTCAAAAAACAAAAATCTTTTAAATTATTAACCTATTTACACTTTTATTTTATTGTTATGTATTTAATTTTAAACGGCCGGTTACTACCGTTTTTTTTTATTGTCATAGTCATATATGTTTATTGCATCATGTTGGTACAAAGATCTCAAATTAATACAAGTAGTCCGGTAACATGGCTGATAGAAAGATAAATACATGGCTGATAGATACAGAAGCGATCTCGTCCAAACAACCTTCAGTTATAAACAACCGTCAGAATATGCTTGAAAAATGTATCTTAAATTATAATTATGAGAGGTATAAGCGACTAAATAGAAAATCGTCTATTATTCGTGACAAACTAATCAAAAAGGATTAGAAGGGTTTAAGTCGCAACATTCGTCCAAAAATAGATTTTACCTTGCCTCTAGGGATGGGCGTGTAGTTTCGTAGTTTTATCGACAAATGATCGGGAGGCCATCGTGTGTAAGTAGGGTTGTCGCAAGGTTCTCTTGAACATAAAAAAATAACTAACAGTTTATTTAATAATTCCAAGACAACATAATTAAATAACGCTATGTAAGACCTGAAAACCCAGTCACTGTTAATCAATAAATCATCAGTAAAGTAGGAAGTGATGTCATTACGTGCGTATTGTTTGATTTAATTATTGCGTTTTGACTACAGCCAATAAATAAATACAGATATTACTTAATTTTTCGTGCTTTTTTACTCTTATCTTCGATCCTCATACTTAGGAATTCTAGTTTAGGTTCTTTTATTATCCGGTGACTATGTCAAAACTAGAGACTTTATCATTAAAGTGACTTCCTTGTAACAGTCGTAAAAATTCCAGCGTAAATAAAACAAAAAAATCACATTTATATATTTTTATGTATTTAAATTTGTATTTAGCATACTGACTCTTGCTAGCTGACAGGTGTCAAAATGAAACTTTCCAATTTATGATAGTCACACAAATTAGAAAGGATTCCGTTAATACAAAATAAAACCTTATTTTTATGTATTTAAGGTTGCATTTCACTTTCTTGATACCACTTACGTATTGATTGGTCTCAAAGTCATCACATACTTTCATTTACAGCGCTGACAGTTTTGTGCAATATCTTCAAATTATATGAGTTAGTCGATGAGATCAAGGCGAACTCCAGGATTTCCCTATTACATAGGTTTTTTTTCTTACATGTGACAGCCCTACGCATAGGTATAAAAAACGCTTCCCAAGGATTTATGTGCCTAATATCCCGGGAGACCGTGCTGCTGCGGCGTTTTTAAAATAGAAAACTTAGATGATATATTTGTGGATTAGTTGTTAGGCGACTGTTGTGTCTAGGCTACTTTATAAGTATCGGTTGTGGTTCGATTACGTAGCAGAACAATAGGAGGCTTTCGTTTTGTTTTTAAATTTTTTTGTGATAGGTTTATTTTATTTTAGTTATGTTTAGAATGAGAGTCTTTAAGGTAAAAGCAGACTGTTTTTAATAGACTGGTTGAATAAAAAAAATTTAGACATTCATGTCTTGCGGTGCTTTGAGAATCGGGTGGAATAAAAAAAAATGTAGATAAAAATCTATACCGAATGTAAATCTTGTCATAGCAAAAGAATGAATTATTAAATGAATAATAAAAATTAAAAACCTTCCTACTAATAGGACGTATGTAACCAAGGGAAATCCATCGGGAGCTGCTATTCTTTGCACTGAATAAAGAATATGAGAAATCAAGTAAGAGTTTAAAATATTTACTTAGCCAACGTAATTTCAATCAGACAGTAAATCAAACAAACAAACTTAAAAACGTCCGATGATTATGATAAGTTAATAAGGTATTTGAACGCGATCTCGGGGTTGAAGTAGTCTTTAAAGGTTAAGTGATTATTACAAGAGAATTCGATTTTAGCTCGTCATTATTTGTTGTCTTTTTAGTATTTTGATGTGTATTGTATTTGCTTCTATTCATTTGTGGCTACTTATATCTGAGATGTATAATAATAATTAGATTATTAATATTTAAGTAGGTATCAATTTAATGAAAAAAGCAATTATAGTTGTTGATTTTTATGAAATGCTTGTTATTAGGTATCTTTTATTTTTTTTAAAACTACTACATATTGTGGAATCGAACCCATGAATTTTACGCAATCGTTCTTCTTCATTTTAATGCAAATACTACATTTTAATTACAAAATTAATCTTCTTTTAGTAGAAGATAGCTGTTATTTCATTTGTCAGCTCTACCGTGCAAATCCAATACACTGTATCTCGAAAAAGTTGATTTCGAGAAAAAAATGTTTAAAGTTATTTTTAGTTTTTTGCTGTTTTAAGCATTAGATTAATATTTTTTCCACTTTTATTTATGTTCATCGAAAAGGTATTTTCATCCTCTTTTCAGCCATGTTTATTTCATATTAATTATGATGGATACTTAATAGATATAACTAGAAACTTGTTTTGTCAGGATAGGTAAAATTATTTATGCGAAACATTGTTATGGCAAAACACGGTAAAATGAATTACAATGTATTGGTGTTTTAGGATGATCATGTTTTTAAAATACCATAACAATGTATAATTCTTTACAGTGTTTCACCGTGTTTGTTTTAGGTACATGTGAATAGATAAAACAAGCATAAAGTTTTAACAAAATTTATTTTAAACATAGGCAATTAAACTCTACTATGTTACAGTAGAAATCAAAACAATAAGTAAATTTTATTAAAAAAAATAAAACCGACTTCAAAACACTAAAATGCTAAAAATAATCCTAACACTTAAGTACCTAATCAGTTACTTTTGGAGTCGGTGCCAGCCGATGAGAGATTCAATGTTTTTGTTTGCACCGACTCCAAAAGTAACTGATTAGGTACTTAAGTGTTAGGATTATTTTTAGCATTTTAGTGTTTTGAAGTCGGTTTTATTTTTTTTAATAAAATTTACTTATTTCATCAATTTTTAGTGATAAATCCTAATCTAACTGCTGAACACCGATTTCATCCCCTATTTTCCTACCCTTAGGGGTGATTTTTATTTTGTAAACTTTTAGCATATTATCTTTGAAGTATAAGCTATTCAATAAAACAAAAATCATCAAAATCGGCTCATATTTGACGAAGATAGGTAACAAGAACCACAACCAAAATACTATCTGGGTATATATTTGTTGATTTTCTCAAAAAGTTCTAAATCAATTTCGATAAAATTTATATGGGACCACCTCTGAAGTATGATCTACCAAACAAAAAAAGAATCATTAAAATCGATTCATAATTGGCGGAGTAATCGCGTAACAAATATACAAAAAAAAAAAAAAAAAAAAACATACAGTCGAATTGAGAACCTCCTCGTTTTTTGAAGTCGGTTGAAAATGTGTAAAAATCAACATTAACATAGTTACAGATGTTTGAATGAGAGGCATGCTTTGAAAAGTTGCACTAATGAATGTCTACAACTTTTAAGATAAACGTTAGAAGATTGAGAATGTTGGTGTGATAGGTATCTTCTAAGAATATTTTAGTGTATACTCATAATATGCTCACAAATATCTGGAGAATCGGCCACTGCAAGGTTTTCATAAAATCTAACTCTTGACGCAGGCAATGCCTTTTTCTTCGACTCGTTTATGCCTCTCGGCTGAATCTCTCTATCTATCCTTTCCAAAAGATCACTTTCCTTATTTTCTATTCTGTGTAACTCTTTTTCAACGCTTTTCTTCAGAAACTGAATTTCTCTATAGTCTTTTGTATAATCATTTTTCGCAAATATACTATAAGTAAATAAGCAAATATACTGTAAGTAGCCCCTTCGGAATTCTATTACTTTTAAATTTTGTATGTTATAACCTTTTGGGAATACTTGCTTGGAGTCATTGCTAAGTTTAATCATGTCTTTGTGGTCTAACACATCAAGTTCAATATTTTTACGAGATTTCTTGACATTGTCCACAAAATCATTAAAGTCATATATTTCACTTGACGATGTATTTTTTTTGTGATAGCAGCATGAACAGCGTCTGCTGCCATACATCATCATCAGTCAGCTTTCTAGTTGTGAAATAATAGATGTATCTGTATGGGCAGATGTTTCAAGTAATTGACTTTGAGATTCATCGGTACAAGAAGAGGTTCGTGCAGACCTTGTATTTTTTGCCTTTTTTGCAGGAGAAGACTTATCTGGTAAATTGTTTGATGACTTCGCCCGGAAAGATACATCTCGTTGGACACTAGCGACGAGATTGTGTTTTTTTAAATTTTTACAGGATATCTAGCTGATGAGGTGGTTGAGGTGTTTGTTTGAGCAGATGTGTTACTTGAACGACGCAGAAGATCGTCACTACAAGCAAAAGTATGTGGAGATTGGTGCTTCTTAGTTTTTTTTACAGGAGGTTTAGTTGGCGAGGTTGTAGATGTGTCTGTCCAAGCAGATGTGTTACGTGAATGGTCCTGAAGATCAACACTACAAGTAGAGAGACGTGAAGATAGCTTCTTCTTAATTTTTTTTGCAGAAAACCTAACTGACGAAGTGGTCGACGTGTCAGTCTGAGCAGATGTATCACGTAAATGGCCCAGAAGATTGTCACTATGAGCCGAGATACGTTGAGATTGCTTCATCTCATTTTTTTTTTTTACAGAAAACTTAGCTGTCGAAGTATTTGACGTATCTGTTTGAGCAGAATGACCTAGAAGGTCATCAATGTAAGTAGAAGTACGTGGAGATTGCTTCTTCTTAGATTTTACTGGCGAAGCAGTTGATGTATCTGTCCGAGCAGATGTGTTACGTGAATCGTTCTGAAGATAGCCACTAAAAGTAGAAGTATGTGCAGACTGCTTCATTTTTCTATTTCTTCCAGGTTTAGCTGGCGACATGATTGACTTGTCTGAGTGGGTAGACGCATCTCGTGACAAATATAGGGAGTCGTCATAATAAGAGGAGCTCAGTGCAGACATCTTCTTTTTTTTGGCAGGAGGAGACATAATTGGCAATGAAACTTTTTGCGTAAACATACCTTTTGAATTTAGAACATCGTGGCTACCGGAACTCTGAAGTCCTTCGTCTGTCGCACTTATCACGTAAGTAGATTGTGCTTGAATACCGTCAGTAGTAGATGAACATTCCAACGAATTTGTAAATATATCTTGAAGGGATCCACCAACCACGGGTAAAAGTTCGGTGTAAAAATTTTCGCCAATTTCTTCAGAAACGTATGAATTCAACTGTGATTCACTGAGAGGTAATATTGGACTTATATCACGAGATGAGTATTTGACAAAAATATTTTCATATGGAACGTTTGCACTGGGATAGTTTTTGTTACTGTCATTAATTTTCCTTTTCGCTCATTAAATCATTTAACTTAGATTGATCAAATCAATCAAAACAAAACAAATTCAATAAGTTGTTACGTTTATATTATCAATAGAAAGCCCATCTGCCAACACTTTTCCGCATTTTACGGAACTATAAATCTGTCTCGCTTACACCTGAGCAACCGAGCACCTTATGACCAAAACACTGTATCTAGTAACGAACTCGCGCGGTGTGATGGCAAAACACTGTATTAAAGGAAACAGTGTTTTGCCGAATTTAAATCGTAATGATTCATGCAATACAATGTTTTTTCGTGTCGATATCTCAGTAAATAATAGTGCAATCTTAACAAAAAAAATTGAGGATATTAAACACGGTCGGAGAAGCTGATTAAGCGCTATTAAGTCAAAACACTGTATTCGCACTTACAGTGTATTGGTTTTGCACGTTAGCTAATAAGACATTTACACCCGTATTTATAGACAGTTCTAAGTAATTACTAAGCAATGATTTTGTTTTTATAGTGAAGTAATTGAGTGATGTTAGAACTGTCAAAAGTTATAATTCTTAGCCATGTAATAGTCACCAAATCCTTTACTTCAGAATTAAGAACACGCTTAGAACATAATTTTTTGATGGTTTGAGCGGTAGTTTACGTATTGTTGTAGAATTGTTTTCGAAATGGAAAGTTTCGATGCGATTGTTTTTATTATAGATGACATCGATATAGTTTTTCCATAATATATTTTTATATATCAGGATTAAAGCTAAAAAAGCAAAGTTTACGCCCACAACAACCTCTTACGTCGACTGACTTTTACCAAGTGGGGAGCATCACCTGGTGTTTTGCCCACCTCCATCCTCTACAACTCCGCGAATATTTGAAGACGTTTTGCACACACAATTCTGGTAGGTACTGGTATATGGTCTTGAACGAAACCTGCCGTAAGGCATCTTAAATCTGCTACAGTTCAAATGATATTGTAACCACTAGCTGGCATAGCTCCACCAAATGTGCGAGACAGTGGCAAGTGGCACTGATCGTGGTAAGCAAGAGACTAGCAAACTTCATCCTATAGGGTGTAATTAAAATAACTCAAAATATTAGTATCCTTTTTCTTTGTTTGTGTCAATCTTTGAACAACTCCCGCCTGGACAAGATCTGCCATGGCTGACTTGAAAGTCCTTAAATGTAGAGCCAAGTAAGCCATTGCAAGCAAAATCAAGGTTTTACTGGTTTCGCATTGCACAGACTGCAAAGTATGACCCCTTCCCATCTTCCTTAAATTGCCCTGACATCTGCACACGGATTGACCTTATGAGCGATATAGACAATGCCATTTGCGTGTTAAATTAGCAGGATCACATTGCAGTTTCTAACATTATTTTCCATTAAAATGCTAAGAATGACGAGACGAATTTTAATAAAATGTAATGTTGTATTATCATTTCTAACGGAATATCAATCTCATCGGCATATCTTTTCAACCGACTTCAAAAAAGGAGGAGGTTCTCAATTCGACTGTATGCTTTTTTTTTTTTTTGTATGTATGTTACGCGATTACTCCGCCAATTATGAATCGATTTTAATGATTCTTTTTTTATTTGGTAGATCATACTTCAGAGGTGGTCCCATATAGATTTTATCGAAATTGATTTAAAACTTTTTGAGAAAATCAACAAATATATACCCAGATAATATTTTGGTTGTGGTTCTTGTTACCTATCTTCGACAAATATGAGCCGATTTTGATGATTTTTGTTTTATTGAATAGCTTATACTTCAAAAATGCTATGATAAAAGTTTGCAAAATAAAAATCACCCCTAAGGGTAGGAAAATAGGGGATGAAATCGGTGTTCAGCAGTTAGATTAGGATTTGTCACTAAAAATAGATGAAATAAGTTTTTTTTTTGTTTTGAAGTCGGTTTTTTTTTAAAATAAAATTTACTTATTAAAATAAGAATTCCATACTGAAGTAATGACTTCGTAAAGTTGTTACTAAGCAACAAGCAATCACTTTATAGATACGGGTGTTAGAACATTGCAAACTTAATAAGGTCAATAAACTTTATCAACCTCATTAAAATAGTGATGACCTAAACCTCTTATCGATGTAGCGCGCTCCGCAACGTATCGACAGTCCCCATAGAACACAATTTGTAAGATAAAATTATGATTAGGCTTGCGAAACGTTGCGTCACGAGCGGCCCGCGGAACATGATTAAACTTGCAAAAGCAAAATACAGTCGAGTAAAGGTTAGTCGGTGGTTAGTGAGGTGATACAAAGTCGATTATTTAGTTATCGACGTAAAATGAAATAACTTTAAAGTTTTAGCCTTGTACTTAATCCAAAGGCAGGGTAAATTCGGAAGAGACAGATTGTCAAAAATGTGCAGAGACTTTGTGTATGTGTTGTTCAAGCTTGCATTTTGTATGAAGGTTAACTTCTGATACCAAACTATTATTTATTCAGCGCTGCAAATATCAAATTATAAATCTCGATATTGATGTACATGTAAATGAATGTGTAAATGTGATTTTTTTAACTCCAAAACCAATGTGAATTCGCCGTATATAGTATTTGTTTGTGTAACAAAATAAAAAGTAAATCTACATAATCAGTCTACTGAAATAAATATAAGACATAAAATGTTATGCTAGGTTTTTAATTAATGTCATTTATATAATTTGGACAAACATAAAATCAATCTCTCTTGACAGCTCAAAATCCATAAAAAAAACTAAGTAAAAACATATTTAAAAAAAACGAAAAAACACTAAACAATACTAAAGAGGCCAATTGAAGAGATATCAGTGCTAGGTGTCAGTAATAATTGGCCAACGGACGACAGACGTAATTTATTTGAACTATTATTATTTACATAGCTCATATCAATGTTTTGGCATGTAAGTTTATTTTTGAGGAATTATTTATTACATTGATAGTGTTAGGTGTTTATAAACGTAGTGTACGCACCAGGTCACGATATCAATAACCTTTGCCATTGACCACGCCTGTGCGTTTATCGTGGTATTAATAGAGTATTTATTACTGCTAGGTATATCGATAGCAGAAAAAAAAAACATCTGACTGTATGTTTTGGTTATTTCAATTGTTTTTGTTTATGTTTGGCGTCTTACAGACGTAGTCAAATATTAACCTAATTATATATAGGTGTGGTTTTAATCAGTCTCATTAATAAAAGAAGCGATTGAGTTCATACAAGTGAATACAAAACAATATAAAAAACTATTAGGTCAACGTAAAGAATCAGGAGATGTATTATTGAACCATGCGAATTCCAATCCGAATACGAAATCGCAAGATTCGCATGCGAATTCCTAAAATCACTATTTTTGAAAATTCATTCCGTAAATTCTGCAACGAGTGGTCCTTTACCCACTCGTTTTTCGTTTTCTACTAGTAGAAAGTGCGGAAGAATGACATTGACTAGTAAACATATTATGTTTGACAGGAATTTGACATAATAACCTTTTATTTACGTTCCGTTTTAAGCGAATCACTACCGGTTTTTAAAATCAATGAGTTTTTGCATTCCGTTTCCTAATATTGTCTGCGTAAAACATTAATTGTTACAAGATTTTAATTTAACAACACTTATTTCGAGTAATTAAAAATGCGTAAAATCGTAAGCAAAAGAAATGAATTTCATACACGAATTGTTTTCGTGTTCGAATTCGAGGTTCATTTCTAATACTTCAAAAATACGTCTCCAGAACTGAAAGACGCAGCGTGGAAAAAGCTCTCGACCCGGTAGACTGATGACTGAGGTTGCAGAGCGCTGCTGGATGAAACAGCTTTGGTTCGTTTGCATCCAGCGGCTTACCGCAACTTTGACTAAGTTGTCAGTCCGATGGTTGTAGAGTCTGAATATGCTGCGTCTTTCAGTTCCTGGTCGCCACTCGAAAAACCTTTCTTCCCCAACAGTTATAAGCTCTACAAGCTATATGGCCTACCTATTTCCACTTTAGCTTTGTCATTTGAAGAGCTTTTTGAATATCTTAATCCAACGACAACTAGTGTCCACTGACTTAATTCAGGAATCCCGTCAACATGCATCCAGTAATTGGCACCGAAATGCCATTTCACTATGTCCAGTTACTATCATATTACACTGTCGTGAGAATGATTTAAAATAATTAAATCATTCTCACGACAGTCAAACAAATAATGTAAATGTTTGCAATTATTTTTAGATAACTCAACACCTAAGTACATAATTACGTAGTTTTATTGAATCCATCACGTCACATGGGTTTGCTTTCACATGACCCATTACAAGTCGCTGTAATCGACGTAGATAGAATCGTGACTAACAACAATCATATTTAATCACTAGTATTATGAAAGTTTGTGCGATACGTTCCATCTGTGTTGATTATTCTTTTTTTTATCATCGTTTCAACCATAGGACGTCCTCTGCTGAACATAGGCCATTCCCAATGACTTTCATTGGGGAGGATTGCCAATACTCGCCACGCTTGGCAGGCGGGTTAGCGAGCGCAGTTTTTTTTATAATATTTCGCATGCAGACGCTGCTGCCCGTCTCGTTCTACAGGAATTGGTCGCCTCTTACTACACGCCTCCTGTTGGCGGTGGGGAAGTGTGTTCTTAACGGCTGTCCCCACACGGCAAGATTGACTGTTTATTCAATTCATTAAAATGGTTATTTTATTTTAATAAGGGTCGAAACAAGTCCTGTTTTTTAAGGCTTTCGTAATGATACAGTTTCAAGAAGTTAAAGCCTTTTGGTCATACCTTGATTTAAATCTAATATCAGATTTAATGCTTATAGCTCAGTGGCGGCAACGCTTTGGTAGTGATTACTAAAAGTTAGTCAACCCTTACCACGGTATTGAATAGATGGGTGTCCATTTTGACAAACATTTCTGTGCTTCGGAAAGCACGTCAAAACCCTGGCTAACTTTTCTTAATATTAATTTTAAGTCTAGTCAGAGGCCTTAGGGTAGTTTAATTAGTTACCTAACTGGTAATTTTAGTTACATATCTGACAGTAATGATTACATTTGACAGTAATTTTGATCAGTCACCTGCCTTATAACACCCCTCTACAAATCCGTACTAGGCCTGCATGGTACCCCCAAACCACCTCATAGATAAAGTGTGCCGTGGGACTTCTTTATAGGTTTAATAGAGAATTCTTGGCTAACTACTTTTCATAATACAAAATTGGCTTTATAAGATAAATCGCATAACTGTATCGCATATCGTGTTGTTTTTTGTTGTTAAAAATATCGATAACTCCAATATCTATCGATAACCTCACAACATCGTTAGGATAGAGCCGTACCGATCATTGTCAATTGGTTCGTGACCAAAATATACGTATCCGCTTATTATCTTAATAATTTTGTATACAATCTCGGGTGGCTGACTCATTTTTAGCAGATCCAAGGTTTCTAACAATCGTTTCGTTTTAAACTAGGTTAGAACCATAATAAAATGATACACAGTAAACTCGGTTTAATTTGGAAATGATAGATATAACAATATTAAAATACATAGATCATTTATTTATTTATTTAAACTTTATTGCACTAAATAAAATCGTACAAAAGGTGGACTTAATGCCATGTGGCGTTCTCTGCCAGTCGACCATTAGGCTAAACAGAAATGTTTTGTGGGCGGTGCATATGACGTTACAAAAATGAACATTATTATATAATCACAGCATAAACTACACACAGTGTATAAGTCAAATATTATAAACTAAATAATATAATACATAGACTACATAGATCATCATCATCTTCATCAGCCTTTGGAAGTAACTCCAGGCTTACCCTAATGAACGCTACAGTAAGTGACTCTGGGATGTTTGCATTCAGCGGCTTCCTGCAACAACTGACTTGGTTTTCAGTCCACCGGAATATATAGATAAATGTAAACAAGAGCTTAGTGTAATTTGAAACAGCCGAATAAAATTAGGAGAAGGCAGGAAACATGTCCATGATATACATCCAGATAGTTCCAAAATTGTCACAAAATGGGTACAAAAATATACTCTAATCATGTTAGAAATTGTTTGAATATTTTTTTATTTAGAATATTTAAAATGGGGCGCTCAAAGAAACATTCTATCGATAACTGAATCCGGAAGTTTGCACAACGATTTTGTCGATCAGATGTCCCATCAAATGACCCTTGAAAAAATGATGATGTAATTTTTTCATCATTTCAGCCATAGGACGTCCACTGCTGAACAAAGGTCTCCCCTAATGACTTTCATCGAGGGGATTGCCAATACTCGCCACGCTTGGCAGGCGGGTTGGTCAGTAGTTTTTACAACATTTCGCACGCAGACGCTGCTGCCCGTCTCGTGCTACAGGAATTAGTCGTATCCTACGACACGCCTCCTGTTGGCGATGGGGAAGTGTATTACGACCCGTCATCTTGTAGCTTTTCGGCGATACTGAATCTTTTTTTGTTTTAAATAAGGTAAAGTATTGTTTACTTACAGAATAATAATAATACTACACTATGATCGTGTATGCTTACTTTAGTATTTTGTTGGCTGTTGCCTAAGTCCTATCGTAATCCTCACAATTTTTTTCATATTTTTTTTTACTTGTATTTACATACCTACTTCTTATGAAGTGGTGGCATTCAAATAAATTCAGCTAAAGTAAAACCTCTCTCTTAGGCTGCTCTAAATCTCGTTCCTCCGTCTTCCGCTTCTTCTTCTTCTTCATCTATACGGTCAATCCCGGTTGCGTCCAAAGCCGTTGCTTTGGAGCCCAGGGTCCGCTTTCCTTGATTTACTCCTCCACTTCGCGCGGTCTTGAGCGTCTCTAGTTATGAGATCATTGGCACGCATGTCAGCCCTCACGACGTCAAGCCAGCTTTTCTTGGGTCTACCTCTTTTGCCAGGACCTGGTGGTGGTGGCATGGCCAGATATTTGTTTCCTACGTAGCTTGCCCGTTTCCGCAAAACATGGCCGTACCAGCGTACCTCCGCCTTCCGCGTCTAATCGAAACCAGCTTCATTTACATTATAAATAATAACCATAACGGAAAGCATGATTATCAAAAGAAGTTACATTGAATAGCAGCAAGTTTGCTGCATCACCTACAGTTTTTTTAATATTTGGAGTGTAATGTGAGACCTTCGAGCTTGCCCAATGGTAGGCTTCAAACAAAATTGGAATCATTTTTGTGACTGTGACCTATTTCGTCCAATATTTTATAGTCCCAGCATTTGACATTCGCACCAATCTCTTTAAATCTCTGCTTGGGACATGCTGGGAGTGGGACAAGAGAACGTTGATGCAGCTGATTTACTCACTTCATAACCTCTTCTGATTGTGACCTTTTTTGTCTAATCTTTTTTAGCCTCAGCATTCGCTTTTCGCACAATTCCCATTTGGGACATGCTGGGACAAGAGAACTGAAATTGTCACCTTGGGCTTAATGTTAAGAGTCGTTTATTTTGTTTTTACGTTTATGTGACAATTCTCATCATAATTCATGTTTTTATATGACGTTATGATGATTCAAAGGGCTACTTAAAATTCTTTAGATAATTGATAAACCTACAGTAGATACCCAAATGCGTACAACTTAGAATTGCACAAGAATTTCACAGAAATTACATTACGCTTATGCAATTTTTTCATTTAATGTGTCATTAAAAATCTGTGTCGCGGAGTATTGTTTACACAAAAACACCTACACGAGAAGAAGAAGCAGCTGTAGCGGCTGCCGAGCGCTTAAAAACAAAGGTTAAGGATGAACGATAGAAGGGAAACTAAATCATCTAACATTAATGTTGAGTAAGATTTAAAAAAAAAACCAAACATCGGAATATCAGAAATATGTCAATTGTTTTCGGTATAATAAAAATATAGAAAATGAAAAAAGGATAAAACGTTTTCGGAGAAATAAAATTCGTACTAAAGCAATTCGGATTTAAAATAGGTAACCCCTTTACTTACACAAATGGGACAAAGAGAAAAGTTTTAAACTCACATCAAATTAATAAAGCCGAATAGGTCTACTCTTGAAATTGTTGACAAATATGTCTGTCCAAGGGACAAGTGATCCTGTTGGGTAGGTCCAATTTTGAGAAGAAGGTCAATCGTCGAATCCAACTCGGCTGGGCAGTGGTCAGGAAACTACACAACGTCTTCTCGTCCAAAATACCTCAGTGCCAAAAGAAGAAAGTCTACAACCAGTGTGTGTTACCGGTGATTACATATGGAACTGAAACGTGGCCTCTCATTGGCCTCATGAGAAAACTCAAAGTTTCACAGCGTCTCGTTTTATATGAAAACTCATTTCTACATTGGTTGGCCGAATAGGCGAGATGCCACAAATATCTCTTCCGAATCCATTTTAACCAATACTCCAACACTCTCTAAAGAGTGTCATGCCTAGTGTGGTCTCTATACAAAACTGAAATATTCAATAGTTCTTAAGACAAAATAATTGTTTAATAACATTTTTGCTTCCAACTTGAAAAAATCTCTGCCAGTTCTAATTATAAATTCGAGCATATTAGAAGCTTTTTTATGGGACCAAAGGACATTTTTGTCAACAATCACACCTCGGTCTTTTATTTGGTCAAATTATTGAACTCTTACATCATTGATCGAACCTGACAGACTACAGTAGTTGGAGAGTTAAATGCAGGTCTTGATGACCAGAATTTAAATATTTTATTATTGCATACCATAAATAATTTACTTTCTGAATACAAATAAGTATGAGAAAAACAACAAGTGTTAATGGTTTAATGGTAGCGTGGACACAACGATACCTGTCCAGACTTGTTCTGATTGGGACGACTCACGCACAATGTCGATGACCGTAGAGGTGCATTATGAGGTGTTAACTCATAGGTTCTCTCAGATAGGTCATAAACTCATGTGACTTATCAAACTAAGACGTAGACTGATTTTCGTCTTTAATATGTCTGACAAATTGGCAGACTCGTCAATGTCAGATTGTAAGTTCAAGCGGTAATTTTAGAGTTCTAAGATTGATGATGAAACGACAAACTCTAATTTAAAAAAAGTTGCAGACGGCATAATGAATCAACTTTATAGATTCATTTAGTTATTAAACGTAAAAAGTAGGTTAATATGACAAACTTTATATCTTTATGCATTTATTTTTCAGTTTCCCTTATTGACGACATGAAAAGTATGTTTTTGAAAGCAAGAACAGAACTAACTGTACCTTAGGAAAAAATCATTCTCAATTTATTACTTTAATGTTAAAAACATCGTCTATTCATAATAATGCTTTAGGATAATACCAAAGAACTACACGATTCATGTTATGTTACCTAAGTATCTTTGTATAAAAACAAAGTCTGGTTAGTTACACCATTTATAAATCAAGAACGGCTGGACCGATTTTTATGATCTTTGATTTGTGGATTTGTATCTGCCCCGAATAGCAGAATTACTATCAGATCATCGAAAATATTTACGGAAAAATGTATGAAGAGGCGGTATGAAGTTCGCCGCGACAGCTAGCTATTTTATAAAATTCAGAAATAATAAGGACAGTATTGGTAAAGTGATGGTTTAATATTACTTCCGAAATTTTGATTACTCTTTCTGGTTATATTTAATCATGAAGTATTTAAAAATATATAATAAACGAGCATGTCTTAATACTATAACTAATCCAATGTCAATGGTCAGTACTGACTCACCGATGCCCGTTACCAATGAGTAAGAATTAATTAAATCCTCAGAAACCGATAAAATGTGTCATGTCACACCATTGTACATCTTACTCTTATTATAATAAAGATGATTTTCAATCAAAGCATCTGTCGAAGAATTACCGTTACTGCGCCTGCGAGGGTTCGTCGAAATTCGCGCCAATTTAGGATTTTGTATTAGTATTGTAACTGTTTTTTAATGATGAGTTGTAAAATTAATAA
Source organism: Anania hortulata (assembly GCA_963576865.1). NCBI lineage: Eukaryota > Metazoa > Arthropoda > Insecta > Lepidoptera > Crambidae > Anania > Anania hortulata. The sequence continues at coordinate 1,925,132 of OY756407.1, forward strand.
TCTTAACAAAGAGTTGAAGGGACCCAAGTTTGTAAATTGAGAAATAACTTTTTGAAATTACATCAGCGAGTTAAAATTTATGGTTTATTTAGCGCTGTTAAAAAGTTTCACGTCTTAGTTAGAGTAAAAGTTGATTTTATTATGTATTAATCTATTAAGATAAGATAAAAATTCTTTATGCAGAAAACATGGTAATCAAGGTTATAAAATTATTGTAAGAACATTGATGTTTAGTCAATTATAAAGACATGCAAATGTATTGAGAATTGTAAAATTTTCAGATTGTTAATAAACATCTAATTCTTTTTGTTAAAAAATTCTTCGATATTTGTAAAAGCTCTATAATAACAGCGATTCATACAAGGTAAGAGTGATGGTTGATCAAAAGTCAGTGCAGATCTGGCTGGTGTAACACAGGTGTAAAACCAAGCACAGAAGCCAGTTCAAAGTCAAAAGTCAAAGTTTTTTGAAAGAAAGAAAGAATGAAAGAAAGAAAGAATGAAAGAAAGTAACGTTTATTCGACACACAAGAGAAAAAAAATACACAAAACAATATCAGACAATCAGATGTGTCGAAAAGGTCAGAAAAAGCCCGCTCAGCATTTGTCTTTTTTGGATTCTATGTACGTTTAAACTTGGTTAGTTGTGAGTATTCGCTGCGTATCATATGTATCTAGTGTGTTTGATACGATGATTCGACGTTTGTTGTAAATGGTTTGCTTTCGTTGCGTAGAAGCTATCAATATAACTGTTTGCTACTAAGCATAATATGTAACTGCCAAAATTAAAAGTCCTAAGTCTGAATATAGTAAACGAATTTATAAATGATCAATTATTCATGCCTAAAGTAAATGAAAATTTTCACTTTTAGAACAATAGTTTGTAAATATTTTTCTAGAAGCTAGTAGTAATATAATCAAAAAGCATATCCCTTCTTCCATACAACTCTCTCACTCAAACTTATACTTGGATAAACTCAATAAATCAAATTCAAAGACGAATTTGTCATTCTTTCAAAATATATTCGTAATTTTGAAAACTGATTTCGTATTTTTTAAATGTCGGATAGTTAAAAAGTCGGAACTTTAACCATTTCGATCTATTAAGATTCGTCATTTTGAAATTCAGAATAATAAACGTAAGGAGTATTAAAATGTTAAAATTATGAAAAATTTTAATTTCCTGCCATTTTAGGAATTATAACCTATTCGGAATTTAGAGATTCGGTATTTTAAAATTCGTGAAGATAATATTTGGAATTAAGTTATTCGTATATATATAGGGTACGCGTTATAAATAATATTTACACATAGTTTAATAATAATAAAATTAATCAATAAATTTATTTCACACTTAATATTCATAATGTAAGTGCCGCCATGATGACTGTCGTATGAACTGTGTTATGACGTCAAATATTTTAAAAATCGGTTATCAGGCCGCCATGTTGTCTGCCTGACTGCGTTATCGTTAAAGTTGGATTACATATCGACAATGCGGGCGACCTTGTCGATAAGATAGTCGCAATAAATATAAACTTCATTTTATCTCTAGTATAGAAAATACCGAGTTATTTTCACTTCACGTCTACTCACTTGCAAATCTCTCTTATATTTAGGTTAAACATAAATCTGATTATTATTTATCTTATAATGACACTTTAGTACCGAATACTGAAGTCGTAACTAACACAAGTTGTAAAACAAAGTTCTTAAGGAGTGACCTATTTGCTTTAAGTAAGCATAAATAAATAAATAAGTAGATACCATAGCAAGTTAGGTCTACTACTGACTTAAAGAATAAGCTAAGAACATTATAATATAATCAGTTCATATATAAAGTTAAAGCTAACTTAGGGACACTAACGTATTTCTAGCGCCAAACCAAAAAACACTTGCCCTGGAAAAGTATGAATTTCTGGTTAGGACAGTAAGCGGGGAGGGTGACGATATATCCGGAGATCCGTAGAAGAACAAAAGACATAGCTTTTCTCATTGCAAAGCTAAAGTAGCAAAGAACAGGCCATATCGTTTTCAGAACTGACAACCAATGGGGAAGAAAGGTTTTCGAGTGGCGACCACGAACTGGAAGACGCAGCGTGGGCAGGTCTCCCACCAAATGGACTGACGACCTAGTGAAGGTTGCGGGCAGCCGCTGGATGCAAACGGCCCAGAGCCGTTCTATAGGAAAGGCAGCAGTGGACTTCCAAACTGATTGAAGATGATTATCACTATTTTGAACGACCCACGCGTAGTGACGCGTTGATTTGTCTTAAGCGCGGCCTGGTTTTGATTCCCGGTCAGTTAATAAAATGACCTGTGACTTCTTTTTTCCTCTTATATCTGCTGTGTATAATATTTATATAATATAATTAGGTATAATAAGTATCTTTCTACCTAATTATTCACGTTAAATGGATTTTTCAGGTGTCATCTCTTACTATTCTGTCAATATGGTTCTATAATATTAGCTAACTTCCTTTTTTTCTGCTGGCCAAATATAAAAAAGTTTCTTCCGTAAAGACCATAAAATGACTGACACCGCGTCGATTTGGATACATTTGTTATTTATTTCGCTATTTTAATATTAATTTTGTTAGTTAAAATGTGAGTAAAGCAATCATACAATTAAATAGGATCTGATATACATTATTTAATACACTCACTTTTCTTTTTAACTTTATTTATATTATGGAATGTTTATAGAGTAGTGAACAACACGTTTATTTTTAAATAAATATAGCGGAAACGGAAAATCAAGCTCACTAGATAATAGAATGCAATACGGGTCATGACGTGGGTATGAGTATGAACTGATGTAGGTACTCATAAGACGGTTTTTTCCACGCTAATCCTTCTTATCATATTTATACAGTGTGTAAGGTGCAGTAGAACTTATTGATTCTACTCCTCAAATAGGTACAACAATTTTTTCTGTGAAACCAACATGGACATCTAAAAAAATACACCATACGCCACTAATCTACCAGTACTGACATCAGTGTGTACGGAGAAGTGAACTCTTGTTTTGAGATTTTGATTTTGGTCCTTTAAAAAGTCGTTGTATTTTATTAATACCTTAAGGTTTTACTGCAACTTTCTTTTACACTCTGTATACAGGGTTACATTTCACGGTAGTGCCAATTTTTCAGGGACCACTCAGAATCAGTAACTAAATCAATCTACGTAAAATACACTCTTTTTTTCATTTTTAATTCTTCCATTCAGCATTTGAAAAATTGAATACTTAGAAAAATTACGATTATACAATTAAATTGCACCGTATGTGCACTGCATGAGGTTCTTGTTGGAGCGGCGTCGGCGTACGCCTGTGATCTCTGGTGAATGACGGCGCATCTCGCGTTTTCTTTTTTTTTTCCGGAAATGTGTAAGTATATTTTACTCCAAAAATACGACGACTGAAATTAATTACGATAAATTATTATTTTTATATTGTTCTATAGACCTTATTTTTTAAATTTGGCACTACCTTGAAATATAACTTTGTATAGGTTGAATTAAAAGCACATATTAAAATGATTTAAAAATTTGTGTGACAATCACACCAGTTATTTGTTTATGAAAACTGACAGGATAGACATGTTTTTGAGTGGAGACTGTAACTTCTTGGCAAACGCAGCTTAAGGCGCCTTCCGGCACGGTGGATGACATTCGCAAGGCTGCTGGCAGCAGATGGAAAGTAATATTAAAAAAAGAGGTTATAAGAACCCATATTTTAAAAAAAAAATTGCAGGTATATCATCTAGCATTTCCAGAGTCAGACAAGTTTAGCCCTAAACAACTTGAACGGGAATCAAAACGGGAAATGTACTTTATAGATGATGTAAAAGTAAAGTATGCAAAATCATGAACACGCGTTTTTTGGTTAAATTTTAGTGTGGTAAGTCTGTCTCAATCTTCCTTCTACCTAATTTAACGCAGCAAACAAAGATAGGTACAGAAACCGGCTTAAACACACTTAAGTGCATTTCAAGTGCATGCCCGTAGCGGGTACTCGGCACTTATATGTTTGTGAAAAATAGCGTTTGCAGCGGGTGTGTCGGCCCGGCAAGGGAGTAATATGAAAGTAAAATTATGGGGGAATTTTATTTATCAAGATATTAAAATACGTCCCACTACAGGGCACCGGCCTCACCTCAACTATAAGGTAGTTTGACCAATGCTCCACCACGCGGGCTCAGTGCGAATTAGTAAGGCTGGTGATTAAACCTTACTGTCAGATGTAATCAAGCCGCCTTAAGGCCTCTGACTTGGCTTTACGACTAGTATCAAGCGATATTAGCCGGTAATAACTTTTAACTTGCTTTCCGAAGCACGGACATGCTTGTGATAATTCTCACTAAATTTGGTCGGAATGGTCACCCATCCACTCACAGCCGTGGCGTGGGCTGCTTAACTTTGGTATTCACTACCAAAGCGCTGCCGCCATAGAGCTACAATGACGATGAAGTTAATTAAATAAACTTCAATCACCCTGTATAAAGTACTCGATTTGGGTTATATCTGTGATATCTTCACTCAAGTACTTATATCCTTTTCGAAGATATTAGGAATGCGGATATCTAAAATATGTGGAATAGCATATCAATACAATTATCATCAGTGATAAAATAAACTTTATAAAAAGAAATAAAACCAAATTCACGAACTAAAAACCAATATATTAACAAAGTCAAAGTCAAAAGTCAAAGTCAAAAATCATTTATTCAGTTTAGGGCAGAAAACTGCCACTTATGAACGTCAATAATAACATTATTGGCCCATATGGGGCAGAACATGTCTCCTTATTTTTTGGGCCCTACTAGCGCTTCGAGACAAGACACAGACAATCTGGCAAGTGCTGAGAAGAAACGCCGGAACAAACTCAGTCACCACTAGCTGCCACAAACAAAGGAAAAGAAAATAATGTATACCTGTGCGAGCAGGGCAGTATTTAATTCCAGACATTTTTGTCATTTAAATAGTCATTAACAGTATAATAACCCTTTTTCATCAAAATAATCTTAACATGCGATTTAAACTCAAATATGGGTAGTTCAACAAGACTGTGGTAATTTGTTAAAAAAGCGAATACATTTCCCCATGAACGAATTACTCTCTTTATGCAGTCTGAAATTTGAAGCAAAGCAGCAAGTTTATCTTTATTCCGGGTATTAAAATTATGTTTGTCACTTTTCTTAGGGAAAAGATGCAGGTTTTTGCGAATGTACATAATATTTTCATAAATGAATTGAGAGGCCACTGTAAGTATATTAATTTCCTTAAACAGTTCTACTAATGAGTCTCGTGGTCGAAGGTTGCAACACTTAACACTTAAGTACTCAGTTACTTTTGAAGTCGTCGGTACATACGAAAACATTCAAACTCTCATCGGCTGGCACCGACTCCAAAAGTAACTGATCAGCTAATCAGTTAGGTACCTTAAGTGGTAATATTATTTTAAGCTTTTTAGTTTGTTATATTAGTTTTATTTATTTGTACAACATTTACTTATTTCATCTAATTTTAGTAATACATCTTATGAAAGCAAACAAAAGTTTACTGCTGAACGACGAATTCATCCCCTATTTTTCCACCCTTAGGGGTGAAATTTTTTCGCAATTTTTTCGAATATTCAATAAAAAATAATCATCAATATCGGTTAACATTTTTTGTCTAAGATATTGGGTAAGATAGATACAAGAAGCACGAACCAAAACGGTTTATTTTGTGTGTCCGTTGAATCAATTTCGATAAAATTTATATAGGACCAACTCTGAAGTATGATCTACTAAAAAATAATCATCAAAATCGATTCATCGCGTAACATATATACAAAAAAAACATACAGTCGAATTGAAAACCCGCTCCTTTTTTGAAGTCGGTTGAAAAGTTTATTCATGACTTAAATGGGAATCAAAATATTAAATTTTGTAGACAATAAAGTAAATTAAACTTCAATCAGTCTGTACAAAGTACTCGATTCGAATTATATCTGTGATATCTTCACTAGAGCACCATATCCTTTTTGAAGATATTAAGAATGCGGATATCTAAAATATGTGTAATGGCATAACAATATAAATATCATCAGCGATAAAAAAACGGAAAATGTTTTTATAATCTTTATTATCACAATTTCTCACCAAAACGGTGTTTAAGGTTAAATATAAATGTCCTTTTTTACCACTGGCTCGGCGGTAAGGGAAAACATCGCAAAGAAACCTGGATATTCAGGTTACACTGGATGTGTATGTAGCCATGATCAATCAAGGTGGACAGACGGCCTGGTACAGGTCGCAGGAAAACGCTGGATGCAGGCCGCTTCCAACCGGCCAATCTGGAAGTCAATGGAGAGGCCTATGTTCAGCAGCTTACGTTCTATGGCTGGATGATCAATCAAGAAAAAGATGGTTTGTCTGGTTCTCTGTCTAAGGGTTTTGGAGTCAATCGCTTTAAGTGTAATAACATGACGCATTTAGATCATAAGTGCTTGTAGCTTTGGTAGTGATTACCACAGTTAAGCCACCTACGATGCAGTTGAGATTGGATGGGTGACCATTCCAACAATATTAAGAAGCCAACCAAATAACCACGTTTATCACAAATTCTCTGTGCATAAGAAAGGCACGTTAAAAGTAGGACCAAATTTTAAAAGGCTAATGAATGTCGTTTGATACTAGTCGTGAAGCCTATTCTGGTCATAAGGCGGTTTGATACAGGTTTAGTCACTGGCATTACAACACCCCTACACCGCACCGCACTGGGTCCACGTGGTGGAATATGGCCCAAACCACCTCATAGTTGAAGATAGTGACAACAGTGACCGGAGTTTCTTGCGCTGCTTCTTCTTAAATTTAAGTCACATGTCAAAACTACCCTAATACCTAAGGGGTATTATAAAATTTAAGACTATCTTGATGACCAGAATGTTTTTTTTTTGTGCCAGCTAGTGGTGACTGAGTTTGTTCCGGCGTTTCTTAGCACTTGCTAGATTGTCTGTGTCTTGTCTCGAAGCGCTAGTAGGGCCCAAAAAATAAGGAGACATGTCCTGCCCCATATGGGCCAATAATTTGATTATTGACGTTCTTAAGTGGCCATTTTCTGTACTAAAGTGAATAAATGATTCTTGACTTTTGACTTTTGAGGCCTGTGCCCTGAAGTAGGACGTAGTTATAGGCATACTTTATTTAGGAGCATAGTCAAACGTACTATTATTATTACTAGAAATGGAAAAAAGCGCTACGAAAAAGATGGCGTATGCATAGGGAACAACTTTTAGTTTTCAGTTGCGGCAAAGAGCAAGTAGCATTTAAAAAAAAAAAGTGTAAAATAGTTAATTGAGGATAAGGTATGATAAAATAGAATTAGTTGAAAATAATCCCCTCTTTATCCCCTTATCGGGAATAGGTCGATTTACAGTATAAATTCAATGTTTAAAATCGTTTTAATTAATTAAAAATATGTCAAAATCGACTTACAAGATTTGATTACTTACAAAGTCAACTATGGTAAATAAACCATGTACAATTAATATTGTATTTTGAGAAGAAAGCGCAAATAGTGTCTAGTTTGCATTGATAATATTCTGAGAACATAAATAATTTTGATAAAAATTGTTAATTATAAAATAACTTTGCACATATTACGGACTATCTATTGCACTATTTACCAAGCACATAGTACATTAATCTGCCTACATAGTTAAGATGTAAAATGACCATTTAAATTGTCAGCTAGCAATCATCGTTAGGCCTAGCTAGCACATTACTAGGGTATGATCACAATATTAATTTTTAAAACGTTTAGGCATTCATTTTTTTTGTTTTAATGACATGACTGTTTTTTTTTTAAAAACGAGAACCTGTTAAATGAAATAACATAAAACAACATTTGTTTTTAACAAATTACTTTGAAAAAAGGGTATTTGTGAGGTAAGGAAGCGAGGATAGTAGAAGCAACCGTCGGCAAGCAACCCCCGGTTGGTTTAATTTAAATTAAAGAAAATTTTAATTAAATGTACTGGCGGGCATAAAAGGTATGAGATTGTAATGTATTAATATCATAACGATTTTTATTAGAAATACTTTTATTTGGAATTGACCTTTGTGTAAAAGAGACATTATGTTTATTAGCACTCCCTTTTTGTTTTTGGTAATTCGTACCTATAACCGGTTTGGCCCAGGTAAAATGTTGACGTTATCAGGAGTGTGATGGAGTGTGACTCATGATGTACAGTAGCTACATACCGCGAATAATGACTGATCACTTTTGACACGGCAAAATATTTGATACTAATTTATAATAACCACGCCCGGGGGTGGCCTATGTTCAGCAGTAGACGTCCTATGGCTGAAATGATGATGATGATGAATAACCACGCATGATACATTTAATATTTTGTTTAGGTTCTTATAACACTGCAAAAAATCCGCTTCGGGTTTGTACGTAATGATAAACTGTTGAAGTCTGCTGTGGGTCGCTGTAAAAGGAGGAAATCTTGTTGATGGTTATTTCTAGGCTTATTTTAGCCTCATTTGTAAATGCTACCTAAAATAATAATAAAAAATACCAGTGTTTGTACTGAGCAAATCAAAAGCACTTAAAATAATAATCTCATGTTCTCACTTTCTGAAAAATGCTTTTCATTTATATAATTCTACTAAATTTATTAGATGACAGTTATAAATAACAAAATATTTCTAAAATTTAACTACTTTTAAAATAGTAATTCATTCTAAAATTCAGATCACAATATATTTTTTGCAGTGATTCTGCTAATTTGATGTGCTTAAGTGAGACACATTGGAATAGCAATTTTCTTTCATGTTTCCTTAACATTATAACCTTGACAGAACCATCTTATTTTATTTACTTATACAAAATAAATAATCAAAAAAACAGAAAATCAGATGGAAATCCTTTACAGTCTGATCGCAGCTTTACTTTTGTTACTGTAATGACAGTACAAGTTACATCGTGCCTGCCCTTGACACCGCTAGTAAGCGTTTGTTTGTGTAATTACTTTAACTAGTGATTAGTCGGTGAGGAAAAAGTGTAACACGTGGTTAACAGTATAATTACGTTTACTGAGTCAATGTTAAAATAAATATTCAAATCTCTTACTCTTGTTCAATGTTAGTCGCCAGTTGTCATAACCAGCCAACGTCAGTATATTTCTAGACATAGGCCCTACCTAGAGTTGTAAAGTGTCCGTCACGTTATAAATGTCTGACCAATATGACCGAGCAAATTGGACATTTTCTCAATGTGACCGGATATTTCGCCACATTCAATTCTATTGACAAACTATGAAAAAAATCATTTGGTCGCAAATAAGTGCATTATTATAAGAGAGACAGGCTTTAGTAGTGATGATTTATAACGAAATGAAATTTCTAAAATCTTTTTGCACAAACAAGCTAAAAAGTGTCGTATCGTTATGCGTGCTTTTTTTTGAGTTCGATCCAGATCCAATTACATGTTTTATTGTATGTTTTTATTCTCAAATACACTTAACATTTAAGACTTACTTTAGTGCAATTCTTCTTTTTTTTTAATTTATACTAAAAAAATATGTGACCATCGTGACATAAATGTCCAATGCGACCAAGCATTTATCATAAATGACGGACCCTTATAGCATATGACCGTCAATTTATAAGACTAGCCCTACCCAATGCACTCTACTGAGCACAATTCTGAGCTATTCTTTATCATCCACTGCCAGCAGCTTTGTGATTTTATAAATAACTATTATATAAATTAATAAATACTGGACAACATGTCATTTTTTTTTTTATTTAAATTCGGTTTGTCACGCCACTAACAGCTTATAGCCAAAGCGTGGAGTGAGCCAGTTACAGTTTTATAACATTTTTTACAAACACACATACTATCAATATTAGCTTAAAAAAATAACAAAATGATTCACAAATTGTCTATGCCTATTATAAAACAAGTCAGTTTCTGACATACATTGCTCTGATCCTATGACAAGTAGCTTAAGCACTTGTGTTACAGAAAACAGACACAACGACGGTACCACAACACCCAGACCCGAGACAATATAGAAAAGCTATTTTTCTACATTGACCGACCGGGAATCGAACCCGAACCTCAGAGATAGCGACACCAAGTCCGGTATGCTCGCCTCTCGGCTACTCTCTCTCTCGGCTATTATGCTCTACCTTGTCGGAGGGCGCCCTACGCTGCGTTCGCCATGTGGTCTCCACTCAGTGCATGTCCACAACGGTTATCGGTTCTACTGCAAATGTGTCTAACCAAACTTCAGCTTGCTTATTTTTGAGATTCATCTTGAATGTTTCTATTAATGTTAATGTTTAATGTTTCTACCATTGAGTAAAAAGTATTTCTTAGTGAGCAGTAACTGTCTCTTTTCAGTTAATGCGAATGCAGAAAGAGTAGGTACGTTGCCATTTCAAATAAAGATGTTTTTTTTAGTATAGGCTATTCTTCAAACAGATTTATTTTATTTTATCAGCAGATCTTTTAAAGTTTTATGTTCTCTTTGGTATAATTTATTTATTCTTTTTATGAAAGTTAATCCATTAACCGTTTAAATATTCAAGCTCGAAAAAACGAGACATAAATTTCAGAAATTTGTATATTCATATGGACAAAATATATATGTGTGTGTGTGGTGTGGGTAGTTTGGGTTACACTAGACCACGCGGGCCCAGTGCGAATTAGTGTTAGGTAGTAGTAGTGTAGTTAGGAGTGTTGTAAGACTAAACCTTACTGTCACATGTGGTCAAGCTGCCATAAAGCCTCTGACTAGTTTTTTATCTATGTATGTGTCGTGGCCAAATCGCAAAATTGATAATTTCATGATGTGACCGATCATTTCATAAAATGGTGGTGTTTCATGATATAGTACAGAACCTGCTGGCTACATCATGATGTGGTCTGGCTAGATCAATGAATACTCAGCGTTTGATGATATAAACAGCTAAACGCACTATTTCACGAAATGGTTAAACACTATTATTCATATCGTAAAATCGTTACATTACTCACCGGTAGAGGCGCTAATGTTGCTTTGTTTTTGTGATGCATTATTCATGCGCGGCGGACAAATATTTTATTCTAAAAGTGGATAATAATGTGTAAACTGAAGGTGAAAGTACAGTGTATGTAATATTGTTACGACACCATGCTGGGCGATTTTTATGAAAGTCACTCAAAAAACGAGTGCAAAATAAAAAAATAATGAAGTTCAGAACATAATTTGAGAGGTTAGTTAGCTATTCAAGTCTTTTTATTTATTAGTTTTGTTTAAAAACAATAACAATTTGAAATGCTTAATTTATCTATCAACCAAGATTACAAATATTAACAAATTCAAGTTACTTGTAAACGTATTTTTATTTTAATGATAATATGGCCAAACGTGGATTGACATTTCATCGAATGTTGACGTTTAAACGATATGGTCAGTTTAGGTTGGCCATATCATGAAATACCACCATTTTATGAAATAATCTGTCACATCATGAAGTGGTCAATTTTACGATCTGGCTACGACATATGCAATACGACGACCTGGTAAAGGTTGCAGGAAGCCGCCGAATACGGGCCGCTTTCAACCGGCCAATCTGGAAGTCACTGGGGGAGGCCTATGTTCAGCAGTGGACGTCCTATGGCTGAAATGATGATGATGAAGACACATAATACATACCGCTTCCAACCGGCCAATCTGGAAGTCAATGGGGGAGGCCTATGTTCAGCAGGGACGTCGTATGGCTAAAATGATGATGATGATGACACATAATGTACAGAACTATACCTTTTTGTTATAAATACTTTATCGTGACTAGACTCGCACGTTATTACTCGTATTTGTATTATTAATGTAAGGAACATTGTTATTATATTCTGTCAGAATTAGTCAAACCCATAAACAATAGAATAGCTTGATTGACCGTTCTAATGGCTGCACAGATGATAATAGATGATGACGACTCGGCACACCTATATAATTTTACAGACCAACGATTTATTGAGTGTTTTGTATGACATATTGATTATTTGGGATCGGTATAACATTAACCTTCGGAATTGATGAGTTTAATTAAGGTGATCTAAAAAGTCAAAAGTCAAAGTCAAAGTCAAAAATCATTTATTCAATTTTGGACAAAATTGCCACTTATGAACGTCAATAATAACATTATAGGCCCTTAGGGGGCCAGAACATATCTCCTTATTTTTTGGGCCCTACTAGCGCTTCGAGACAAGACACAGACAATCTGGCAAGTGCTGAGAAGAAACGCCGGAACAAACTCATCAACTCAATTTTACTTGCCTGCCAGTAGCTCACAGGCCCTTACGCTTTGGTAGCGATTACCGCAAGTTGTGGTTCTATATGGATGGGTGACCATTCCAGTGGTTCCTTCAAAACCTTTCTTCGCCAAAGATTGTTAGTTCTGCGAATAATATGGCCTGTTTTCAATTCAATGAACTATGTTGGTGACGCGCCAAGCATAGCTCTCTCTACACCGTGTAACTCTAAATACGCAAAACCTCTTAGGGGCTGATTCTAGTGGTCAAACACAACAACTTTTTGTATGGGACCAACATAAAAATCAGATTTAGGAGAAGTTTCTTTTTTATTTGACCACCAGAATCAGACTCTAAGAGGTTTTGCATACTTAGAGTTACACGGTGTATAGCACTTTGGGTGATTTTAAGAGGCTTATCATCACTTATGACTCTGTCAACAGGCATTTATAAATCTAAATTGCATGCAACGGGAGTAAGTGCATTTATTTCAGTTAACTTCCTTTGTTGAACTGGTCAAGATTCTGCAAAACAGACCAATGTGCTACACTCAGCTCTCAACAGATGTGGACATTAAAACCTCCCGTTTTCAACAAATAAACCTTAATTTTAAGTACATGCCTTACAAACCAAGATGTTATTTCAAATTTACTGTAGTGAAGATGCGTCATGCTATATTTTGTCACAGATTATAAGATATTTCGAGTATCTGCAAGTTTAATAGTGACATGATTTTGATTATTGAGGAATTATCTGCATATTGTTCTATTTTGTTTTCTTCTTCTAGATTGTTTTGATCCCAACATAGCGACTTCGAAGAATTAATAAAGCTTAGAATTTAAGAAACCGCCTGTTGAATTGGCTATTGAAATTATTTTATGTAGGTATTTATTCAGACATACCAACACATAATTCATTTAACACATAATTATATCATAACGTTGCTCATACTATAGTATAGTATATATATACTATATATATTTCTGTAATGTAAATGTGTAATATAAATTTAATAATTTAATTTAAGATTTAAATTTATATTTAAATTTAAATCTTAAATTACAAAACTACAGTCGTATAAATAAAGATAAATTACGAAAATAAGATTTTGTTACTAAAACAGACGTAGGTATCAAAACTTTTTCTTTCAATTTGGCGTGACTGACATTGAATATATCCAGGTCTGGAATTTTGCTCTGGAGTACATTAAAGTCATTTAGAGTTTTGCATAACTGGGATCGACGGCCTTGGTAGGTTTTCGAGGCAAGAGTTATGAAGATTTTTTAATCATCTGTCTAGGATACTTACATGGCATGGAGAGGCATACGCTGAAGAAAGACGTGCCAAACGGCTTGAGAAAAATCGTTTTGAACTTGTCATGACGCTGAGTGTAGGGAGAAAGTAAACAAACAAAAAAAAAATTGCTCTTAATGTTGTAAGTAAAAAGGGCTTAATCCAAAGGACATATTTATTTGTCTTCGTACCCGCATAATTATCAGGTGTAATTAAAGATAATTTTATAAAAAAAATAAAAACCGACTTCAAAAAACTGTGCAAAACGTCAGTGCAAACGAAAACATAGAATCTCTCATCGACTGGCACCGACTCCAAAAGTAACTGATTAGGTACGTAAGTGCTAAGATTATTTTTAGCGTTTTAGATTTTTGAAGTCGGTTTTTATTTTTTTTATAAAATTTACTTATTTCATCTATTTTAGTGATAAATCCTAATCAAAACAAATCTTACGAGTGCAAACATAATTTAACTGCTGAACACCGATTTCATTTCCTATTTTTCCACCCTTAGGGGTGAATTTTTGTCCAAAAATGTTTGATTATAGTATCTTTGAAGTGTAAGCTATTCATTAAAAAAAGAATCATCAAAATCGGTTCACATTTGGTAAAGAGATTAGGTAAGATAGATACTAAAATCAGTTGGCGTGGTACGGAGTTCATGCAATGTTTGATGATTTTCTTGTAGATTCCATCATCGGAATTCAACCAAATTTATATGGGACCATTCTGAAAGTATTATCTTTCAAACAAATAAATAATTATCTAGATCGGTCAACGCAGTAACGAATGATCGCTGAACATACATAAAATAAAATAAAAATGATACCGACGAATTGAGAACCTCCTCCTTTTTTGAAGTCGGTTAATAATTTGAAAGATAAGCATCGCTTTAACTCTAATGCAATGTAGAGGGCAGAAGACAATCATATTGTCTAAACCTTAAATTAAGATTTAATAAAACGGTAATTTTGTGTCTTATTTCTTTCTTATTTTCAGCACATTTTTTCGGCTATAGATCTTAGGGCGGCAATCCAGCCAATTTTATTTAAACATAAGCATAACATAATACGTGCGTTATATTATAAGCCTGTTTCGAAAGATGCATGATGACGAATGTTTCAATAAACGAAGATCACTTAGACTCAGCCATAAATAAACAATGTATTATTTCAATCATCATGATATTCAGCCCATGTCAGTCACTCGATGCACTCCACTGAACCTGCTCTCTCTTTTTTCACCTTTATTATCGATTCTGCGGAAAATGTGATTTCGTGCCTAACTTTAGTGATTATCATATTAAAGTTTTACACAAGCAAGCGTTTACCATCACTATTCTCGGTGAGTTGATGCGAGGCCATAAACATCGGTGCATCGTCATAATAAGATCGTAAACGCTGCGCGAGAGTCGCATATTGTGTGTTAGTAGAATATAGCCGCTGGATGTGGCATTCTATTTCGAAAAATGAATAAAAACGTTCGCAAAATGAAGGAATTTAAAACTTTGAGGCGATACGAAAGAAGAACCTACTTAGTAATATCGTCTTTAGTCAGTTTTTTTTTTTGTTAACAGGTTATCGTATTTATTTTAAATGACGAGCCTAGGACTATTTAGCATCATTGCAATTAAATGAGGCTATTAGTCTTTCATTATATCATTCAGAAGAGTGAATTTTGCACAAAAAGGACAGTTTATGGTATTTTAAAACCTAATGAGATAATGGTTTTTGTTTTAAGTAGGTATTGTTAAAAAAAAAAACTTAAAGTAAACATACACAACACACCGATTAGTAATACTAATTCGGGACATTTATCATGAATTTGTTGGGGTTTTGTTTGGGTATAGATAACCGTTTTGACGTAGTCAAAACGGTTATCGCAAGGCGACGTTAAAAATATTATGGGTACGCAAACACCATTTTTCGATTCGAGATCCGTTTGCGTAATGATAAGCATTATAGGTGCAATTTTTGCTAGAGTCAATGTTCTCCCCCCTCTGCCAATGGTTGGTTCAAGACGTAAAAAAATTGACAACAGTAGCATAAATAACGAGGAAAATATCACAGCTAGGTAAGCTTCACAAGTTACGGAGATAACCTGTAAATGTACTGAAAAGAGAAAAATATTTATATGATGTTGTTAATAACGGAACGTGTGTATGTATTAAGTTTAAATTAATATTGAATACATCTAAGTTAATGCAATTACAATATATGGCTGTTTATGTCGCATTTTTATACGACTTCAAAAAAAGGAGGAGGTTCTCAATTCGGTTGTGTTTATTTTTTTTTTTTGTTTGTTACCTCAGAACTCCGCCATTAATGAACCGATTTAAAAAAATCTTTTTTCAATTGAAAGGGTGCCAGCCGTGCAATGTTTGAATGTGGTTGTTTGTACCGACTACAAAAATAACTGTTTGGTATGATTGTTTAAAAGTTATTTTTAGCTTTTTATTGTTTTTAAGTCGGTTATTTTTTTAATAAAAAATTGTTTTTTTATACTCGCAAGGAAATCAGTACCTATAAAATCATGAAATTTGGCAAGAAGCTTTTATTTGCACATCCTTACTTGTGCAAAAAAAAAAGCTAAAGCCGTAAATTTGTAGTCAAATTAATTGTATTTAACAAACTCATAAAAATCGGTAAAATCTTCGAACCTCGATTCCCGCTTTTTACACAATAGCGGGAAACGAGATTACCCGCTATAAGTTTGTACGAAACTCGCAGTGTGCGTGTCCGTCTCGCACTTGTCCGGTTTTTTTATCCATATTCCATTCACACGTTCCGATTACACCGTAAACAACGCCGGGCTCTTCTATTTCTCTAACTCTTTGGCCGCCATTTCAGCCACATTTATTTATTTAGGCGCTCGGTTCGTCGGCCGGCCGCTGCTCGCGGTTGACCTTCACCCGTTGGTCCAAGGTTTTGGACGTCTGCCTGGGAGTCAGACTTCCTGGAATTGGGACTGAATAGACTTGGTGACGGGGTTTTTGTTGTGCAATTAGTGGAAGTGGGTTTAGTTGTTGCGAATTAATTTATCAACTAAATTAGGATACAATTGGATGTGTGTTAGCACAAAGATTAGTGACTATAATGTTCCTTTTTATTTGAATTTGGTAATGTCATGTCTGTTTATTACCGTGTTTTCACCGTCTGGTCAAGTGGTTTGCGCTGCGGAATACAAATAGTTATGGGTTTGAATATCGCAAAAGTGTTTGTGTTTGTTTGATAAGCATGATGAAAAATGTATCCGTTGTTTATTGGTCATATTACAAGCTTGTTGCCGCTATGTTCAGCAGTGGACGTCCTATGGCTGAAATGATGATGATGATGATGATTACAAGCTTTGCTAGTTAGTGTGATTGTGGTAAGAATTAGTATAAATATTTATTTTATTTTAGTTTTATTTCATCTGAGATATAGTGGTCTAGATGTTATAATGCGCGAGACAAGACAGAAATTATTCTTGAAATCATTATCATTATTATGACAGCCTATTGCTGTCCAATGCTGGGACGTAAGCCTTTCCCAAAGAGAGCCACAGAACACAATTTCCAGCCTTTTTATTCAGCCACAGCCAGCCATCTTGCTATGGTCGTCGGTCCATCAAGCTGGGAGGCATCCTACACTACGTTTGCCAAAGCGTAGTCTCCACTCGAAAACCCGTTATTCTTGTAGCAAGAAATTTCTGGTACCAGTAATCTGACTACAATTAATTTTTGACTGGATCTTCTTCCAGCATACCCGTTTGGGTGGCCAAATCAGGAAATGCGATTTCTAAAGGATCATTTAAAATCAAGAAGTATTCCCTAGTAGTGAACCCAGAGGTCAGATAAAGTGGAGAAAATATGCAGTATGTTTTTAAAAGGTATTTAAATGATATAAGTTTAACATAGGTAAAAAAAAATTATATTTTTATTTTTACAATTTTGTACAGTGATCACACACATTTTTTTCCCGAACGGACTGTTACATAATTTTCACAGACGCGTATACAATGTTAGTAAAACGAGAATATACATGTCATGTTGTCAACTGAAATATAATGTAACACTTTGAATTAAAACCTGGCGTGAGGCCGGCTCAGCAACAGTTGCCAATGGGATGACCTTGGGGTAGAACACCTCGTTGTAGCCTTGACCTCCGTGATAGTGGTGAAACGACACTTAAATTTAGTAACTATGTTTTTTTGTTATTTCCCATTAATTTAAACCATTTTAATGTTTACATTACATAATATTTTGTTTATCGAAATAATAAAATGTCTTATTTGCACTGCGTTAGTGGTACACTCGTACAAGTTAAATAATTGTATAGAGTTTCTCATGGAGCTTTCAACCAGCCAATCTGGAAGTCTCTGGGGGAGGCCTATGTTTAGCAGTGGACGTCATATGACTGATATGATGATGGTGATGATGGAGTTTCTACTGGCATGACAGATTTACGCACATAGTCGCTTCGGTAAATATTAATGGTAAAAGCCACTGAAGTTACCACTTGTCCGAAGACATCAAGTTGAATAAAGTGATCATTTCGAAAAATTATAATTATTTTGATATGCCGTTTCTTGAGGCGGTCTGATTTATATCCTTAATTAGCTGTACCTACCGGCAAACTTCGTACTGCCTCGTTATTTTTTTTCGTGAATTTGTCGATAGTTTAATAATTATTCTGTTATTCAGGACGGAGACAAATCCAAAAATCATAAATTATAAAAATCGGCCTAGCCGTTCTTGACTTATAAATGGTGTAACTAACCCGGCTTTGTTTTATAAATAAATAAATAAAAATAAAATAAAAAGCATTTATTTCGGAACAAGGGTCCAGAGTGTTAGTAACAATTATTCTTAAAAACTATGTTAGTGCAAAAACGTATTATAATTTATTTTGGTTTCTTTGGCGATCTGGACGCGCGTCCAGTGCTGCATAATGGCACTGTCCACGTCCAGCCTCGCCGCGACCGTCTTCAGGAGGCTGTCGGTGCTGCCCCGCACCCGCTTCAACAGGGACGCTATGCGCTTTCTAATGATAGCCGAGAGGCTATCGACTTTGGCTGCCGCTAGCATCCCTGATGCGCTGCAGTGTCGTGGCAGCCCCATCAACCCCCTGAATGCGTTGTTATACTGAGTGCGTAGGGCCCGGTACGCTCCTTGGGTGTAATGTGTCCACAGGCTGCACGTTTATATATATAGAATAATGGAAAATTAAAAGAAACACACCCGTCTAACCCTGGAACCACTTTGAACTCTAAAATAGTACTAAAGCGGCTGTATACACATCAAACTTTATTAAGAATAAACAAAACAAGATTGAAGTAATACCGTTTTATGAATGGTTCAGTGTTTGGTTTTCTAATTCGATGTTTGAAATTATGACCTTAAGGTTACCTGCCATCAGCCGAAAGTGAAACGTGCACTAAATGTCACTTTGAATAATTTGTATGTATTATAATGGCACTTTGATTGGAATGTCACTAAGATTTGCGTTTTAAAAAGAAAGGAAGAATAATGTCGGTGAATTTAGCAGAACAATGTCTGGCAGATCAACAAAAAACACGTGTTCC
The DNA here is from genome assembly GCA_963576865.1 of Anania hortulata. Lineage (NCBI taxonomy): Eukaryota > Metazoa > Arthropoda > Insecta > Lepidoptera > Crambidae > Anania > Anania hortulata. Next base: position 1,944,288 of record OY756407.1, read on the forward strand.
CTTCGCATACAGATGAGTCCTGTAGTTCCTGAGAGTTTATAGGAATAGTTCTGGCATTTAACCAGAAAAAAGTCAATCAAAATCTACAAATGCTCTGCTAACTTCCCATAGCAGACCATTATCGATAAAATAACAAACTTAAGCATTATTATAACTCTTACAGACAAGGTAAACAGTTCATGATACATAAAATTAATAGTTCTCGCATATTTAACCCTAAAATTTACAATGGAAAAGTAAAAAAAAGAGAATTAAAAAAGCTTAGTTTGCTTCTGTTGTCTGTGTTTAGAACAGTATATATATTGTCTTTTAAATATTTATAATAAGTCCTCTTCTAACATCTTTTTTGTTATAGATGTGCTGTAAATACCATTGTTTGCATGTTCATAATATAAACTAATATCTCTACTGTTATTTATTCTATGACCAAGGTCAATGTCACCCCGCAACTAATAGTTGTGGCCATGAGATTAGCGGTTATCGACAGAATAATATAATTTTGTAGGTACCTATAAATTACTTTTCATCAGTGCTATGCTAAAAACATGGTATAATTAAACGAAATGTGTAGGTACTTAATTAAAAGGTTTTTAATTTAAAATATTACTGGCTAATATAGCTTGATTTCAGTCGTGAAGCCTAATTAGAGACCTTTAGGGTGGCTTCATTACACCTGGCAGGAGATTTAGCCACTGGTCTTACAAAACTCTTCTACCAATATGCACTGGGCCTGTGTGGTGGAGCATGACCTAAACCACATTATGGTTGAGGTAAGCCTGTGTCCTGCAGTGGGATTTTCTATGTAAGTATTTGTTTCTACTATGAATAAAGCTGACCGAGCATCTGGCGCTTTAGAATATATATTGTTTCATTCCACACAAAAATCTACACCAATAAGCTTCTTGTCCATATGCCTATTGTTTATTACAAGATATTATTTTATATTATTTGCTGTACCTTGCCAGAGACGGCCCGGGGGTACGACAAACGTCAATCTGCCGTTAATTTCAGACGTGCCTTGTCAATTGCACACTCCTCCACCTCGTCACTGCCACACCTTAGGTTAATAGTATTTGCTGGCAAACTACAATATTGACTCTATCTAAAACACACTTATCTAAAGTCTAGTAAAACTAGGCAAAGATAGTTATTATCTAGCTTAAGGGCCATTTCACATTTTTACCGCAAAATCTAATATTTCCAGCGCCTAATTTGCGACCTTAGAAATGTTTTTAAAAATGTTGAATACATGCAAAAGCAAGCTTAATCTTTGGTTTAGACGTTTAATGTAGCACATTTGCAAATAACACTATTTTTATTTATAACATTATCAAACCCGCCACCTCGATTGACGAAAAGTGTTTGCCTTGTCAATTTCAAGCAACTAAATCTTTTATTTACATTCATTATTATTGCTGAATAAATACGTCAAAAAATCTGACATATAATGTTGTCGACGTTTAATGTAAGATAATATAGATTTATTATCACAATAACTCGAAATAAAATCAAAACGTTTGTGAATTATTTCGAAAAATTGCGCTAGTTTACTAAGGATTTTTGTTTTAAACTAGGCATATTTACAATTAAAAGTTTGTGTCACAGTACCTTTGATCTTTATTTATTTGAAATTTGTCATTTGTTTTTAAAATTCAATCAGATAATTAGAACCATAAACGCTTTGACAACTTACCCTAAATCCAAAATTTTCGATGCACAAGCGTGCGCTACATACAAACGGCGCGATTTTGTGAAATGGCTATTATGATCCATAAAATTTATCCATGAAATACTTAGAGTTATTTGGCGTATTTTTGACCATCCTTTCTTTATTTCAACTTTGATCACGCCTAATTTAATCTGTAAGTCTTTTTGTTAGAGCTGTATCATTCTCAGAACGCATAATAACGAATTGTCGTTTATTTTCTGGCCCAAAGAACGTCAGTTTCTTCGAAAGAACGGTGGTATTTCATCACGTTGCTCACACCGTGAAACAGCCAAAATTTTGTGACAAATTACTGTGTTAATTATTGAAACTCTTTGAAAATAAACTTCGCTTTGATCTCTCTGTGGTTGCACGTTTTTGATTTGTACCTGTTTGGTTGGAATGTATCATCGAGTCGTCAAATGTCACTTTTATTTATACTTTCATAAAGTCTAATGTAAAAACTCCAAGCCACTTTTAAAATAAGATTTAATCAATCTTACCAAAACTTTCAAACTTTATGCTAGTGAGTACATAATTCTATATAAATAAAAATCAATGTAAGTATGTTTATCCTCTATGCACTCCTAAACTACTGATCAGATTGTAATGAAACTATGGTAAAGTTTTCTGAAGACACCATGTGCACGAAGTCACGGGCAGCATTTAGTTAATAATAAATACATCTTACTAAAAATTTATAATTTATGAATACCTTAGATAAAATAACTTTTCCATTTTCTATTTATGTTTTTCTATTTCATGCAATCCTCGTCATCAAGTCATTCACTGCTTTCTAAGTCATTCACCTCTTACAAAATCAATCGGTCTCTTCTTAGGTCGTGCTCTACCTCTCCACTCATTAATACCCATCACTCTTCTCTTTACGTGCCTCTCTTAACTCTTCTCATCATAATAATAATACGACGACCGTCTGGTGTAGAGGTTCGAGCTCCGGACTACAAAGCCAGCGGTTGCGGGTTATAATCCCGCAAGGGGCAAATGTTTGTGTGATGAGCAACAGCATTTGTTTCTAAGTCATGGATGTTTATAAAAGTATTTAGGTATGTTATCAGTTATCTAGTCGCCATAGTACAAGCTTTGCTTAGTTTGGGGCTAGATAATTGGTGTGATTGTGGAAACAATTTGTTCCAAAGATAGTTTGTAAATTTAGGAATAAATAAAAAATGCCCATTGTTTTAGCATCAATGACGCATTAGCAAAGGTCAACTAGCATCATTAATATTATCAATCCCTTATATATAGTTTAAGCTTTCCCCTGTAACCATCTGAATTATCACTGTTTATTATGAAGTCAAAGTTTTGCCTCGTAAGTTTAAATCTAGTCAGGTACACGCATTAACACACGCAAAAGATTTCTGACGCAACAAACTCGAAATATTATTACAGAGACACGTCTTGACTTGTCGCGACGTATCGCCTATGAACTTATCAGTAATGCCACAATAGATATAATAAAGAGTAGATTCTCTCAGGTTTGCGCCATGGAATATACAATTTTATTAATTTAATCTACAGTAAAAGTCAACAAGATCAATTACGATGACCAGTAATCAAAACTTGTTGGTCCTAATAGGTTTACGACGTAACTTGCAATAATCAGTACACTTGCTATGGCTAGAGATATTTTTCAAGGAGCACATCTGTACAACAAAATACCAAATATTGGACAACATCACATACATTGCTCTGATCCTGTGGTAAGTAGCCAAAGCACTTGTGTTACAGAAATCACACAACACCGGCACCACAACACTCAGACCCGAGACAATATAGAAAAGTTATTTTCCTACATTGACCCGACCGGGAATCAAACCCGGAACCTCAGAGACAGCGACACCTAGTCCGGTATGCTCGCCTCTCGGCTACGGAGGTCGTCAAAATAAAAGAATGTTATAGTATTTGAAATTAGTATTCATAAATAAACTGCAATGCACCAGAGAAAATATAATTTACATAAAAATTAACCTTAGAAATGGTACATATTTTATTGTAAGTATACTTACTAAATATAAGTTTATATAAAAAAACATTAACTTAAACCTCATTAAAACAATTACAGCTTGTGCGTATAAAAAAAGTTAACGGTTCATCAATACAGGACGTATTATTTTTTAACAAACAGAAATCGTTTGAGAAAATTTCACATTCTATAATGGCTTTTTAATATTATTTTATAATGAATGAATGCAGAATGGAATGACCCCACTGTATCAAACAATTTTGTAATGTATTAGTCATAGTGAAATCGCCACTAGGTAGTTTTAGATTAGCCGGCATATTTATTGAAGATTTAACAGTCATCAATATTATGATGAGTAAGTTTAATTAAAATTTAATTAGGTATATTAACAATGTTATAGTCTAGCTAGACTCTAGACATATAGATAAACGTAAAACTTGATAGAATCCAGTATTCTAATGAATGTTTATGAATACGTGTAAGTTCATTATGCTTATAATTGCGCAATAACTTTCTAAATATACCTAGATTAGTACATAGGTAAAGTCAATTGCTCAAAAAATATGTATAGCTATTTAAAAATATTTTTGTTAGTATCGTATTAAACACGTTCAAAGAAACTTAGTACATAGGTAAAGTCGTACATTTGCTCAAAAATATAGCTATTCAAAAATATTTTTATAAGTATCGTATTAAACACGTTCAAAGAAACTTAGTACATAGGTAAAGCCGTACATTTGCTCAAAAATATAGCTATTCAAAAATATTTTTGTTAGTACCGTATTAAACACGTCCAAAAAGAAAGCTTCAATATTTGAAATGATCAAACGTAAACTACAAACAGTTGTATGGTTTATTTACTTTTCGTTATATGGACGTTCCAGTTAAATATTGAATCAACTCAAATGTAAAGCACTGGCTATTTATTTAGGCAATATTTAAAAAAAAAAAAGAGAGAGAGAGAGGGAAATTTTACCCATAAAAACAAAATGTCCGTTAGACCTTCATCATGTCAGCTTATTATACTTGCTGATTGTTTGAGATATATTTACGAGTAGTACCGATGTTCTACAACAGCGTCGGGTCACAATGTTTTAAAGCTGGAAAAGAAAAAACATTTATCCCTGCAAATGGCAACATTTGTTGGTAATGTCATTACGATTGTTTGTGACAGCGCGGGCACGTAGTCCTTGCAATAAAATGTGTAAAATATCTATTATTTACTCTATTTGTAGCTTAAAAGTTAGTGTTTAGAATGCTATTATACAGTTCTCTATGTGGATTGTGTTTACAATAAGGTTTATAGTGAATTTCAGCCAAAAATCAACAAGGGATGAGCGCCATAATCAGGCGCGGTTATGGTTTGTTTTTTAACGCTATATTAATGGAATCAACTTATATATTCATTAGTTCCAGTTACAGGTATGTACAATCAAATACTTGACTTCCTTTTGTGAATTATAGATATTCTCCTATGGAGGAATTACTTAGGTACCTAACGTATAATTGATTGATAGAATCTAACCTAAAAGTCATTTTTAAATTATAATCTTGTTACTTTTTCTTCTAAAAAACTTAATAGAAGTTGAGAATGAAATACAGAGCTATCAAGTTTAAGCTCCAGTTCGCCCCAAAACTGAAGATACCTAGTAAATATACAATTTATGAAAATAAGGAAAACTTAAGAAATTTAGAAAACAGCAAGATGAAGAAACCATGACACAAGTATGGAGACTCAAATATTGAAGCAGCCTCCTCAGGCTTCAGTCTATATCAATGAAATTGAAGTGGAAACGCAATGGCTGGGTGTTGAGAAAACTTTACAAATTACCTACTGAAATAAACTTCAAACGCCTGGGTAGTATATACATAATGGGCAATAGACAATACCATGAAAATTGAGCCAATGCACCCATTATTTGACACCTAGCTCTATCACTTATCGGATAGACAGTATGTTGCTATACCATGAAAATGGAAATTGATCCAGTGCACCAATTAATTGCCATCTAGCGCTATCACAGTGCGGATAGACAGTATGTTGCAATACCAGGAAAACTAAAAATTGAGCCGGTGCACTAATGACCTGACATTAAGCGCTTTCACAAAGCGGGAAGACAGTATGACAGTATATGTTGCAATACCATGAAAATTAAATTTGAACAAGTACACAAAAATATTAGATGTCTAACGCTACCACCAAGTGGATAGAATAGTATGGACAGACAAGCATACTCACTCAATTTCAATCAACTAGCGCTACTATCATGAGACAACAAATAGTATGGACAAATGAGCAGGATCACTCATTTTGAAACACCAAGTCCTACTGTTACTAAGCAAATAGAAAGTATATAGAAATGGGCAGGCTCACTCATTATTAAACAAGCGCTAATATACTAAGAGAATAAAAAGAAATTATGTACAAACAAGCAGGCTCACTTGTTATATTAACTAACCTATTGCTATGCAATTAGTGTTATATTACATAAATAACAAATGAAAAATCAAACAAATTATTTGAAATTTTGCACTGTAAGCTGATGTGATGACAGTATGAAACAATACTATATAAAATTGTAAAACCAATTGTACAAAATCAACACAACACTATAATATTATTATTGTCAGACAATAGTGCTAATATCTGATAAATACTATTACAAATAAACAAAGATGGTTTTAACTAGTTCCTAGGGAATTGGATCATCATCATCATCATCATCATTTCAGCCATAGGACGTCCACTGCTGAACATAGGCCTCCCCCATTGACTTCCAGATTGGCCGGTTGGAAGCGGAAGGAATTGGATGGAGATAGAAAATTCAAACCGGAATTATTGGGAAAAGCCCTTTACCTCAAGAAAGAAGGTTACAATAGAGATACAGATACTTACTTATCAAAGCTATGGATTACTTTACTGGCCATCTTATTAATCACAAATCTCTATTATAAAGTCTTAGCCATTGCGCTAATGAATCCATTGTTTGGTTCAAAACTCCAAAATAACCCTTTCTTGGTTTTTACCATAGTCAGATAATGAAGTTGCACTACTGTATAATTTATCAAGAAATTATATAACTAACCCAATCTTTTACTAATTAATTAGTATTTAAAGGTTATTGCACTTATGCAATTCTTGGAAGAAATAAATAGTCCTGCAAAATTGCAGTGAAACAAGGATTTTGACAAGACAACGTTTATAAAATCCAGCTTGTGACAAATCAGATGCCATCTTATCAGCGTATACTTCATGTCAAAGAATTTTTGCATAGAAATCCTTAAGGTTAAAAATTTATTAACCCTAATCCAAAGTTAATGCCACAAACAAATTGAAAAGTAAAGGTGTTATGGAAGTACCATAAAAACCCTTAAAATATTAGGCTTACATTATTTAATTAAATAATAACCTAGTTATTCCAGATTCCTTTCCTTTACTTCATTGTGGTAAACAATGTAATGTACTAAGAATACCTATTTATAAATATGTACTTACATAAGTACCATTATTCAAAATAAGATACATTTTAAAACTATTGGGAACGCTTGATTTGTTCAGTCCTCCATCATAATGATATGAAATAAGTATAAGATGGACAAAAGTCTGTAAGATTAGTAATATGTATATAACTATTTATTTATTATTTATTAAGCCTTTTGTGAGTCTTTTTCCAGTCGAGCCCAAGCTATATGTGTGGAACCATCTTTTCTTTGGCTGACCTTCTGAATATCTTGTTATGATTAATTGAGGACTATAAAAAATTAATGTAATAAAACCTTATTAAGGTAGACTTCTGTAACCGCTGAATTAACATAAAGGCTATGTGATGATCATTTACCTAATACTAATTTAGTAATTTCAATAGATCTTTTGTTTTTTATATATTTATGATAATAAAATAAAATAACGCTGTGACCCCTATCACATGCTAAGGAACTGCTTCTAATCACTTAAAAGTTCTGATCATAATCTAACAAAATCATTATACCTATTCAATTTCTTAAAATTGAAATATCCCTTTTAAATTACCATTAAGACAGACATTTCTCAAAATTAATAATAGATAAATTCACAATAAGAACATAGTAGGTACCTACCCCTACATATGTACTTATTGGTATATCACCTTAAATATAATCTTAGAGATTACTTTTATTTCATTTAAGTCACTAAAACAGGAACAGTCTAATACCTGTTGTCCTGATAAAAATTACATAATGCCAGGGCTTGAATTTCCTTAAATATGACATATTGAAACTAAATTTCTGAACAAAGTATTCTTGTAATTACTAATTACTAAAGATGACAATCTTGACAATAATGTGTGATGGAAAATAATACATTAAGAATAATTGTACTTCAAATAATTAATTCATGTAGAAAACTTAATTTAAATCAATTAGGTATAAATAAAAAATATGGAAGTAAATTCCAAAAACAAAGCCTAGTAACCAGACATTTTAGTAGATACCATAATTAACCTGTACATGTAGAAACATGTCTCAGATAGAACCATTCCCTGTTGGTAAACACTTAACCCGTTGACTGCCCAATAACAGTCAATAAAAATAAGAGATGGGCAATATAGAGTTATAACAGATAAGTCGAACTGATAAATACATTTATCGTATTCAATAATATTTTCTACCATAGCAAATAAAAAAAAAAAAAAAAAAAAAAATTAACACGTTCTTTCACATTATAACTTAATGTTACATTTATTAAAATTATGCCTACATTGCTGCATTCAAATAAAGATATAACTGAGTCTGTTAAAGAACATTTTTTTCTGTTAGTTTACAATATTATCAACTGATAAAATATTTGGTTTTATGATCCGATTATACGCTCTATCTTGCTAAATATAAAGCATAAGCTACCGTATTGAATTCAATCGATATTTTCAACCAAATTATGCAATATTATTTCCATAATATTAACATTCAGTAGCAATAAGGATGTATCTTAACTATGGTCATCCGTACATTTGTGACCAAAATTGAGGTTTCTAAAACCCCGGTCACCCATCCATTTAGTGACCAAACCTGAGGTTGATCCACTAAGTGACTAAAGTGATTAAACTTGAAGGCGTTTGACCACGGTCACCCATTCATTAAGTGACTAGATTAAAAGTTGCACAATGCATAACGATTGATGTTTTTAACCAATTAAAAAAAAAAAAAAAAAAAAAAAAAAAAAAAAAAACTACAGGATGAACCCTCAACAATAACAAATATGCCAACTTAATTACATAGGTCAGTTACTTGGAATTTCCCGTACTGATTCTATAGATTACCGGCCTTAGCTGAGATAAAAAATAAAAGAATATAATAATTGATTGTTAACACGTTGAGCGCTACGCGGAGCCGCAAACAATAGATTTTCTATTGTGTCTAGTTTGTGGCAGTCAAGTCTTTTATAATTTAAAGTATAAATATTTTTAATCATTATTGCCACCTTTAGTAAAAATATTAATTGTAATCATACGCTAAGATATTATCGACGGTTGAAAGGCAAAAGGCATCAAGCGACATTTTGATAACTTTACAGGAGAGCGATTTAAAGTTTTTATTTTTGGAAAAAAATTCGTAGTTATTTTTTGGCGCTGTAAACAGAGAAAAGTCTTACAGAAATATATGTTTTAAGAAGAGATCTATATTATGCAATTAATGTTTCAGTTATAGAGTTAATATTTACGAAGTTAGATGTCGGTTAACCCCAAATGCCCTATTTTTGGATTAAGGCAAAAGAGGTCAAACGCCGATGCACTTGAAAACGGTTCCAGGCAAACCGATTTAACATCCATTTATATAATAATTAGTTCCATGCAGAACACCTTAACAGTGAAATCTTTAAAAAATAGATTAAAGCTAAAAGAGTGAAAGGGCCAATATTATTTAAGTTGTGCAAGGCACAATAATTCAAAGTCAAATGTTATCTTTGTGTGAATAAGAAAGAACATCTTATGAGCCAATAGAAGTTTTATGACATGTAGCTGAAATACAATATATTTAACGAGTTTATAGTTTATTGCGACTTAGGCTATTGTGTATTGTAATCGATTGTATGGATCATAATTTAACACAATAAAAAAACTCTTTTGCAAACAATTCTCTATAATTTTTCAGCACATTGCACATAAAAAGCATGTGGTTATTCAAAATTAAATAACAGAAAAAAGGTTCCCCAAAACTCGCTTTATTTTATTTTAATAATTGATATGTTCTGTGCAAGAAATAGAGATACTCACTCACATTCATACACCAAAGATAAATAACAGTGAGCAGAGGACCTAGTCCTAGCCACTAAAAAATATTTTAAAGAAAAAACTTCATATGACCTATAGCTAATCATACTTAAGACAGTTTTTTTGGCAACATGTATCATGTATCTTGCATGAAACGTGAAAATTATTTGGTTTTTAAGCTTTGTATAACAAAAAATCATTAATAAATATTTTTTAATCATTTACAAACAACACTACGACAGACCAAAAAAATAAAAATGAAACTGGTCAAGGGGCACCACATTCAACTTTTTTGAATTGTATTACTAAGTATAGTCACTAGCGTAAATTGACAAGCGTAAAAAAATCTACGTTCCACAAAAAGTTGGTTTTTATTTCATACAATAAGACATCATTTTTATTTAGTTATTCCGTCTGGTCTAGTGGTTCACGCTCTGGATTACAAAGCCAGGCTGTTTCGGGCTAAAACCCCGCAAGAGGCTACCGTTTGTGTGATAAGCACGAGCATTTGTACCTAAGTCATGAATGTTTTTTAATTTATTTACGTAAGTTTATCCGTTATATAGAAAGGATAAGTTGGCGCGCTCCAGGGTCAAAGCGGCACAAGACATTTTCCAGTGTCACTTTGTTAAATACCCTGGGGGTAACCTGTTATGCAAGGACCTCGCGGTGAAGGAGAGATGGCGCTCTTATTTTCATAAGTAGCACAAAGAGGTGCAGCCACCAGAACAATCTCCCTCCGAATCAGGGACTAGTAGCACCAGAAACGCCTGAAGAAGTCCAGATTGCTCTTTGTCGCAAAACGTAAAGATGTCTGTGCCGATGGAGTCCTGATCGAATATATACCCAATAGAAAGCGATAGGCCTTCGTAGGGTGGACATCTTAACCTACCTTTACATTTGCATACTTTTAACCGGGCTAATCCCGAGCCGATGGAGAATGAGTATTATTACTTCGGTCTTCAAAGGCAAGGGATCGGTGCAAGAGTTCGGCAACTACCGCAGCATCAAGGTCATGTCCCAAACCATGAAGCTCCTAGAGCGGATTGTGGACTCCCGGAGTGTGATTTATCGGAGTGTCAATATGAGTTTCGTCCTGGCAACGGGACCATGGACCCTGTTTTCACCCTAAGGGCCGTCATGGAGAGATACAGGACCAAAAACACGCCTCTGCACTTACTCTTTCTTGATCTGCAGAAGGCCTTCGACTGTGTTCCTCGTGTGGTGATCTAGTGGGCAGTGAGATCCAAAGGGGTCCCCGAGGCATTATGTTGGCATGATCCGAGACATGTACTGCAGCTCCGATTCTACGGTTTTGACTGCTGTTAGCGACTCCAAACCGTTCCCTATCACCGTCGGAGTACACCAGGGTTCCGTTTTCAGTCCGTTTCTGTTTAATGTAATATTAGACGTTGTGTCACACAGCATCAGAGACATATTATTAGCCACTATGGCTGCTGATGTATGCTGACGATATCGCACTGGTAGACGCGGACAGGAGCAGGCTGGTGAGAATGGTGAACGAGTAGGAGCAGTCGCTTGAAAGCGGTGGTCTGAAACTCAATGTGTCGGAGACCGAGTTCCTGGCCTGTAACTCTAGAGATACCACGTGGACGGACGTTGACGACGCATAGGCGGGGAAAAGGTCAAGCGCACGGACTAGCTTAAATTCCTGGGATCTGTACTTCACGCGTCGGGAGACATCGATTGCGACGTCAAAGCACGTATTGCTGCTGCGTGGGCGAAATGGCGAGAGGTGAATGGTGTCATTTGTGATCCCAGAATGCCGGTTAGGCTGAAAGGATAGATCTATAAGTCCATCATTAGGCCTGTCCTTTTATATGGTAGCAAAGTGTGGCGGCCACTTGAGCAACACAAGCAGGAGCTGTGTGTCACGGAGATGAATATGCTGCGGTGGATGTGCGGAGTCACGCGGAACGACCGCGTGAGGAACTAGCGCATCCGCGGTAGCCTTCGTGTCCGTGATATTGCAGACAAACTGCAGGAGAGTCGCCTACGCTGGTACGGCCATGGCCATGACCGTTTTCATGAAAACCGGCAAGCTACGTAGGAAACAAATGTCTGGCCACGCCGGCTCCGCCGGGTCCTGGCAAAAGCGTTGATCAAGAAATGCTGGCTTGACGTCGTTCGTGAGGGCTGACATGCATGCCAATGATCTCACAACCAGGGATGCCCAAGACCTTGCGAAGTGGAGGAGTAAATCAAGGAAGAATTAGAGGAAAAAAAGAAGGAGGATCCTGGGTTCTGAAGCGATGGCTTTGGACGCACATTCACAGTGAAGATGATAATGATGGTGATTTCTAAAATGACAATAAAATATTGTATTTCTATTGTTTACCAATTTGAGCAGCAGTATCAATCCTATAAACCCTATATTCATGAAAAATCCTGTAAATTAATGAGATAATCCGTAAAATTATGGTAATAAACATACCATGGATCAGATGACATACCTACCGATTGTCATGGTTTTTTTAATAATGAATTTGTGTTTACAAGTAAGTTTTTGTTTTCTAAGCTTTGTTGTTTTTTTTTATCCTATGATAAATAGCTTAAGCACTTGTGTTACAGAAATCAGAAACAACGACGGTACCACAACACCCAGACCCGAGACAATATAGAAAAGTTATTTTTCTACATTGATTGATTGACCGGGAATCGAACCCGGTACCTCAGAGATAGCGACACTAAGTCCAAGATTTTTGCCTTGCTGTTTAATAACTTCTTCCGTGTATGTATTTATTTTCATCTTAGGAAGTTTTTTGTGTGTCATTTTTCATTGTTCAGCTACTTAATTTGAAAAGTGAATTGTAGATTTAATATATACACTTCTTTGAAAAAAAATGTATACAAAACCAAAACAAACACACCACTTGTCAACACAGCACACAAACAGAACTCGCATTGACCGGTTGCTTGATTGTGACTAAATGCAACAACGTTTGCGGCTTGCGAGCCTACGTAAGGTGCGTTGATTTAGGTTCAAATCAAATCCAGTGGTTGTAATGGTTGGCGTCGCGAAGATTCAAACTACGTACCAAAGTTCGTTTAAAGAAACCGAACATGACTTACAAACCTCATGATACTTTTACTGCATAAATAAAAAGATTTAAGTGCCACATTAATGGTACAAATGATCAAGAAAAAGTGATTGAAATAAAAAATCTGCAATTTTCTGAAACAGGTAAAAGGTCTGTACTGACTTTGGCAATTATTTTTACGTCATAGAAAAGGGGTTTAAATCACATTTTAATTTACAATAGGTTAAGGTAAAACAACTTAAGTAATACCTGTGTTGTGCGTAGAGTAAGGATAAAGGGCTGAAGCGATATTCATTTCCGATGATATTTAAGGAAGAAAGACTTAAAGGACAGCCATGTGTTATTGTATTCCAGGCAAAACGCTTTAAATGCCGCGTTTATTAGATTTACAGCAAGGTAGAAAGATTTAAAAGTAATGTGTTCCTAAAACTGAAGAAGGATGAAAAGCTTAAGTGACTGCCTAATTCATTAGAGCTACCTGCGAATTAATTGAAATCCAGGGCTTAAAAAAAAAGATGAATTTTAAGTCGGTTAACTCCGGGCACTAAGAAATGAGGGCCTTTTTTGTGTCGGAGTCAAGCGACAAAAAAGTGCTCTGATTTATACCAAACTCGGCTCAAAAGACGCAGAAAAATTTGCTGATTCTAACTATGTATATAACTCAATATCGCCCAAAGTGTCGCTTGATGCCTTTTGCCTTTCCACCGTCGTTATGATTGCGCACCTGCATTTTTTTTTTTAAATAAGATACTCTCCTTTCGTTATATTCATTTTAATCTTTTTATTTGTTTTTTTTTTTGTTAGAACACTTTATTGAAATAAGTATTTACAGTACTTATAACAACCAACATATTTGTCTTACAACCGGTCTTCAGGAACAATTGTTTTCGATGTTTAATCACTCAATTATGGAATTGGCTAACAATGGACATTGTTGTTATAATCAGATAATAAAATAAAAAATAAAATAAAAATATATTTACAAAAAAAAAAAAAAGTGTGATGTAACACTATCGTAATAGACTAGTTATTATTTTGTGTACCTAAATGGAACGTAATTTTACTCTTGACGCATTCAGAATTTCAGACATTCTACGTGAATTCATTAGTTACTCAGCCTTAGCACTAAACATAAAAGATATGATTAAATATAAGTACCTTTTTTGTTTTGATTTGCCATCAAACGTCTCCGGATTGTACTTAGTTTTCAAATAAACTAATAAGCAACTTATTCGCAACCGAACTTCAAACATCTACTCGTAAATATATCTCAAACAATCAGCAAGTATAATTATAAGATTAAACGAACTTACCTTAAGTGAAGTTCAATCTTAATTATACGCAGCTGATTGTTTGAGATATGACAGTCCCAAAAACCCACCCACTAATACTTTGTATTATCCCAGTATATTAGAGGGTTGCTCATAAGGCTGTCTTTAAACGTAATGACATTACCAACAAATGTTGCCATTTGCAGGGATAAATGTTTTTTCTTTTCCAGCTTTAAAACATTGTGACCCGACGCTGTTGTAGAACATCGGTACTACTCGTAAATATATCTCAAACAATCAGCTGCGTATAATTAAGATTGAACTTCACTTAAGGTAAGTTCGTTTAATCTTATAATTGTACTCCACTGTTGGACGGAAGCCTCCATCTATCCACTGTCAGCCATCTTCCTAAGGTTGTCGGCCCAGCGAGCGTCCTACACTACGTTTGCCGAGGTGTGGTCTCCACTCGAGCAACCGTCTACGTCACCTTTCATCGATTCTGCGACAGATATGGCCAGCCCACTGCCACTTAAGCTTGCTACATTTTACGTTAAACATTCACAGCTCTTTATTTATTTTCATATATTTTTTTTAAGGAAACATAATAAGTGAGCCCTATGCCCTGAAGTGGGACGTAAATAGGCATACTTTACTCTAAATTTTAAGGAAATAAACAGCTATAAATGATATTTAAACTTTACAATTAATGCCAAGTACTCAGGCATTGTCACTGAGGGAGGCCTATGTTCAGCAGTGCACGTCTTTTGGCTGAAATGATGATTTATTGAATTTTTATTTTATTTATTTGATAAGTTCACTAGCAGTTACAATTACATTCACTTACACATTACATGCCATTTTTCTTAAGGCTACGTAAATAACTATATTAAGGTAAGGTGATGATGACTCGAGCATTTCAAATTTCCAACAGTAGTTATAACAGTTGACGACAAATAAGTGCGATCAAAGGTAAAATATTACTAATATATAAATAGTACTTTAAACAGTAAGGCCCTTGGATTAAAGTAGAATCACATTAATTTAGTAAAAAATGAAGAAATTTAATGTTAGGTACGTCAATGGTTATTCAAAAACATCTTTCTACAAACTGGCTTCTTTCGTGCCAAAAGTTTGGATCCGTAGCCAATGCCAAGATAATGGCAGTTGATTGAATTTGTTCCGTTGTTTTCTACGATTTTCGGTAAGCGATGGTTATTTGTGTACGTTGTTGTACGGTTTAGTTTTTGACTGATATTGCATAAATTAGAAATTATTCTAAGACGTATTTGTTGTCATTTGCTATATACAGGGTTACATTGCAAAGGGGTGACAAATCTTTAGGAGTGGTTCGGAATCAGTAACTTAATCGAACTATGCAAAGACCAAAAAAAAACACATTTAATTATTCCTATCCGCTGTAAAAATGTTTAACTCATTATTGAAAAAAATTGCAGCGTATATACACTGAGTATGGTCCTTGTAGGCTCGCCGTGGCTACGCCTTTGATGAATGACCGCGCGGCTTTTGTAGTCTCTCTATTGACTTTATTTTCTGATATTTCAATTTTTTTTTCATTCAATCGACTATTTAAAAAAATTACGATTGAAACGCTTCCTATATTGTTTCCTAGATCTTATTTTTTAAATTTGGCACCCCTCTGCAATGTAACCATGTATAGCAAATTCAATCATTTGATAATGGCTGGGACAAACTAGAAAAAAAGGGCACAGGACTGCGATAACTCACTCACCAAGTTACAACACACGAAATTGAGCTTTATTGTAAATACATCTCACAATATAGCTCAATTTCAATTTATTTGCATATTAATATACAAATAAACGTCACAATTACATTTATAAATTGTAAATATACCAATTAATGTTACCTCCATTTTGCCTATTTCACACATTACGTTCAATTTCATTTTATGGTCTCTATCTTTGTGTGTTAAGGTTTAAATTCGTTTGGCCTATCTAACCATAGCCACAATTTTACAATACTACGAGCAAAAGAAGATACAGTAGGTTCGGTTCATTCATGATGAATTGTGATGCATATTAATACTGCTTCAAACAAATGGGCAAATGGCGTGAATGACCATCAGCCAATAGAAATTATTTATTTCTACCTGAGTTAAATATATGACATATATAAGTTAAACTGTCTGTTATCTATTAGCCACTTGCTATGGTACAAGTTATGGTTAGTTAAGACAGTGTAATTTTTAGAAAAATACATTTTTGTTATTAGTTTAAAACCATGACTCTGCAAAAAAAGTAAATAACGCCAAGTATTCTTCACCCACCCTCATAATTTTATATACACGCCAAGTACCGGCACATACTACACTAATTGTGTAACTAATTGGGCTGCACTCGTTATTCCTCTCCATTCCAGCAGGTGGTTCTACTGAATCTGCTTTAATTGTAAAAGTATCCTTAATAGGTCGAATCGTAAACCTACTTACAACGAGCCGTTGCAGAATAATCCTATTGGGCGTGAACAGATGCGGTATAAGGCATAGAATCTGGCGAAATCAGATTGGATCGTACGTAATAGTGATTATTTAGAGGACTTGTCCGCTTTTAAATATTAATTTAAATTCAAATTCAGAACCTTTATTGCACACGTGATTAAATTGAAGTAAATACAATTTAAAATCCTTCTGGTTCATTATGTCCCATTCCCATAAAGTACCTTTTAAGTCCCGTAACATGTTACCCTGGCAGGGCATAGGAACATAATATTAGTCAAGCATTACATATACAAACAACATGCAAATAAAATTGTATATAGGTAGGTATATATAGGAAATTAAGGCTTCTCCTCGAAGAACTGCAGATTATAGTAACTCTTATTTAAAAGATATTCTCTTAAGATGAATAGATTTTTTATTTATTTATTTAAACTTTATTGCACAGATACAGATCGTACAAAAGGTGGACTTAATGCCATGTGGCATTCTCTGCCAGGCGACCATTTAGCTAAACAGAGATGCTTTTAAATTTTTGTATATTTTCTATTTGTTGTTTTATGTGTGTAGGGATTTTATTATAAATTTTTATCGCGTTAGTGTGAGGTCCGTTTTGGTGTTTTTTTTTAATTTGGGAGCGCTAATTTATGTCTACCAACCTAACAAGTTTGCTATATTTTTCGGTTCTGTGTGATGTGGTACCGTCGTTTCTTTAACACAAGTGCTTTGACTACTTATCATATGATTAGAGTAATGTATGTGATGTTGTCCAATATTCATATATTTATTTATTTGGAGCTAAACTTACTAAAGGGATGTATAAATGGAACTGAATCTTCAGGGTCACCTCTTACCATGGGTGTACCGCAGGGATCAATATTAGGACCCCTGCTATTTCTAATTTATATAAATGACCTCCCTTACTTTGCAACCGACGTATGTGAGGTGGTATTATTTGCAGATGATACATCACTGACCTTTAAAATTAAAAGAGGTCAAGAATCTTTTGACGATGTAAATAATGCACTCTCGCGGGTTCTGCATGTTTAGTACCAACAATCTTATGCTCAATGCAAACAAAACGAAATGCATAAAATTTACAATGCCAAATGTAAGGCAGGTCTCAACACATATTATTGTAAAAGATGAACGACTGGATACTAGTAACTCCACTACCTTTTTGGGAATAACTTTAGATTCCCGTCTGCAATGGGGTGCTCATATTGAGACTCTGTCAGGAAGACTTAGTTCAGCTGCTTATGCCGTGAGAAAGATAAGACATTTGATTGATGTTGGAACGGCAAGATTAGTGTATTTTAGCTACTTTCATTGTATAATGTCATACGGAATATTGTTATGGGGCTCAGCAGCAGATATTGAATCTATCTTTGTACTCCAAAAGAGAGCTGTACGGGAAATTTACAACCTTCGACCCCGAGATTCGTTAAAAGAACTGTTTAAGGAAATTATATTACTTACAGTGGCCTCTCAATTCATTTATGAAAATATTATGTACATTACATATTACAAAAACCTGCATTTTTTCCCTAAGAAAAGTGACAAACATAATTTTAATACCCGGAATAAAGATAAACTTGCTGTTTCAAATTTCAGACTGCATAAAGTGAGTAAGTCGTTCATGGGGAAATGTATTCGCTTTTTTAACAAATTAACAGTCTATTGTTGAACTACCTATGTACGAGTTTAAATCGCATGTTAAGATTATTTTAATGAAAAAGGGTTATTATACTGTTAATGACTATTTAAATGACAAAATTGTCTGGAATTAAATCCTGCCCTGCTCGCACAGGTATACATTATTTTATTTTCCTTTTTTTTGTGGCAGCTAGTGGTGGCTGAATTTGTTCCGGCGTTTCTTCTCAGCACTTGCCAGATTGTCTGTGTCTTGTCTCGAAGCGCTAGTAGGGCCCAAGAAATAGGGAGACATGTTCTGCCCCATATGGGTCAATAATGTTATTATTGACGTTCATAAGTGGCAGTTTTCTGTCCTAAACTGAATAAATGATTTTTGACTTGGATGCAAATTCTATAGATTGGTCCTACTTTACCTATTCTATGATAATATAGTTATGTATGTTATTCTGGACCTACTCAAAAGTTACGTTTCTAAAACGATTTTTAGCTTTATTCCAACATATAGAATATAGCCCGAAAGCTATCGAACTGTTCTTTTTGATTTCCTTCCCATAACTTTAATGAACGATGCTATGACGTAAAAAAATGTGTTTGTCGAAAAAAATCACTGTGTTGGAGTTACACAAGTTTTACAATTGTATAGAATTTTTGCTTCCTTGGCAGATTGCGCCTAAAATGTTACGCCTATAGTCGCCTCGGTCAATTTAAATGGTAAAAACCTTAGAAGTTGCCACTTGTCACACATCAAGTGCATAGAAATAGTTTTATGAAATCAAAAAAAAGGAAAAAAGTGTCAATTTGGAAAATCATTTTTAACATCTAGTTCCCTGGGGCGTTTTAACTAATATCCTCAATTTATGGGAAATCAAAAGAAACACATTGTAAAATTACATTACAGACATAGTCATTATCATCATCATCATCATTTCAGCCATAGGACGTCCACTGCTGAACATAGGCCTCCCCCAGTGACTTCCAGATTGGCCGGTTGAAAGCGGCTCGCATCCAGCGGCTTCCTGCAACCGTTACCAGGTCGTCTGTCCACCTTGTAGGTGGACGTCCTACGCTGCGCTTGCCGGTACGTGGCCTCCATTCCAGAACCTTTCTGCCCCATCGGCCGTCAGTTCTACGTGCTATGTGCCCCGCCCACTGCCACTTCAGCTTGCTTATCCGTTGGGCTATGTCAGCAACTTTTGTTCGTTTACGAATCTCCTCATTCCTGATTCGATCCCGCAAAGAAACGCCGAGCATAGCTCTTTCCATAGCACGCTGTGCAACCTTGAGCTTTCTTATGAGGCCCATAGTGAGAGGCCACGTTTCAGTTCCACAGACATAGTACAAAAACATTAATTACACAAACTATTTAAGAAAATAAGATCGACAATACACATTTTTTTAATAACATTGTAGTTTTAAAGATCGCTTTTAGCATTATGATCATACCCGTATATTATTTTGTTGTATTAGTAAAAACCTATCACATTTTTTAACCTAACAACCCAATTGCTTTATTAAATAGGTAGGTCTAGGTGTGATACGAAATTCTATAATTTCAAATTCAGAACCCAGTTTTAACTCAAATAAAATACAATTCTAAAATATTTAGAACGCAAGCTTTTAGTTGATGAATTGCATGCCCGCTAAAATAATATAGGCAGGATAATTTTATTATTGCAATGAAATAAATTGCACGAATTTGTGTGAAATTCATTTTACAACGATGCAGAGTGAATTATTTCGTTGCGCGAATTTGAAATGGCTTGATGTGGTGTGCTCGTTAATGTCTCTTTTAGGATTATGTTTCTGAGTTAGACTTCGAACTAGTTAAAATTAAGTAATGGATCTACAGTAATGGTCGAATTACATTTGCGAATTCCGTGTCTCAAATATATGGTCAAATTGAATTCGGGTTTAATTTGAAAATTAAGTTATTGATGCCGATCGGACTCCCCAAGATAGAACAATAGAAGGATGACTTAGCCATACTAAATCGAAGAAGGATTAAGTTAATTATCAAGATAATGATAATTTAACAGTCATAGTCTATCTAAATCATATCATGGTAATAGTCAAAAATGTACCATGCTTAAGTGGCAGTGGGCTGGTCATATCTGTTACAGAACCAATAAAAGGTGGAGTTCTCGAGTGCAGACCATGTCTCTGAAAACGTAACGTAGGATGCCCCTCCAGCTCGATGGACCGACAAACTCGGGAAGATGGCTGTTAATGGCTGCATGAAAAAAGCGGTAGATCGTGTTTTTTGGCACTGTTTGGGGCTTACATCCAATAGTCGACTGCAAAGAGCTGAGATGATGATGATAATGACAGTCATAGTTCGAGGCTTGTAGAATGTACGTAGTTACCATTCCTTTAACCAAAACTTTTTTATGCGAAAATAAATTTACCCTGTACAAATTTTGACAGGATGAACAAACTTTGAAGACGTCTGACACTAATAAAATCGTCCAATGCACTCTGCGAAAATAACTTTTACTACCGATCGATTAAAAAGCTACAAAACGCATCGAAAACATGCATTTGTTTTATATTTTTTACATGTTTATTTGTATTGCTTCAACTAATCAGAAATGTATCTTAGATGAATGTAATACGATTAATTTTATATTTGAAGGATTTCAGAGGTCTTCGTTCTAATTCAGTGATACATTGGACGAGTGAGAAGTTCTGTTGTCTACTTACAGTTTTATTATCTGAGAAGGTTCCGTAGTATTTTTAAATTATGCTTACAGTCTTTTGATTTAAATATAAACGTAAAATATAACATAAATGGAATATATATATAAAAATAACTAAAGCAACGGTGGCATAAAACAGATTCTGAGACATAGAGTAGATGGCAGGGCACAAAATAAGTACATACCCGTTCTCAATATAGGTATTTTATGCTGGGGTATATACGAGTAATATGCCAGAATTCAACAAGATACCAGGGCACAGAATATATGCCGGGCACATAATAGATTCTACGGCACAGAATAAAATGCCGGGGCACAAAATAAGTGCATGCCAGTTTTGAATACACTTTTACCGGAGTATATAATATGCCAAGACACAAAATAGATGTCAGGACATAGAATAGATGCTAAGCACTTATTAGATGCCGCGGCACAAATTAGATGCCGAGGATAATGTATCGTGAACCCGGATCTTCTACTAAAGCAGGGGAACAGTTTATTGCTAGTTCATGATGTCGGAGGTTTAGCTATAAGTTGTCCTACCTCATACAAAGGAAAAAAACATTTGATATGACTTACCTACTTATTGCTTGTACGACCGTCTTTGTGTAGTTCCGGACTACATACCCAAGCGGTCGAAGTGCTGATTCCCGTAAGAGGCAGTTTTTTCAGAATTATATACATATTTCAGTAAACATTTATGTACTTTATTCCTTAAAAACATTGACCTTTTCCTGCCACCTGGCAGGCGGTGAATCACAACGTTGTTAGAAAACATGCATTTTAAAATAATACTGATGTGCATCAAACCATTCAAACGATCCGGTTTTATTGACTGTAGGTCAAAAGGCAATAGTTTCTCCTAAAACTAGGATCATAATTAAAACGTTCCCCGACTTACAACGGATTAGTAAAGCGCTAGGTGAAAATTTTACATCCAATAATTCATAGCGAACTTTATTATCTAGTACCTATCAGTTTCAAGTTCTATCATGAGTACAGTCAAAGTTAATGATAAACAAAGTATGTAAAACGCATTTGCACATGCATGCGCTCTTAAAAACATATAGATAGATAATCTGAAACATTAAACATCCATATTATAACTATAAATCAGTCTACGTGTCCAGAGGTGCATCACTGAAACAGGCAGAGTGCACTGCACTTAGACTCACGTACACCAAACGAAAATATACTTTATTATTGAAACACAAAGTGCATTCTAAAATGAATAACTAAACGGCAGTTACAACCTTTTGTTTCGGTAACTTTACATGTATTGAATATTCTGAAATCAGCTTTAACCAAATTAAGGTAAGATTCAATTCTGAATACAGGTGACAAGGTCTTCAGTTTCACGGTCCGAAATCTGCTAATCTAATTTCGCTCATGCGGTGACTTGTCAAAAAGAGCATTTTGTATTGAAGTCTGGTGTTTTTAACGCGTTTTGACTTGAGTTTAATAAAAATGACCTCAACAGGATCGTCCCTGTAAATATTTGTGCGACGTTCGCGCGAACTAGTGAGAGATTAGCAACTTTTGAATTTAAAATTGTTACATTTTTTCCGAGACTTGCACAATAAAGTTCTTTGGTAGGTATAGGGTGTTAGGTAAATGGTATACCTATCCAAATTTTAACATATGCATATAAATGCTATAGTAAAGTCAGAAAATGGATATCATCATATTTTTCATGCAAAACTTAATTTTCAGAATCCGATTTGTATGATATTTTTTAATGATGACAATAAATTTCTTACTTCACCATAGTATTATATGCATATGTTAACATAGGCTAGCTACGGCTAGATATACCATTTACCTAACACTCTGTACATAGGTTCTTTTTAACCAAAAACAATTGCCAATTTCCTGTGTCAAACTCTACCAAACGTGATCACAGTTTGAACTTGGTTCAAACATTTGATATCGCCATCAATCAAAGTTAAGCCTCGCTGATAAGCAGTGATCGGAATAGGTAGATTGATTTGATGTACTTTGGTAGTGCTAGCATAATATGGATGTCTTTTTTTTTTAAACTGATACAAAGAAATTCCGAAATCCGAGAGGCATGTCCATATTAACATCAATGTTTGAGATTATTAACCCCGAATCAATACCTATTCCGATCACTGCTGATAAATTGTCATTAAGATAGGATGCCTGGCCAAAAATATGCTTTTAGATCTTTTTGACGAAAATGAGACGTCAATCGGCAATTGTTAGAATCTCAAATGATAACAAGGAAAAATATTGCTACCTGGGTTATGAAAGTCATATTGTTGTAATGTATTTAAGTGTATCAATCGTAAACAAGTTGCCGTAGTGAAAACTGCTTTTTTCAGTGCTATATATTATATGTGTAATGATTAAAAGAATTAATGTTTTACTAGCTGACATGACAAATTTCGTACCGCCATTAAACGTTGAAATTAGTCGCAAAATCAATTTCTGAACGCATCCTGTTTGATAGGTACAGTTTGTATAGGAAAATAAAATAGTAGTTTTTACTGCTTCCCTTGAAATTTCTTTATATTTTTCTCACCTTTAAAACCTTCCTTGGACGTCTACAAATATTCCAAAAGCAAAATTAGCTAAAGCAGTCTAGTAATTTTTGAGTTTTTGTGAGACAAACAAACGTCAATTAATTTTAATTTAAATTAATATACTTACAGTGGGCTCTCAATTCATTTATGAAAATATTATGTACATTCGCAAAAACCTGCATCTTTTCCCTAAGAAAAGTGACAAACATAATTTTAATACCTAGAATAAAGATAAACTTGCTGTTTCAAATTTCAGACTGCATAAAGTGAGTAATTCGTTCATGGGGAAATGTATTCGCTTTTTTAACAAATAACCACAGTCTATTGTTGAACTACCCATGTTTGAGTTTAAATCGCATGTTAAGATTATTTTGATGAAAAAGGGTTATTATACTGTTAATGACTATTTAAATGACAAAAATGTCTGGAAGTAAATACTGCCCTGCTCGCACAGGTATACATTATTTTCTTTTCCTTTTTTTTGTGGCAGCTAGTGGTGACTGAGTTTGTTCCGGCGTTTCTTCTCAGCACTTGCCAGATTGTCTGTGTCTTGTCTCGAAGCGCTAGTAGGGCCCAAAAAATAAGGAGACATGTTCTGCCCCATATGGGCCAATAATGTTATTATTGACGTTCATAAGTGGCAGTTTTCTGCTCTAAACTGAATAAATGATTTTTGACTTTTGACTTTTTGTATAAAATTGTTTTAGAATTTTTAAAGAGCTGTGGATTTTGAATTTAAATATAAAACAAATAAATGAAATTTGTAGAAAGCTGAAATCTTGTTAAAATTTAAGATTCGTATGAAAAGAGTTTAATCAGTACCTACACGAGTTGATATAATACAAAAAAATATCGGCCCGTCAGTCAATACAAAAGCAAAAAGATGAAATCTCAATTTCCGTTCATACCGGTCCCGAATAAATTGAATATTATTGACATGGCATTACATATTGACAGAAAAACGAATATGACACTTTTGATACATTGCCGTTTTATTGTTAATATCATCTGTTTTTTAATTTGGTATTTTAAAACTATTCAGATTTTTTCCTATACTGGTAGTAATATGACGATATTAAATGCCTTTTATAGTTATAGCTCAACGGAGAGTACAAAATAAATTTTGATTTCATTGAGAATGTCTAAATGATGCTGTAAGTTAGTTCACAAATATGATGTGGATAGGTCGGTGCTTGCTATTATTTAAACAAATTAATAGCGGAGCACACTTCTTTTATCATATTACATATGTGACATTAAACCTATTTAAATATCGATTGATTGAAATTTTAAAATATTGTTTAATGATTGTAAATGGAATGCTGATATTGTTAAGATTAATTTTATCAAATAATTGAGTTCACGAATGTCTCTTATAGGTTATAATGTAACTATTTTATTACCATCTTTTTATGCCTATTAACTGTACTGCTATTGGTTTACATTATAAAGTGAATAAATAAATATGAATATGAATAATATTAATTACGAGAGAGAGAAAGTCGAAGTAAAGTTGCCAAGATCAAAAAACAATATGTTGATTAATTTTAGTGTTGCCAACATGTATTTTGCGGCACAGCCGTATCCTTTTTTAAAGTTAATTTAGAAGTCTTATTTTTTCACCGCTTCAAGTGATTATAGTAAGTATGATTTTAATTTCAACTCGATACATTCAAGCGTTCTTGAGATAAAGGATCTTTACAAACATACGGACAGACAGATGGACAACAAAGTAATCCTATAAGGTTTTTTCATTTTGAGGTACGGAACCCTAAAAAAACATTTTGTACATGCTTTAACAAAAAAATCATTTTTTTTTTGTTTAAGCATAGTTTTCAATTTTTTTGTGTAATAAATAGGTTACTGTACAAATAAAAAAGTTCTTTCCAGCTATATAGTCTAGGACTAGACAGTGGACACTGGATACATCTGTCATGTATAACGAACTTTAAGCAAACACAATGACCACAATTCAAATTACTTTAAGTCCATCGTTTGTAAGTGTTTTACATTTAATTATTTTTTAAATAAACAACGTTTAACCCTTAATACAACTGCTGTTAAAATAAAACAACTTTTATATTTGACTAACAACAAAAAAACAAATGATTATGGAACGAAGTGTGGAACATCTATTTTTTATTCGAGACTAGTCTCATAGAAAAATGGTTGTATTTGATTATCAATTTACAATAAAATAAAATAATTAAATAAGGCCAAATATGTAGCCAGTTTAAGTGGCAGTAGGCCACAAAAAGTCGCCTCTCCATACAAAGTATTTATTGATTTATTTAAACTAAATTTGTTCAAATGGCGGACTTAATGCTAAAAGAATTCTCTACCAGTCAACCATAGGGCCATACGAGATGGTATGGGGGGTGCAACAAAAATAGAAATGGTATTAGATACAATCTTACAAAACTAAAGCAAACTAAGTATAAATATAATATAACTAAGACAGTTATTTACCTCAACAATAATGTGTGGGAACTCCATTTTTTTTTGTATATGTATTTATAAGCTGTTAACCCTAATGATGAAAGGCGGAGTAAACGGGTTCACGAATAGAGACCGCGCCTTGGCAAACGCGATTGACCGACGACCTTAGGAAGATGGCTGGCAGTGGCTGGATGAAAAAAGCGGGAGATCGTAATTTTTGGTGCCCTTTGTGGGGCTTACGTCCAGCAGTGGACTGCAATAGGCTGACATGGTAAACCTTAATAGGGTCATACCCTAGAGACGGTCAGAGGAAAAGAGGTAGACCCGATCTGAAGATGGGAATCTATGTAAAGCAAAACAATTTACCAACGTATCATCATCATCATCATCATTTCAGTCATGGACGTCCACTGCTGAACACAGACCTCCCCCAATGACTTTCATAGGGGGGGGATTAAGACACGATTGGCAGGCAGGTTGACGAGCGTAGTTTTTTTTAACATTTCGCACGCAGACGCTGCTGCCCGTCTCGTGCTATAGGAATAAGTCGCTTCTTACGATACGCCTCCTGTTGGCGGTGGGGAAGTGTATTCTTTACGGCCGTTCCCACACGATACTACCAGTACCAATGTTTGAATTATGTAATTTTTTTACTTATTATTAATTGTTATTAAAGGCTTTTCGAATTAGAACCATAATGAGCAGAATATTCTGTTAGAACAATTCCCTCATCTTACTCACACTGGAAAGTTGCTTTAGAGATTCGAAATTAGTACTACCCTAAAATGTTCATAGCTGTATTGCAAAACAGATAGTTCTGGTGCGCTTGCGCACTCGTAAAGCGTTTCTGTTTATTTTATTAGCCGATGGTTTACGTTAACGTGCATGTGATTTCAAAATCACCTTGGATGCACCGAGTGTTGATTTTGAACATAATAGGGGAGATGCAGCAGGATCGCTCGGCGTAATGACCGGTTTTTGAAAAAAAATATAATCAGAAAATTAAAAAAACAAGTCATTCTATTACATCTATACCAAAGGTGCTTTTATTAACGGCAGTCGTGTTTCAATTTTTTTATTTTATGATCTCATAAGGCATCACTGCACTACTATTATTAATAATATTAATATACGTATTACATTAGTACATTTAAATATTATTAGTAGTTTAAAAAAAACAATAATTTATTTGAGTGTATTAGTGCCCGGAAGATACATACGTAATACATTTCTTACATGGTAAAATTAAATGAGAAGACCAATTTCATCTCGTAGAGATAATGTCTCAGTAGCTTTTATTCGTAAAGCGCCAGCGAACTTAGCAAAAGTTCAGGGTTCGAGTCCCGATATGCGCGAATTATTACACATATAATAAACACATATAAGTTTGAAGGTAAAAGTGTTTACCTGTAGTGGTCTACCCGTGACCAACGACGGTGCAACGCGTTCGAAACGTCGAGCTGTATTTGAAGGTAACCACTTTTCTCTTCAAACTTTATTTATCGTGATAAATGAAATGACCTGTGTATAATTATGTAATGCGTGAAAATCGCGAATCTTTAAGTGACAATGGACGAATTAGTTTTTTTGCACAATACTTAGTCATTATCGAAAAATAATACAAAAGTAAATCTTTAGGTTTTTTAACTTGGACCTGTAACACGATACGCAGTGTGCAAGTGTGGGTAACAACAAGTTTTATGAACCTAAATAGAAGTGATGTTACTGCACTTGTGTCAACTGTATTTAAACGTGCGATAATTTACACCGTTTGTTGGGATTCGGAAAACTTGGATATTTTGGTTTTGCCAGTTTACGTTTCGATCTCGATCATTTTGGTAAGTGTCTGATGGTGACCGTTAACAGTTTTGAATGATAAATAAACACTGATTTGCTATTGAATTATAAGTAACTATTGAAGGACTTAAAATTGAGGACATTTGCACTTAGTCATCGTCATTTTGTTTTAAACTAAACTAAATTAATTCAAATTAAATTAACTTAGTGAAAAATATATTATGCGCTTTTTACTACTTGTACTCTAGTGTCAAAAAAAAAAACCAAATAAAACATCAAAAGTAATCTTTGCGTGGAAGGTTGGATTTCGTGAATTTTGAAAGTAGGATTTTTTTTTCTTATATGTTCAAATACACACTTTATTATTAGGGTTTAGCCAAACAAAGTGTAAGTATTTTTGCGTTGTGTTATCATGACCTGGAATCCACGCATTAGCCATAAGAAGGCGCTAAATAATAGATTTTGTTAAGATGGTTACAGATTTCTATATTAAAAAAGAAAACACCAGTTTTTTGTCAATCTCGTTTGCTTTTTTATTTCATGCAGACAGACAAAAACGAGTTCTATCCATAATTTATTATTATTATTATTCACGCTGTGTGCGTGTGGGCTTTTCACACATGCAAGGCGTCTACCTACACCCACATAGCTATAATTGTTGGGCTAAAACAATTACACTCCAACATACATGGCCGCTTTTTCACACCAACACTGAAGACTGAGCCTACTGCAGCTTTATCTATTATGTCTAAACACAGAGCAGTTAATTATAGACTAAGTAATGTCTGCTTCATTTGCCATCCATTTCATCTGCAATGTCAGATAGGTTTTGACATGTGTTTCGTCGAAGGTGACCACATTTTGTTTATTTGTTTTGACCTATTAGTACGTGTCGAAGGTAGCAGACAGTTGAATCTGTTTATTTTAATGATTGTAAACCTGCCAAGTGCGAGTCGGACTCGTGCACGAAGGGTTCTGTACCATTATCTACAACATTAGATACTATATTATAATGGAGGAGGCAACAGAAACACACTTTATTATAATAAAGATTTATTTCATTATGTTTTTAGTATTATAGCGGCCACAGAAAAACATCATCTGTGAAAATTTTAACTGTCTAGCTATCACGGTTCATGAGATACAGTCTGGTGACAGACAGACAGATAGCGGGGTCTTAGTAATAGGGTCCCGTTTTTACCCTTTTAGTACGGAACCCTAAAAAAATCACTTGATATTAATTTTAGGCTTGCTGCCAGATAAAGTTCAGTTTTTCTCTGTACCATAATTTCACAAAATGAAAAATATTTTCAAAGCACTTGTCATTTGATGTTCATTAGATTAAGCCAAATTCTTCATACCAATCAGTTTATCATCGTCTTCGTCATGAATTTTATTATTTTGCGCTAGAGTTCTTGGTTCTTTGCTTTCTACATTCAGCTTAGAATTTTTGATATCCAATAACCTTACGGCGAGCAGTGGACTGCAATAGGCTGCCATAATGATGATGATAGCGTTTCACTCAACTATGATATTTTGGTGTTTCGTTTCTCCCATCTTATGAAGGACATCTTACAAGCTTTCACCTTCACTTTACTTTATCTTGGTCACTTTATTTACTGCTGATTTTAGGGATGTAGTCATCTCAGTTTTTATCGTTTTCTATTTTATACTTAACAGTTGAGTCAGGGTGTGATTGGAGTTAGGGCATCTTTATCTCATGACATCAAAACAACTTTATCCAGTACCTCTAAGGGGACACTCGTAAATTTCTTACTTTTAAGACCAAGGCCATAAAGTAATGACTAACGCATAGTAAAGTATGCCTCTATAATATTTATGTATAATAACCAATATTTATATAAATGCATTTATACGTCCCGTTGCAAGGCACAGGCCTCACCTCAACTATAAGGCGGCTTGGGACATACTTCACCACGCGGGCCCAGATTGATGAAGGAGAGGTGTTCTAAGGCCAGAGACTTACTGACAGATGTTATTAAGCCACCCTAAGGCCTCAGACTGTGCTTTACGACTAGTATCAAGCGATATTGGCCAGGAGAACCGAAGACTCCGTGCTTCGGGCACGAAGCAAGGAGATGCTTGTGACAAATGTCACAAAATGTGGTTACAATGGTCACAAATCCAATCACAACTGTAGCGTAGGTAGCTTATCTTTGGTAATCACTACCAAATCGCTGCAACCACTAAGCTACAAGCACCTCTAACGCATATTTAAAACAATTTTGCAGCATTGATAACAATTCCATTAAGTTTATTAATAAATTAGAAACAAGGAAGTCCTAGTCCAGTCCAAGACGAGTTAATGTAGTCTGGCACGTTCAATAATTGCCTCCAAACGTCAATATCAATAACAACCTACAATTTAATCTATATCCAGCAATTGATTACCGCTTGGCAGAAGCTGAGCTATAAAATTTATTTTCGTGCTTACGTACTGCAGAAACAAGCTTGTTTATTATATTAAAAGGACGTTCGGGTCGAGAACCGAGGAGTCTGTTGAAATAAAAACTAGCTGAAGGTGGTTTGTAAGTCTGAATGGTATCAACAATGAAGTGTACGTCACTATTGCTAGCATCAACTTCTCGAGGTAGCTGAAGATTAGCGACGAACTATTTATATTTTAAATAATCTTATATTTTTCTGATCTTGTCTTATATTTTTTCCATATTTCTACCCATGACGGAACTGAGAAGGTGAATGTGTTTAGGATGAAATAAATAGAAATGGATGGTACCGCCGTGCCGCTTTTTTGCTCGACTTAGCGGAAGCACAGATAAACAACAAAATTTAAGATTTTGGAATAACGCCGAATGTAATCTTTGTAATATAAAATGAATTAATTAAAATTTTAAACCCCCGACTAATAAGACGTAAGTGTTAGGACCTTCGGTGGTGGGAGATGTTAATTATAGTAAAAAACAGACTGTGTAATAAAAAGAGTATAATCCAAGATTAATTAAGGAAGATACAGTGACCGCACACTTGAAAGGCTATGAAGGGAGTGTTCGACCGAGCATCGATATTCGCTCGCGAACGTTGCACGCTGTCATTCGCCGCCATACGCCGATCCTCATTCACAAGCCCCTCCGCATATACTATGCCCGTGCGTGGATATAAGTAACCAACGTGACTAATTGAAATTTGTTGGTTTCGTAAATAATTGAAGTCTTTAATTCATATTCCTAATTCAGTGCACATAATGGCAGCCGTTGACGGATTCTCTTTGATAACGCCTTTTAGACAGGTGATTTCAAAATCTTAATCCATTTTCTGTTACAGAGATCATTTATTTTGAAGGTTATTTGGTAGAGCTTTAGTTTCATGCAATCCCACCCAATTGAAAGTCCCACCAAATAAAACAAAATTGTTTATCAGAAGCTGTTAAATAATGGCCATCAAGATACTTAACAAAATACCTACATCTCTGACTGACTTGCTAATGAATCTGTTTAAGAAAAAGTTGCACCACTGGCTCTTAGAAAAATGTTTTTATACTGTAAATGATTTTTTTTATTTGTAATTACTATTTAAATCTAATATTATTATATTTTTGTCACATTTTTTATTTTTATTATTAATATAATTATAAATACTTATTGTGCTAAATTTAATGTAGTTTACCATTCTAAAATGTACTTATCTTTTAATTTTTACAAAAAATATTTGCATGTCTGTCCGGGTGGTCAGAGCATGCTGAGCCTAAAAATTTGCACCATAAGACGTCCACTGCTCAACACAGGACTCACACAATTACTTTCATCAGGGGGCCATAATACTCACCACGCTTGGCAGGGGGGTTGACGAGCGCAGTTTTTTATAACATTTCGCACGCAGACGCTGCTGCCCGGCTTGTGCTACAGAAATTAGTCGCCTCTTACGACACGCCTCCTGTTGGCGGTGGGGAAATGTATTCTTTACGGCTGTCTCCACACGGCGCATCTGTACCATGCTTTACAAAACTATTTCATTTCATTTCAATCTGGTTTGAATCCGTATGTAAGTTTATCATTTATCAGCTAATATTTTTTACGTATATTGGATGCCGAATGGTTTTATGAGACAGTGTAACAATAACATTTATATTTTGTTTCGTTTCATTGGACTGACTAGCTGAGGGGTTAAATGAGACAAACAATTGGTTAGTTTGCTAAAAAAATCTAATTAGTCCGTCAGTTGGATTAATTGAAAATATTGGACACGTATTTTTTCTTTTCTCAATCAAACAAAAACTTATGAAGATATCGCCCGTTAAATTTCCGCGTAACGTCACGCCTTGCGACACTTTTTAGCAAGGCGGTACATCACGTGCAAACTTTGATGCGCTTTATCTTCGTCACTAGAAAACTAGCATATTGTTGTAGTGATAAAACTGTTAATATAATAAAACATTTTACTAGCAACCGGCGTAGGTAGGTAGGTTGGTGAACCTCTTACACACCATTCTTATGAATCAGCCTACGTATTTATAAAAACTGTATCCAAATCCCTACAGTAGTTTTGAAAATAAGGATAACAATAACAGATAACGTAATGAAATATTTCGTTTATATGTAAAAAACATGTATTTAATATAAAATATACCTATTTCATGACAACACTAACAAAGATAGGAGTTAATAAAAGTAAATGAGATTTCACTTTACTTTTTTCACAAATAAAAACATGAAAAAAAAATTATGAAGGGGCGGTATGAAGTCTTCTTTTTCATCTATACGGTCAATCCCGGTTTCGTCCAAAGCCATTGCTTTGAAGCCCAAGGTCCGCTTTCCTTGATTTACTCCTCCACTTCGCACGGTCTTGAGCGTCTCTAGTTGTGAGATCACCGGGACAGCTAGTATCATTATAATTGAACATTGTTTCGAAGTATGATAGGTAGGTACATCAAATTATACCTGAAGGAATAGATAATATACTACTTTCACTCATTTGCTAAGCTTAGTGACATTAATTAAATGACACTCATTCCTCGTGTAAAAAACGATAAATTCTATACTTAGTAATTTTATGTTCTGCGAAAACTTCGAAGTAAGAGCAAACAGTTTTCCTGATTCTGCGCAACAAACCGATGAATTCCACGAATAATAATTCATAATAAAAAATGACAGAGCGTATTTATCACATCTACCAAACCTGAAAACGTTTATTATAGTGATGGGACATGACCGATGTTTAAAGTAATCGATATTTGAAAATTCGTTAATTGTTGACGATATCACGGCACGTTCTTCTTTTGTGCAGATATCTTGCAAACACAATGGTTAAGCAAAAAAATACTAAAACGATATTCGCAAACCGACGAAATTCTTGGTAAAAAGTTTTAATAATTTAACCCTGTTCCTGTGTTATTAATAAAATTGTGATTTATTTTTGCTGCATGTTCTTTTTTATGGCAAACCTGTAGGTACGTCATTCATATACATACCAATCCAAAATTGTCATTAAAGGTCTGAGTTGGAAATTGAAAATTAGCAGAAATTTATTCAACCAGTATAAGTGGTTGAAAAAGTAATTGGAATAATGTGGGTGACTATAACCAGCATTTTTTATCGACTAGTGTAATTGTTTGCCGTAAAACCACGTTCCTAGTGTC
Source organism: Anania hortulata (assembly GCA_963576865.1). NCBI lineage: Eukaryota > Metazoa > Arthropoda > Insecta > Lepidoptera > Crambidae > Anania > Anania hortulata. Next base: position 1,977,782 of record OY756407.1, read on the forward strand.
GCAGTATCCATCCGGAAGTCCGTCATTAGAGTGGAATCTTGTGCGTTTTGGTAGCGCGCCAACTTCACGGCTATCTGTTTGCTTGGACTCGCGTTTTGTTGTGACTGTGACCATATTGAATGTTTAGTTGTTGTAAATAAAGATTAAGGATTGGATTAATTCCTAAATTAAGAATCAAATTAGTATGTAGGGTTCGTCCATTGGTTTTATGGATTACATAAGTACATAAATAATTTCACAATCACACCAATTATCTAGCCCCAAACTAAGCAAAGCTTGTACCATGGCAACAAGATAACGGATAAACATAAGGCGAGTACTGCCCCTAATATTGGAAACATCACATACATTGCTCTGATCCTATGGTAAGTAGCTTAAGCACTTGTGTTACAGAAATCAGAAATAACGACGGTACCACAGCACCCAGACCCGAGACAATATAGAAAACATTCATAAATACTTTTATAAAGACTTAGGTACAAACGTTTGTGCTCATCACTCAAATATTAAATGTCTCGAAAGTTTGGACCTTAGATCATAGAAATAAGTTTGGACAATCTCAAATGTTATTAATAATCTCGAATTAATTTCTAAGAACGCATTTTATTACTTAATTTCCTTTAGAGGATTATCAAATTTGTTGTATTTTTAATTTAAGAGACCAACATTAAAATAAAAAATAACTACCTATTATATTTGCAACATAACTCGTTACACTATTTTTTTAAATATGAAAAAAAAACGCTGCGTCTTCTTCATGGTCGCCTTTAAAGAACCATTCTTGCATTTAAAAATTCTGCGAGCTATGTGACCTACCTAGGGTGTCTTAATCGTATTAAAGTTATATGGAGAAACATTTTTTGCAGTGTCAATGTTGGCTCCAAATAGAAAGACGTTTTGTTTGAATAGTAGAATCACACCCTCATAGGAAATTTAAATATAATAGTTATATTATGGACTCGGAGTAGCAAAAGAAAATGTGGTTCGCACGAGTACGAAATTTGATGCGACGTATATCAACTATCATTGTATTATTGGTTTTATTTATCATGTCAGCCTATTGCAGTCCACTGCTGGACGTAAGCCTCCCCAGAGAGCGCCACAGAGCACGATCTCCCGCTTTTTTCATCCAGCCATTGCCAGCCATCTTCCTAAATTCGTATTGCTCTTATTCATAAATACTTAACACCTAACGAGAGTTGTAAATTGGCGGTCATATGCTATAAGCGTCCGTCATTTATGATAAATGCTTGGTCACATTGGATATTTATGGTCACGCTGGTCACAAATATTTTTTTGTATAAATTTAAAAAAAGGAATTCCACGAAAGCAAATCTTAAATCAATTGAGAAAATTTGACGTCTTATAGTATAGTAGGTTGACGAGCTGTTGTCTGTACGTAAGGTGCAATTTAGCAAATGAAATATAAATATAAAGTGGTTAACCCTTAAAAAATAACAGTATTTGCAGATTTTCGAAATTTCATTTCGTTACCCGATTATTACTAATAAAGCCTCTTTCATAAAATAATGCACTTATTTGTGAACAAATGAATTTTTTTCATAGTTTGTCAATACAATTGAATGTGACGTTATTGACAATAAATGTCTAAAATGTCCGGTCACATTGAGAAAATGTCTAATTTGCTCGGTCATATTGGTCAGACAAAACTAGAGTTGTAAATTGACGGTCATATGCTATAAGCGTCCGTCATTTATGATAAATGCTCGGTCACATTGGACATTTATTGTCACGATGGTCTCATATTTTTTTTAGTGTAAACCAAAAAAAAAAGAAGAATTCCTCAAAGTAAGTCTTAAATGTTATGTATTTTACAATAAAAACATACAGTAAAACATGTAATTTGGTCTGGATTGAACAAAAACAAAAACTTGCGCGTGACGCTTTTCTAGCCTGTTCGTGCAGAAAGATGAATTAATTTTAGAAATTTCATTTCGATAAAGATCATCTCTACTAAAGCCTGACTTTCTTAAATAATGCACTTATTTGTGACCAAATGATTTTTTTTCATAGTTTGTCAATAGACTTGAATGTGACGTTATTGCCAATAAATGTCTAAAATGTCCGGTCACATTGAGAAAATGTCGAATTTGCTCGATCATATTGGTCAGACATTTATAACATGACGGACACTTTACAACTCTACTTCTAACAAAATACTAGCTAGTATAAGTAGTAATATATATTAAAATATCAAAACGAATCAAAGGAGCCCAAACACGAAGGTTAACCTTTTAAACTCTTAAAAAGTTAAAATACTTCAACTATACGTAGTTTCTGAATAGTACCAGTATCCACTTCCTGACTAGATCAGATCAACATGATGTTGTCAAATTATTGTATTGTCATCCCAATGTCAAATCCTTACAAAGTTTTAAATCGATATGTCACTTAGAAGTAAGTTGAAAACGACTTCCAAGATTTGATTACTTAAGTAGTTAGTTACAAGTGTAGCTAATGTAAGTGTGTAAAAAGTCACAAGATCAACTCTCTTTAGGAAAACCGGTCAACAGATTTTCGTGAGATGATAATCATCATCATCATCATTTCAGCCATAGGACGTCCACTGCCTCCCATTGACTTCCAGATTGGCCGGTTGGAAGCGGCAGATAATAATTTTTTTCAAATTATTTGGTTGTAATACTTTTTTGAGTATATATAAAGAATATTTTATCTGTTTAGGTATCCTTGTATAGTTCTTGGCAAAAATTTTAAAAATCACGTATACGTCAAATAGCTAGGATAAAATAAATAAAAGTGGCCTTCGTTTCTAACTGTACTCTGCAGGGTCATGGGTTCATACCGTAATTGCAATAGATGCAGTAAGTCCAAAAATAAAATTTACAGTAGAGTCACCGGTAGGTCTACCAACCTGAAAATAAAGAATAACTACTTAAACTCTACTCATAGAGTTCATTATAATTTGAGTAAAAATTTAAAACACAGAATTGCCTGCAACACAAGTGTAACCTACTATGTTGTAGGCAACAGTCGTAATTTTTTCTTTATCTACCTCTATTTTTGTGCCTTGTGGGGAAGGCCGTAAAGAATACACTTCCCCACCGCCAACAGGAGGCGTGTCGTTAGAGGCGACTAATTCCTGTAGCACGAGACGGGCAGCAGCGTCTGCGTGCGAAATCTTATAATAAACTGCGCTTGCCAACCCGCCTGCCAAGCGTGGCGAGTATTGGCAATCCCCTCTGATGATAAGTCATTAGGGAGGCCTATGTTCAGCAGTGGACGTCCTATGGCTGAAATGATGATGACCTCTATTTAAAAAATAAATATATGCATAGATACTTGCTGTATTGTACTTTATCAAAGAAGTCAGAATATTATAAATATAATGGGCTAGTTTCCTAAAAAAATCTAATTAGTCCGTTAGTTGGATTAACAGATAATATTGGACACGTATTTTTTCTTTTCTCAATCAAACAAAAAGTGATGAAGATATATCCCATTATAGTTCCGCGTAACGTCACGCCTTGCGACACTTTTTAGCAAGGCGTGACGTCACGTGCTTACTTTGATGCGCCTTATCTTCGTAATTTTTTGTTTGATTGACAGCAGACAAAATAAGGGTCCAATTCTTTTTGATAATCAAACTGACGGACTAATTAGAATAATCTTTTTTTGACCCAGGAAACTAGCCTATTATTGTCATTATTGATTTCGAAAATTTGATGTTTTGCTGTACTGTACGAGGTTACGACGATTTACGCGACTGCACCATAAGCTCTGGCAAGTTTTAATTTCTTTAAATATTAAATGCGAGTAAAGTTAGATATAGCTAAATGACAACAACTTTAAAGATCTATGTCATCATCATCATCATCATAATCATTATTTCAGCCATAAGACATCGCTTGCTAAACATAGGCCTAACTAACCAGTGACTTCCAGATTGGCCGGTTGGAAGCGGCCTGCATCAAGCGGCTTGTATGGCTATGTATTGCTTCTAATTTATAAGTTGACTCAGGGGGTAATTTTACTGCTCAAATAAAATAACTTTTTATACACAATAACAATAATTTATTTTGGGACCAATATCGAAATCACAACTCCCTTGAGAGTGTCGAAATTCGATTTACCGTGTAAGTTCCTAACTTTTAAAAAAAAAAAAACAATTTTTTCACGGTCTACGTGAGTTTTCTGTTTGTAAATGTATTGTGGTCATACCCACTCGTTTCCGAGTGACAAAATAAAAACACAATGATTGCATGCATAATACATCCTGCCAATAAAATCGAAGTACGGACTAGGTATTGAGTTAATGTCATTTGGTTTACGATCTTAGCTCGGTTCATTTACCCTGCTAGAAACAGATTTAAGAGAAAATACGTTGAGGTGAATCATTTCTGAGCTGGTATTTCTGCAAAATTAAAGATAGACGTATTATCTACACAGTCTGTATGTATTGCAATAAAAAGAATACTTCAAAGCAAATATAAAAAAAAAGCGGATAAGGGCGTGTCGAACTCGGGCACCGAGGATTGTGTACCAACTTATAGCTATGTTAACAATTCGTCTTTAACGGAAATCGAATTTTGAAGATATTTACTGAATTTACGATTTTGTTAAAAAAAAAATATTACAAATTTACGGTTTTTTGACTTTAGTCTTTACTTTTGCTTTAAGACTGCATCTTACCAAATTTCATGATTCTAGGTAAACGAGAAGTTCCCTATTAATTTTGATTCCCTTGAGTGTGTCGAAATATGGCGGTTTTTGGGCAAAAAAGGCATATCTTTTTTTTAAATTTGAACTGTACCTCTACGCGTTCCCGAGATAAAAGATTTTGACAGACAGACAGACGGACGGCCAACAAAGTGATCCTATAAGGGTTCCGTTTTTTTCCTTTTGGGGTATGGAACCCTAAAAACCGGCCAAGTGCGTGTCGAGACATGCGCAATGTAGTGTTCCGTAGTTTCTCAGTACAAAATCATAAATTTTGTTTTATAAGTACTTTTTACAGAAGTTAAAATATAATATATTAAAATTTCCTTTTAACTAAGGCTAGGGCTAAATGGCAGACGACCGTCTGGTGTAGTGGTCCGCGCTCCAGACTACTAAGCCACCGGTTGCGGGTTCGAATCCCGCAAGGTGCAAATGTTTGTGTGATGAGCACGAGCATTTGTACCTAAGTCATGGAGGTTTATAAATGTATGTAAGTACGTTTATCCGTTATCTAGTCGCCATACAAAATTTTCTTAGTTTGGTACTGGATAATTGGTGTGACTGTGAAAACAATTTATTTATTATTATTAAATAACGTTTCGATGCTAAAGTGACCCGTTATTGTTCGTTTTTGTGCCTTATGCAGGTCGAACATTTATGTTCTTATGTAGGTACGATTATTTAAGTGAAATTTTATGCAATTTCTTTACAAGAATGTCTTTAACCACATACTGCTTGGAGGTTCTTGTGGCTCAGTGGAGGCAGCGCTTTGGCAGTGATTACCAAAGCTAAGCAACCAACGCATAGGTTGTGAGTGGATGGGTGACCATTCCGACCATTTAGGTAAAATTAATGACAAGCATCTCCGTGCTTCGGAAGGCACGTTAAAAGTTGGTCCCGGCTAATATCGCTTGATACTAATCGTAAAGCCTAGTCAGAGATCTTAGGGCGTCTTGATTACATCTGACAGTAAGGTTTACAACACCCCTCCACCAATCAGCAATGGGCCCACGTGGTTGAGTATGGCCTAAACCATATTATAGTTGAGGTGAGGCATGTACAGTGTGTAGTATACAGGGTTACATTGCAAAGGGGTGCCAAATCTTTAGGAGTGGCTAAGAATCAGTAACTCTAACGAACTATTCATTCTTGGGGAAATGAAATGTATGAAATGTATTAAATTTTTAATAAAGTTCTACAGACTCTTGTTGAACTACCTGTACATGAGTTCAAAATTCACATTAAAAAAACCTTATGAAAAAAGGGTATTATAAGGTAGACGATTATTTGAACGACAAGAGTGCATGGACTTAACCTGCTTAGCTCGCACTTACTTCATGTCTTGTAACTGTATTTCCTGTAAAAAAGGCTGACAAAGGTGACTGAGTTTGTTGCGCCGTTTCTTCTCATCACCAGCCGATATGTAGTCCCGAAGCGGTGGTAGGGTAAAGCTATATTTTGGGACGTGTATAAGTGCCCGGAAGAGGGCCTATATACTGAATAAATGAGTACGCCTCTGATGAATGACGGCGCGGCTTTCGTAATCTCTCTTTTGACTTTATTTTTGGATATTTTAAAGTAATTATATTGGACAATATTGGACATCACATACATTGCTCAAATCTTATGATAAGTAGCTTAAGCACTTGTGTTACAGAAATCAGAAACCACAACGGTACCACAAAACCAAGACCCAAGACAATATAGAAAAGTTATTCTCTGCAGTGACCGACCGGGAATCGAACCCGGGACCTCAGAGATAGTGACACCAAGTCCGGTATGTTCGCCTCTCGGCTACGGAGGTCGTCATATCTTCGGTTGTCAATTTTTTTTTCGTAACACGATTATTAAAAATAATAACGATTAAGACGCTTCTTTATATTGTTCCTAGATCTTATTTTTTCAATTTGGCACCCATTTGAAATGTAACCATACTTTAACTTAATACTTTAAATTAAATATTTAATGGAATAAAGTCATATTTCACAACAATATACGTGACAATATGAAAATTGTACAAAATATTCAGTTTTATCGAGTCTGGTGTAGGTAGACTCATGTTGAAATAGCGTAGGACGGCGTTCCATTTGAGACTAGATACATGTCAAGGTTACAAACATGCGATTGTAAAGAGTATTTGTTGCCAAAACTGTAGTTTTAACTTTACCCACTTTACGTTTTGGCCCGAAATTTCAGGAATTTCGCAAACATTAAGGGCGACGTTCAAAATGAATTTGGGCCAGATATTTTCAATTCTTAAAGAGGTCATGTCTGAACTTTCATTGCTTATTAGTTTTAATTATCTTTAGCACGCTTGTACACATGACAATCCAAATCAGTTTTTGTTAAGATTGATAGTTAATAAACAAAAAATCCGGCGATATTCGTTTATAAATAAAATGGGGAATATGCATGTTTTTTTATTTGGTCCTAAAATAAATAGTACTTAATTATAATTAATAAAACTAAGAATTTTCGAAAAATATTGATAACTACTTGACTTACAGCGCATTAAAGTCGCGTGTTAGACAAGGAGATGACAAGGAGATCCGATATGTACCCTCATTACACGTCCGCCATACATTTTTCATAATAAAAGTTGTAAAAGAGATAGGTTTACCTTAATTTCTAATTACTATATTACGGTTTTTTTTTACCTGAAATCAATTTTGTTTTAACATTAATTTCATACACTGTCTTATAAATAAAGTAAAAACAATTTTTTTTTTATGCTTCTTCTTCTTCATCCATACGGTCAATCCCGGTTGCGTCCAAAGCCATTGCTTTAGAGCCCAGGGTCCGCTTTCCTTGATTTACTCCTCCACTTCGCGCGGTCTTTAGCGTCTCTAGTTGTGAGATCATTGGCACGCATGTCAGCCCTCACGACGTCCAGCCAGCATTTCTTGGGTCTACCCCTTTTGCCAGGACCTGGCGGTTTTTTTTCATGCATATTCCCTATTAAAGTAAGTACTAGCAAAGTTAGCATTATGACTTTTTATCAGTAACAGACGATTAGAAATGTTTTTCCGATAGTATCATGTAAATACAGATATTTTTGATTATAAATATTCTATGCTATGCAATTGGCGAAACGAGATAATTTATTTTATGAATAATTTTGTTCTCTTTGATTTTTAGGGTTCCGTACCTCAAACGGAAAAAACGGAATCCTTATAGGATCACTTTGCTGTCCGTCTATCTGCCTGTCCGTAAGTCTGTGAAGACGCTTTATCTCAGGAACGCGTGGATGTATCAAGTTAAAATGAAAATAATATACTTATGTCTATCTATAGTCCTTTGAAGCAGTGAAATAATCAAACTTCTAAGTTTTTTTATACACATAGTCACTATAAAGCTCCAGGTCGCACAGCGTGCTATGGAAAGGGCTATGCTCGGTGTTTCCTCATTTTTCATCACGTATTTCGTCATCGAACAAAAGTTCGTTTACGGATCTCCTCCATCAGAAATGAGGAGATCCGTAAACGAACAAAAGTCGCTGACATAGCCTAACGGATTAGCAAGCTGAAGTGGCAGTGGGCGGGGCACATAGCACGTAGAACTGACGGCCGATGGGGAAGAAAGGTTCTAGAATGGAGACCGCGTACCGGCAAGCGCAGCGTAAGACGTCCACTCACAAGGTGGTCAGACGATCTGGTAAGCAAAAATATATAAGTACGGTCGCTTAGATGCAAAAAAACATATATTTGAAACACAAGGGAATCATGGGGTACTTCCCGTTAACCTAAAACTAGAATATTTGACATAAAATATCGTCTTTTACTACAAGTACAGGAACAATCTGAAAACTAAATTTGTAATTAAACTGCGAGACTCGATTCCGGAACTATTTCTAAGATGTACCAATAAATTTGTACAGAACCCTCTCTCAGAGTCCGACTCAATCTTGTCCGGTTTTTTGTCATACTGAGTTTAACTAAAATAGGTTTTTGACAGGTTTTCGGTGGATAATCTAATACACACTTTTACTTAAAATTTGTTCGAAGTTTGAAAAGAACTGAAGCCGCTAACTTAAAAAGACCTAATTTTTCGTCAAAACGATAAGATCTGAGTTCGTACTCTGATTTTATTGACAAAATAACCTACACCAACCAATTGCAAAGGTCACTAAATCAGCGGTACGCTCGTAAACAAACCAATAGAGTATTGCCATCTGGCGGCGGAGCGAGCACACTGCGAACCTTGACCGAATGCGGAGGTCGTTGACCCGGCGCGCGCGCATTGTAAATGCAACGTTCGAGATGTTTTGGTTTTGTTATGCGGAATAAGGATTTTACTATTTGCTTTTTCGTTATTCATGACTAATTAGTGGCCTGATATTTAGGTATGATGACAAATCCACGTGGGATTTCCAGTCTGCCCCTCAGACGCGTCATTGTATGACGGAGATAGGAACTGCCCCCAGATTTGTGTCGAACCTGATTAGAGAGCTTGTAGCTTAGTGGAGATAGGTAGGTAGTGATTACCAAAGTTAGGGTCCCTATGTCGCGGTTATGAGTAGATGGGTGACCATTACGACTTCAAATAGTGATATATCGCACGCTGAGAACGAAAATGACCTAATCCAAAATTTGTGATTTTTGGATAATGAAGAAAATAAGTCGCCTTTTTAATTTAAAATTTTTTGTGTCCTATTAAGTCATATTTATTTTAATGTAAAGTCCTTAATTGATGTTGCTAATAAATCTTTATCTAGTCTAGTTTCATACTGAATAACATGTTAATCAATAATTAAAATAATTATTACATAAACAGTATTTTTTTAAAAACCTTCCGAAAATAGGTCACTTTAGTACTTAAAATAGTGACATTAAAAGTCCCTAATTTGAAATAGGTTTGTTTTAATCTGAGAATTATAAATATTCATTGACTTAACAAAAAATAGACCACTTTAATTCTTAAATATATGTCTAAACCATGGGATCAAAAAAGTCTTCATAATCAGTTATAAATGTTTTAATGAACACACAGTTACAAATTACGTAACATAAAACGTATCAAAAACTTAAAATCAAATAGCCTTATTTTTTGTAACAAAATTAAGAAATTCTCCTTATTTAATAAATATTTAAAAAAGATATAACCTTAAATAGAAATGTCAAAGTACTCTTAACTAGATACTAAATATACTTTAACAAAAATTATATAAGCAAAAGTTAACTTTTTGGTATCGCTTAGGTAAGTAGGTTTTTATTTATGACCCTAGTTATAAATAATCAGGCTACTAGGGCTAGGAACTATCAGACATGTCCTCTTAATCAGTCATAATTACGTTATTAATTGTAAAGTTATAGAAAATTAAAAGTACCTAATCCAAACTAAAAAACAGAAAATAAACTTAGTTCTTTTAATGAAAGTATTAATTAAAGAAGCTTAAAATTTTGACTTGAAGTACTATGAGTACCTAGTAATCACTAGTTATAAAATTTATAGGAAATCATAGAAACTTGCATAGTAATGTGGAATCTGATTGTTTTTCACCAGATTCTTAAGGTCTTTTCGTTTATTTTCTTTTAATAAAATAGGTTCCCCGTACAAGTTTTGTAGAGTAATTTCTTCATATAGCATCATTTTTTTACGTTTGTTTCGCATATTGATTGTTTGGAATGCAGTTTGGGAATAAGAAGTTTTGTATTTTAATAAATAAGGCTCTTCTTTAAGAAATTTTATAACTTTAATATCGTTCCAAATAAGTTTTTTCTTTTCCGTATCCTCATTAAAGTTATAGGCCCACTGTTCTTGCAATTGTTTTAGGTTGTAGAAACAATTGTGGTTCATCTCCCTAACGGTAAAGGGTCTCCCAGATTTTCGTGCACTTTTGATAATTGTGACATACTGATAAGGGGTGTATATAGGACCGGCTTTTTCATTTTTCTTTATTTCTTTTTCTATTAAACTGTGTACATTATCAGCTTCATTGTGGGTATGCCCTTTGATTAGGTACTTGTGAGTAATTGATTGGATATTATTAAAGTGAATCACTGCAAATGAGTATAGACTGGCTATTACTTTGTTCTTGTTCTGCCCCGTACAATTGTCTGAATAAAAAATGATGTTCAGGTTATTATCTGTGTGCTTGGAGCTTAGTATTTTCAAATAGTCAAATAGACATGAACCGATTTCATTTGATCCTCTGTTACCTTGAGTTTCGTCCCAGAAATAACAAAAGACGTCCCCATAGGCTTTATTGTCCTCTTGTTGTGTTGAATTTAACTCGGTAATGGTAAAGTCTAAACAATTAATTTTTGAAGAGTAGTAAAAATACGAAGGTCTAGGACACAGCATCACTGATTGTAAATCAAATATTGCACAAAGGTTAGTGTTGTTTATATTTGCTCTATCTGTTTTTTTCTCCTGTCGGCATAATTTTTTCTCTTCTAGATGATTCTCATAATTCGATTTTAATTCTGTTTTCGTACTTGCTGGTGCCAGTTCATATGCTAAACAAAAGTCGCACCTGTCTTTTTTAGGCTGAAAGAATCCTATATTAAACTCTTTGTTAAAAGTATTTATGTATAACCAATAATCACATTCTGGTCTGTTATTTTCCTTTTGTTTTTGGTTGAAATCGTTGCATAGGTCCTTTATGGTTTTACTGTCTGAAATGTATTCTTTATCCGTCGTAGCTCGTAAGTAGTGGGATTCTATTTTAGGTATGGAGTTAATGTGGTTTCTAATGTCTTGTAACAGTGTCGAATCTACCTGTTTTCTATTATTATGCTTACCTCGTCGATCTTCTTCTACAAAACCCTGACTATTTGTTTTGCTTTTCACTGTTCTTAATTGTCTGTCACTAATGTCTAAAGTATTTATAAAAAATTTCTTGCACACACGTATTTTATTTGAATCCACTGTAAAATACAAAGCGTTATTGGGAAATCTAGGTTTTTCTGCATTAGTATATTTATATTTAGGCTTTATTTCAAACATGCATGAGTGAATATAAGCACGCTGTAATTCTAAATTACTCAGTTTCCAAAAACTATTAAATAAAGTCAATCTGTCGGTATCCGATATTTTTTCAGAACATTTTTTTTGGCAGTTGCATCCTTCTTTCATACTACGCGCTGAAACATTTTTTTTTTGTCTTTGAAAGTGATCGATAAGCTTTTCCCGTATTTCTCAATTGTTTCGCAATATTTTGTTTCCAATTAGAAGGATTTCTCAAGCGTTTTCTAGTTTTTTTCTTACGGTCATTACTTTCAGCGACGGCAGAATGGGAAACAGACTCAGACGATGAACCATTATTACCCGCGCCGTTATCTAACCTGAAAGTGGGATCAGAGTCACTGAGATCTACATCACTTTCATCAGTATTAACTGGTGATATTCTATAGTTGAACATCTTCTTAGGACTCGATAAAATCGGAGTGGTAGGATGTTGCTTACTGGTACTTGGCTTAGGGCTCAATGAAGAAGGGGTGGAATTTAGCTTACTTGTACTTGGCTTAGGACTTGTTGAAAGAGAAGAAGTATTTTGCTTATAAGAACGCTTCTCAGGACGCAACGAGTTAGATGTATTGGACGAGGAGCTGGAAGACGTGGAGCTGGAAGACGTAGAGCTTGAAGATGATGAGCTCGAAGACGTCGATGAACTTCTAGATCTAGATTTTCTAGGAAGTGTTTTGTCTTCAAAGGTCGATTCATTTACGGGATTTTTTTCTACTTCCAGTTCTGCTTGATTGCTCATTGCCTTCTAGAAATAAACCAAGATGGTTTAAACAATTGAATAGAAGGTATAAATAAACAAATAATACATAGGACAATAAGCTAACCATAGGCTCAGAATTAGATCAATGCATGCTGTGATTATTATTATTTACTAGTGACTTGCTTCAAACGGACAACATTAATTATTAGGGCTCAAAGGGTTAACAAATGCAATGTATCAATAATCCTTGTAAAGTTATTTAATTGATGGTAAAATGCGCACCAAAATACATAAAAGTTAAAATTAAATAATTATATTTACCTCTTGTCCAACAGCTTCGGAAAAATTAGGACTACTTAAATCATTTTCCTTGCCATTGAGAGATTTCTCCTTAAAATAAAACGCCAATGTAAAAATTTAATATAAATAATATACAGTTCATAGGTAATAACAAGACACAAATTATCGGCTAAAGTAGCTATAAATTGATGTATTGTATAGTTACCTTTAGTTCACCACTATCTGACCTTTTTCTTATCTTCACTTCAGTATTTCCATCCTCTCTTTCTTCAGTATTTATCATTGAAGGATCATTCTCTTTGTTATTTACAATTTCCTAAAATAAAAAAATGTATATTGTCGTTTAAATAACCTACTTTTTTCATGATGAAATTCTCAGAATACGTTATTACAAAAATCACACTACGTTTCCATATTGACAAAAAATAAACTTAATGTGTTACCTTTTCTTCTCCTTTATCTTCTAACATCTTTAGGATTAGATCCGCCCTTCTTTTCATTATTGTCAAATTTTTGTTAGTTACTAAAAATCATGAAATGGCGCATCAATAAAATGATCTATCAATTATTAACACAGGTAATTCGAAAACAGACTTACTCACAATTAAGTCAAAACTAAGTACCATTTTATTATTAAAGTAAAAGCGTATCACTTAATACGACCAACAACACCAATTATTAGATAATAAAAGCATGACCTAATAGATTTTAGGACACGTATAATAAAAATAATTTAATCATGAATAGACTCAAAAGAGAAAAAAGTCACTTTAATATTAACAGCTCCGTCACTGACCTTACCTTAGTTTTAGTCCTAAAGTGACCCAATCCTTAATGGGTCGCTAATAAACTAACGCGATACACGTTCACTTGTCAGCTCTCCCGGCGGATTACTGATCGCGTCACTTTTACAATGGCGAGGTCGCGGGAAGCGGGAAAATGAAAGAGACAAAAATATAGCTCGCAGCGTTTCGTAGCGAGAAAAAGTCAGTTTTTGAATTTGTAGGTAATAAAACATTGACTTGTAAGTCTATTTTTGATTGAAAGTCGATTTGCGTAAATTTTGTATTAGGTCACTTTCATTCTCAGGATGCGATATGTAACAAGCATTTTCATACAATAACATATTAAATTTAAACGAGCTGGTTGCACACTGTTGGCTAGCCATTTTTTTAAACAATTTTTCGTTTTTGTGTTTCTCAATCGACTGCTTATAATAAATATTTTTATAATTACAACTCATGTTAATTTGGAGAATTTGTTTAATTTTACGGTTACAACCAAACCCATATATATAGTTGAAACTTTATGTTACAAATTGTACATATAAAAAAAACCCCATATTAACTGTAACACAGGATAAATTTTATTTAAAAAAAAAACCGACTTTAAAACACTAAAATGCTAAAAATAATCCTAACACTTAAGTACCTAATCAGTTACTTTTGGAGTCGGTGCCAGACGATGAGAGATTCAATGTTTTTGTTTGCACCGACTCCAAAAGTAACTGATTAGGTACTTAAGTGTTAGGATTATTTTTAGCATTTTAGTGTTTTGAATGAAGTCGGTTTTATTTTTTTAAATAAAATTTACTTATTTCATAAATTTTTTGTGATAAATCCTAATCTAACTGCTGAACACCGATTTCATCATATTATCTTTGAAGTATAAGCTATTCAATAAAATAAAAATCATCAAAATCGGCTCATATTTGTCGAAGATAGGTAACAAGAACCACAACCAAAATATTATCTGGGTATATATTTGTTGATTTTCTCAAAAAGTTCTAAATCAATTTCGATAAAATTTATATGGGACCACCTCTGAAGTATGATCTACCAAACAAAAAAAGAATCATTAAAATCGATTCATCATTGGCGAAGTAATCGCGTAACAAACATACAAAAAAAAAAAAAACATACAGTCGAATTGAGAACCTCCTCCTTTTTTGAAGTCGGTTAATAACCCTCAAATTTATAGCTTTTTTACATACTGCACACGTATAAAACCTAGTCTGTGTCTTACAAAATATTATTCCCCTCTATTAAAATAATCTTCAGACACGCGTACTGCTAAATTAACATAAAAAACAGCACTACCAATAACCTCGGTCTTGACTTCAGATATTTAAATGCACAATTGGCTGTAAGCCAGGAACCACTGACCACCATATTTACAATACAAACGGCTATGGTCATCATGAATATGGCTAAACCACACGCCTTAATGTCCTTTCTTTATATGGTTCCAGAGTTCAAATGTCTGGTCGTTTGGCGCTTGAATCTTGAATTGTCAGACAGCAAACCTATTGCTAAAACAAGGGTATTTGCTTGTGAAGAGAAAGGCAAAGGCATAATGATAGTTATTCTCTAAACTCGCCGTTAATGCGTAACAAAAAACTATGTAAATAAAAAAAATAAATAAATCGTTTATTTGCACAAAACATGGTTTGGTAACATTAAACAATATAAGGTGCTAATGTTAGGCTAATAAAAAATAGCATTCAAATTGTATATCGGTGGTCTTAATTACATTTCATGAATAAAAACTTGCAATTAATAAAAATAGCTAAAATCTAAATTTCAAAAGTAATTATATGTCAGTACAATCTAGGGAGTTGTCAATGAATTCCTTAACACTATGTAAAAATTTGTCATTCAGCCTTTCAGTTAATCTTTTTTTAATTAAGAAACTATTTACATATTTTTATTTTCGCTGTTCGCGATAAGACCGCCTAAATTGTGCATCTTTCTGTAAACACAAATTGTAACTTCTTTGTATGGTGTACAATAAAGAGTATCTATCTATCTATCTATCTATTTAGCACTTTAAATTCTAGTATGTTATCAAATCTGATCTGATGATCAATAATCAATATTATGTCAACAAGTAAAGAAACGCTCAAAATAATGACAAATCTCAATTAATACATAAACTTAATTGAATACAAACATAGCTTGTGTGTTGAGTGAAGTGTGTAAATTTGTACTCAGTTTTATGTAGATCATTAAATGTATTAAAATTTAATTAAACTTGTGCTGTATCATCTAAAATTAGATCATATTATCAACATTGTGGCTTAAATCTCACTTTTGTAAAGTAACAAGGTCATTGACCCAGTAGTAAGTGACACATTACTGCAACATAAAAAACTAATAACACAAATTGTGCAATCTAAGTGTCGAATCCTCAAAAAAACGATAGCCCTAAATCAAATGGCGATTTTATTATTATATTAGTAATGATAGCATAATGACAAAGTGAAATCATCAATCAGAATAATAACGTGTAACATGCAGATTGGCTGGAATAAGTGGCAAGTTAGTGCGCGTTTCCACTGTCAGGTATCGGATATCGGCCTTAATTTACTAATTAAATAAGCAATTCATAGATAACGATATAATATCATAAAGAAATAATAGATAGATAGATAGATAGATACTCGCTATTGTACACCACACAAAAGAAATATGCGCCAGGGAAAACACCAATTTATTATGATGGTCTCATGAATGTAAGGAATGAACATCCTTGTGTTGTGTTATGAGGTGTTACGAACTGGGAACCAAACCTGAGACTATTTGCTTGGGTGAACGCGCCATTACGCCAATTAGGGTCGTCGTGTAAACTAATATAATTAAGCGATGTCACGAAAAATAAAACTATAACAAATAAACGTTTTATTAATCTCTTCACAAATTTAGATTCTTAAGGCTAGGACTTAGAATGTAAGTACCTACACTGTAAATCTTATTTCTTTAAATAATATCTATCAAGATAGATATACTTACCTATCTGTAGATGAATAACCTGACTTATTTTACACAGAAATTACCTGTTTCTTGGGTTTAATTTGAGACTATAATAGGAATGATAACATCATAGATGTGAATGGACATCACAGTAGTAAATTTATTTTTCTTTCTTTTTCTTCTTTTCTTT
Source organism: Anania hortulata (assembly GCA_963576865.1). NCBI lineage: Eukaryota > Metazoa > Arthropoda > Insecta > Lepidoptera > Crambidae > Anania > Anania hortulata. The sequence continues at coordinate 1,994,391 of OY756407.1, forward strand.
TCTTTTCATCACCAATTGAGGTACTTTTTATGAACTTAAAAAACGAAATATTGGCATATATTTTAAATCAGAATTAGAATAATTTATTTCGCTTAAAAATGGCACAAAGATTAAATTACTATGTATTAGTTTGTAAACGTAATACATAGTTTTGTCAGTTTTATGTAGTCTAGAACAAAGTCAAATTATGTTATTATTGATTTAAAATCGATTGAAATCGTTTTCATAAATAAAAAAATTAAAAACTGTTTCAAATAAGTGGTATCTTATTGTTTTTTGTGATTAGTCATAACACTGATAACACATCCCAATTGCATCGTTTTTTACACTTGGCAATTACGAACGAGCTACTTAAAGTTTACCAATCGTTTGATTGGTTGAGTATTTGGGTAAGCCGATTTTTTAACGGATACGAGTAATGGAAACAATGTCTTAGATAAATTCGTATAGGACAGAAGGCCGAGCGTAATTACTAGAAAATTATTCTTAGGCAATTTGTACAGTGGCCCACAAAAGTGTAGAGGCGCCTTTCACTTTTGTATTTGTGGTTTTATGGTTTTATGTACGTTTATATTCACCAGATTTTAATAGTGTTTGGTGGTAAAAGTTGTCGTAGTGTTCATAAAGTTACATGTTCAACTAGGTCAGCTTAAACGTTTGCTAAGAAAAAGAAAAATGTTATTCTGTTTTTTTTTAGAACAACATATTGTTACTATGAAATTCATCTTATATGATGTTGCGTTTAGATATATAAGATAGATTTTTGAATATTTATGTGTTTCAGTTTTTGATATTCTGTCTTAAACTATCTCCTACTGGGTACTAAATTTATCTATTTCTATTATTACTCGAATGTTATCAAACATTTTTGATAATTTGTAATAGTATCTTTCATTATTTACTACGTCTTATTTAGCATGTAAGTATCTATAGTTGACCTGAGATGCATTAATTTGTGAAAAGAAAAAAAACGTTTTTATAGTTATTATTGTATCTCTCCTACAGAAAATCACGGCCCTTTTAGAAGGCGTTCGTGGGGATACAGATCCAACACGAAGAGGCCCCTTTGAGATACGACAGTGGGTTAGGAAGTAAACCTAGTGGATAGTATCTCTGCCTGTACCATTGAGAAGATACAGCCATAAACAGCACCCGCTAGGTGCAAGGAGTAATGCAGATAATGTGAAAATTATACTGGGTCTATGGAAAGGAACTTGGTGGTCCGGTTGTCGGGATATTGATGGGACAACGGGATGCCATATCAAATGGCTCATCTCGATAATCAGGACAAACGGTGACTCGCCGCTTACTAAATGGGCCGCCAGAAAGTAGCCAAGGTATAGCAACATTGGTGTGAACGGCTAAGGTTGTAGAGAGGTGAGTCTGCTGGGTGCATGATCCCAGTGCTGAATGCACCAGTCAACGGGCCCCCGTCGTTAACATTTTACACTTCTAACCTGGAGCACAGATTCTGCTCTTGCAACTCCACTGTTGGTCGGCCAGTTAAGGCAAGCACAAGAGGCGAAAGACAAATAAATACGGGCTCTCCGGAGGATCGGGATCGGGGTCCCAGGTGTTGACTTGTGTTCACCTACAGCTTGATACAAGCTGCCCCTTCGGGGTTATTATTATTAATAACTAGCTGTTGCCCGCGACTTCGTTCGCGTGGTCATTCCTAAAAAAAAATTGCAACTTTCCAAATTTTTTCTCTCAAAAGAACCTTCTCCTGACAATAAATAATACAACAGAAAAAGAATTAGAGAAATTGTTCTATCCGTTCAAGCGTATATAGATTTTAAAAATGTTAATGCAGTAAATACTGAGGTTTTAGTTTTTTGTTTGTTGCACCGCCCACGAAATATTTCTGCTTAACCCAATAGCCGACTAGCAGAACATGCTATGTTAAGTAATGTTTCTTTTTACTTAAATATACCAAAAAAAACTTGTCGTGCATGCTAATATTACTTATGCCAGATAAACAATAAATAAAAATAATTGATTTTTAAGTCACACAAACTTCTTAAATAAGCTTTTCAGCTCTATCCGTCCTCAAAAATACGTGTACAGATATTTAACAAAACAGAGAGCGATTTAAAATAATTGCAAGCGACATTAAAATCGCATTTTAAAAGCCCTTACTTGACCTACTTTTGAATTTAAAACACTTTTGTCGCTGTCTGTATCCGTAATACGAATTGTCCGTCTGTCGGAATATTTAAATTAAGTATAATAACGGTCATCATTCGTCCCCACACTCGTTTGCTTGATTTGAGAATTGTATTATACAATTTGTCGAATGACTGTACTGTAATGCAATGATACAAATAAGCAATCATGGTATAAAACAGTTCATAGATAATTTATACAGGGTGCCCCAAGGGTGTACCAGCGGGCGCCTTGTTTTCATCATTTCAGCCAAAGAACGTCCACCGCTGAACATAGACCTGGTAAAGATAGCAGGAAGCCGCTGGATGCAGGCCGCTTCCAATCGACCAATCTGGAAGTCACTGGGGGAGAGCTATATTCAGCAGTCCTACGGCTGCAATGAATCTACTACTAGCTGTGCCCGCGGCTTCGCTTGTATGGAATATGGTTTATCACACCCTATTTTACTCGCTTAGGAGATGAAATAAAATAGTAGCCTATATCTTTTTCAGAGCTATAGTCTATCTCTGTACCAGATTACATCAAAATTTGTTCAGTAGTTTAGGCGTGAAAGCGTAACAGACAAACAGACTTACTTTCGTCTTGAGAATTACCATAGTCTTGTCAGGTTACCCTTACTTACATAAATACAAATCATTGGAAACATCTCTACCTTATCTCGCTACTAAACAAAATATTCCTTCGAAAACAGAACCATCTGGTAGATAATTTTAACTCGCACTCTAAACACGCGCAGTTACATTTGAAACGACACTCAAATAAGGGAAAGGTAAATATTTGCCAAAGAAACAATATTATTTTCGTCCGGAGCAAGTCCGTGCAATTTGTAGTCGATATGGGTCCGTTTGACGAAGAATATTGCAAAATATTTGCGCAGATGGTCATGGAACGTTTTGTTTGTGCCTACTTTAATGTCTATTCTGTTCATTCGTTGGACAATAAACATTAACACCTTGTTACTGATCAAGCATACATAATCGAGACACAATAAAAATTATATTGTTAAGCGGTCTCATGGGACCGCTTGGATGTTAATGGGTTAAAGTTTTATAACGCTAATTGAAACGACGAAAAAAAATAAAAACATATTGTGTTTGAAGGTTTCCTAGCATTAATTTGTAACAAAGTACAAATATTTGCAGTTTCATTAAAATAAATTTTATCAAATTGTTACTAATAATGCTCAACAAGTTACGGAAAATCAAACAGTTAAATTTTAACCGTTTAATTATCAAATATTAGTCAGTAATGTAATGTTTATCGTTTTCGAAAAATTCCTTGTGATGTCAATATTTAGGTTTGGTCACTGATTTTAAGGATTGGGTCGATAACCTTTAAGTGTAACACCAAGCCAATGATGATAAATGAGACCACGTACAAAAAAAACAAATCTCTTTTTCCTGGACTGAGAAGTTTGCAAAACGATACAATAGGTAAAAAAAGTAAAAATGTGCAATGAGACTTCTGTTACACTCCGATTTTAGACTATGACGGTACGTCAGCAAGTCCGCTCACGTCGGCCCACCGACCGACCGTAAGCTCGGTTAGAGCGATGCATAAAAACTAAGCTTTGCTTTCCGAACTTTGAAATTCAAATTTAAAATATCGATATGCCGATATGTCTGGGCGCTGAGCTGCAGTTTTTTGGAGTTGCCGATGTGTGATGCATTCGGAATTTTAGATTTGTGGCTTATAATTTCGTGTTATGGACGGATGATGGGAAACGAAATTGTGATGTTTTTAAGTACCCAAAAATGGAAATAGTACTTGTTTATTTTTATCATTAATATCTACAGTAATTTTGAATACCATTAATGGGTTATTTTCTAATCTAACAAAGATAAGAAATAAATTGCTCTGATCCTAAGATAAGTAAGTAAAGCATTTGTGTTATAAAAATCAGGAACAAAACGACAATACCACAACACCCAGACCCGAGCCAACATAGAAAAGTTGGTTTTCTACATTGACCCGACCGAGAATTGAACACAGAACTTCAGAGATTTAGACCTTTAGATTTACATGTTTAATTATTAATAAGGCGTAGTTGTTTCTTATGTTTGTTATTTGGTCCCTGTCTTACTCCGTTATTATTATTTATTTACCTCTTATTATTAGGAATTGGTTCCATATACTTTAAAGTGCCCATGTCCCACTATAGACCCGATTCCTTATCCATAATTTCAGCCGGCTCGTAACGGAATAATTATGCATTTTACTCTAATTGATGTTACGTTCAGAAATCGATCGATAGTGAAACTCATCATCATCATTTCAGCCATAGGACGTCCACTGCTGAACATAGGCCTCCCCCAGTGACTTCCAGATTGGCCGGTTGAAAGCGGCCCGCATCCAGCGGCTTCCTGCAACCTTTACCAGGTCGTCTGTCCACCTTGTAGGTGGACGTCCTACACTGCGCTTGCCGGTACGTGGCCTCCATTCTAGAACCTTTCTGCCCCATCGGCCGTCAGTTCTGCGTGCTATGTGCCCCGCCCACTGCCACTTCAGCTTGCTTATCCGTTGGGCTATGTCAGCAACTTTTGTTCGTTTACGAATCTCCTCATTCCTGATTCGATCTCGCAAAGAAACGCCGAGCATAGCCCTTTCCATAGCACGCTGTGCAACCTTGAGCTTTCTTATGAGGCCCATAGTGAGAGGCAACGTTTCAGTTCCATATGTAACACACACTCTCACCACCACCATCACTGGTTGTAGATAGTGAAACTACTGACATTTATGTAGAGTAAACTTTAATATACAATATACGTTTTTTGGCTTTCTATAGAAATGCAATCGGCTGTTAGGTAAAATTACCAAAGAGCCAAGAACTTCTATAGAAAGTTTCTATGGGAAGTTGATAAATTTTTATGTAAATTTGCAAAAGTCATAGAACGAAAGTTATTCACAATGATGTATAGAAGTTAGGAGGTTATCTTTGAGTTCCAGGACACTCTGTATATAACTATAAAAAAAATCGTACATCAAAATGGATGTATTTATTCTTACCTAACTTTATCTGTTTGTTTATTTTTTATCTTAGCAATTCTTCATGAATTTCTTGCAACATTTAAATTCCACTCCAACGCCGCTCCCGACTTGAACGAGAATAAAATTCACCTCACCGAGACCATTATTTAGTTTGTTTTGTCACCGTGCTAATTAAAATAAAATGCTGGCACATAAACCCAATCGAATTTAAAAACAGAAAAAAAATATAAAACTCCATTTTAAAATTTTTGGCAGAACGTAGCGGAAAATCATTGGTCGGCTCGTGGGATCGTGGCATTACTCCCGAAGTAGCTTGACCTCGTAAATTTTCATTATCGCACTAAAAAGACAAAAAAGCTTATACGCCACGAAACAAGAGCGTAAATACATCATTGTAATACATAATTGATTAACCTCATTGCCGGAGAAAGGTCAACTGTAAGAGTAAAGATAATTTCCAAAGTTTATTCGGCTGATATGGGTCAATGACATTTATCTTTTGGCTGGCATAGATATTGTTGCAAAATATGGTGTCACATTAAGAATTATAGCTCATCTTTGCTAATTTAAACTGAATAAAACTAAAATAAAAGTCACACAGTTATTTTAAAATAATATCTACGTCATCTAGATATTTCAATTGGTAAAAACTATTTATGTACATCCCAAGGATATATTTACTCAAATTTCAAGTAGTCCATCTATTAAGCTATTTTCAGGGCGATTTCTAAACCGTATGTTTGTAAATATGACAGAATAGCCAGGAAAATAGGCTGTTTAAATAGTGAAAATAGGCTTTAAAATTAACAGTAAAATCGTATCACGCTATCATCAATTTCAAACCACTCGAATAAATTATATGCGGTTGGTGACATGTCACAAATCACGCAACACTGTTACTAGCGACACGACGTTACATCATTGTCAACATAAATTTTATTTACTCCAAAACAAAGTCACACCTTTTCAATGTTTGCGCTCACGAAATCACGACCCAATTTGAGTTGACATTGACAATGCGGTCCAAATACGTCTCCTTGATGTACAACTCTTTGAGCGCACTTTTGCGAAACTGTTCATAAATGTTTATAATTTTGGGCTAATTTTATCAAACTGCTTACCTTGGCTGGTGTAGTAAAACTATTTATGAATATAACTGTCAAAAGTCACGTCACTAGTGTGACCTTATCTAAGGTTTTTAACACATAAACAGTACCTATAATATATTATTATGTAAAAGATGTTTAAATTTATAAGATGTTATCCCTCATATTAATTTTAACAGCATTTAATTATAATTAATAAATAGGTTTGTTTTTTTTTGCGTTAAGTGTCCAGCTATTTATTTATTTATTTATTTATTGCAATAATGTACATTATCAATACAATTAAATACAGTACAAAACCCTGTTAGGGTGCAGCAAATATAAATTTTATGAAACTAATTACATAGAGAAAGTTACTTAGTCTATAGTAATTATAACAATAATTCTGTAACAATTTACAAAAAAACCGTACAGTGTAGTACTACAACTAAGTTTTACATACTATTTTTATGTACAAGTAAATTATATACACTTGTATAAAATTATATTTAAACTTGAATAAATTTACTGGAAGGATAGTTTTTTATTGCACACTATGTTTAGTATGCGAAAATGGTTGCTTTAGGAAATGTGAAAAAATTCAGGAGAGTAGTATATGTATGCCAAAGTTAAAAGAAAAACAAACACAGCTAGATAGGCTTTATAAGTTAACTTGTAAAATGTAGAAACAGGTAAAAAATACTGCGTAGGTATTCTGACGGGAAACTACGGAATACTATTTCCGTTTTTTTTTACAAATCATACAAATAGCGTCTACAAATATTGAGTTAGTTTTTAAAACTTAAATAAATACATAATAATAAATATTGGACAACATCACATACATTGCTCTGATCCTATGGTATTCTGAGTAGCCAAAGCACTTGTGTTACAGAAATCAGAAACAACGCCGGTACCACAACACCCAGACCGAATAGAAAAGTTATTTTTCTACATTGACCGACCGGGAATCAAACCCAGAACCTCTTAAATAGCGTCACCAAGTCCGGTATCCTTGTCTCTTGGCTACGAAGATCGTCAAAATAATTCTTTACTCATTAAATCACTAATTTTATCAATTATGTTGCCCTAAATTAAGCAAAATTGTACTATTGTGACTGGATAACGAATAGACATCCATAAATTCCTTTTTATTGGTATCGTGTACATAAACTACTGAATTTTTCTGCTACCAAAATAGGTAAATAAACCGTAAGGTATTTTAAATTAGTGTTTTAAATTATACTTCTTTTAGCGCATCCAGAATACCTAATTATGGATAGGTATTCATAGTACAATAATAAACATAATAATAGAGTTATTCAATTCAGTCAAACGTACGCTCATAACTTATTTAAATTCGGCTTCGAATAGCGATTGAAATGAAGCCTTTCTTCAGCAATTCGAAGCAAGAACGTTAAGCGATCTACAACTTTATTCTCTAGTGATAGAGTCAATATTTCTAATTCTGCATCACTTTTAACTTGCAACGAACTATTTCCTTATAATTGCGACAGTATCAAGTGCGCATTTTCCCTTGGCTCGCTCAACTCAATTGCATGTTACTTAGTAATAATTATGTATCAATAAACGGTTTTCCATAATAGCCCATGTGCATTTTTGATACAATTCGGATTTCAAAATGGCAGCCTTCGCCAACCACGTATTTTGAATAAGACGTAAAGGTTTTTTTTTTAGTAACTTAACTGTCCATTTTTATTTGCCACGGTCTTAAATGATTATGTGTAAGAAGGTGATCTTATACCTAGAAGATATAACAAAAAACCAAAGTGATACTTTCTGGCCGCGCCATAATTCACTATTAAGACGCCATTCACTAAAAAGTGACTCCCTTCACACTACTTTATTAACCGACTTCAAAAAAGGAGGAGGTTCTCAATTCGTCGGTTTTTTTTTTTATCTATGTTCAGCCATCATTCGTTACTGCGTTGACCGATTTCAATAATTATTTTTTCGTTTGAAAGGTAATACTTTCAGAATGGTATATATTACCCATAGAAATTTGGTTGAATTCTGATGATGGGATCTTTAAGAAAATCATCAAACATTGCATGAACTCCGTACCACGCCAACTGATTTTAGTATCTATCTTCTAATATCTTTGCCAAATGTGAACCGATTTTAATGATTCTTTTTTTAATGAATAGCTTACACTTCAAAGATACTATAATCAACATTTTTGGAAAAAAAAATCACCCTTAAGGGTGGAAAAATAGGAAATGAAATCGGTGTTTAGCAGTTAAATTATGTTTGCACTCGTAAGATTTGTTTTGAATAGGATTTTTTACTAAAATAGATGAAATAAGTTAATTTTATAAAAAAAATAAAAACCGACTTCAAAAAACTAAAACGCTAAAAATAATCTTAACACTTACGTACCTAATCAATTACTTTTGGAGTCGGTGCCAGTCGATGAGAGATTCTATGTTTTCGTTTGCACCGACTCCAAAAGGAACTGATTAGGTACGTAAGTGTTAAGATTATTTTTAGCGTTTTAGTTTTTTTTGTCTATCATTGAAAAATTATACCTTAAAAACATTAAGAATAAATAGCATTTAAAGTGTAGTGCGTGCCAGCCGTGCCACTCCATGTTACACAACCCGTGTAATTAATTTGCAGTTGCTATAGCTTAAAATAAGCTACCTTTTGTCTACCTTCCAGCCGTTAAAAGTGGTCCGGCTGGGAATTATGCTATTCAGCCAGTCAACTTACTGATAGTAAAGTTTTAATTAAAAAAGGTTTCTGATAGTAACTACATTTATTTTTACGATTGATATTATTTTGATCTCAGAATACAGTATTTAAAATAACAGAGGGCGTTTCCTTTAGCCAGTATATCTACATCATTAATCAATTGAATTAAATATAAATTTACAAAAATTTGCTTAAATCCAAAAATAAAAAATGATCGAAACGCCCATTTAAAACCAAAATTGTAACGCGCAATTGTAACTAGCGTAATAACAATGCGCAAACTGCAACGGCTTGCACGGTGAGAAGAGGATCGGACGTTTATTATTTTTTAATTAATTTTAAAATTTAAAACATTCTCGGTCTACACGGTCTCAGTTGTCAGCAAAGCGATGGGCGGTTTGCTCGCCATGCTGCGCTCAATTACGCCATCAAGAGAGCTCTTACCAGCATCTGCATTCCCTCCTCGCTGGAACCTCGTGGATTGGTGCGTGATGATGGCAAGAGACCGGATGGTCTTACGCTCGTTCTCTGGGAACGGAGACGGGCTTAAGAATGGGATGCGACTTGTGTCGATACTTTGGCCCCTTCCCATCTTAGGGAATCAGCTGTAAAAGCTGGACCTGCAGCGGTGTCCGCAGAAAATGCCAAGCGGCGCAAATTCGAGTCCCTTGCAAGTGATTACGTGTTTGCGCCATTTGGCGTTGAGACTTTTGGACCGTGGGGATCGAGTGCAAAATTACATTCCAGAAAAATAGCTCCAAAATTAATTTTGATTTCAGAGAATAAAAATGCTGGCTCGTTCCTCGCTCAAAGGCTTAGTTTAGCCATGCAGCGTGGGAACGCTGCTAGCATTCTCGCCTCTTTGCCTCATGGACACGCTTTTATTTTTGAGTAGGTAGCTTTTAGTTTTAGGTTAGTTTATTTTTGTGTTACAAGAATTTTAATTATTATTTTGTATTTTCGAATAAATTTATTTATTGGTTAATTAGTTATATCAAAGATAATATTTTTCCTTGAAAATTAAATTTTAATAATTATTTTAAATGCCACTGGTGGGATTAAACATTTTTATTATAAAAAGAAAAATTTTTGTATCTTTGGACGCTATTGTATTACGGGTTAACGGAAACGCCTTCCGTTAGTTAAAATACTGTATAATTTGGGTAATAAAGTCTATTAAATTTAGTGAAAAATACTAAATATTTATATGTTTGTGAAATAGTGCGTCTAATAACGCACACCCTATTAGGGTAAAAGGCGGATAGGTAGATATATAAAAAAATATGTGTATACTCGGTATATTTTATATTAAAACGTTGATCTTTAAGCTTTTATTTTACACTATTTTTCGGACACCACCATTCACCACCATGTTGCTTCATGCTAAAAATGCTTGCCTCACAATGAATTTGCTTCAATTTATTTATTAGATTTCTTTTTTACTTCTTTCCTTTAGTTCTTTGAACCCTAGTGAGTGCTTAACTAATCTCCAGACCACGCTAGATTTTCTCAAATATTTGCTTGTCATTTTTCTCACCTGCAACATGAAATCTTGAAGAAATAATAGTTGCCCTAAGGGCGGCTATCCGCGAAAGTATATGGGGAAACTATCCTTTTCAATATGGATACTTGCCCTTTTGATTTTAAAAATAAATAATAGCTATTTATCAATAAAACTTAATGGACCATATAGTTTAAGCACCAATGTATACTAAGAAACAAAAAGTTGATTGAATCCATAGCCATGTAAACAAATACTACATAAATGACTCACAAATATAATTTTGACGCTCGTGTTGGTCATACCCTCAAAAAATTTTGCTTACACACACAAAACGCATGGACCTTGTCTTATGGCTTGTATGACACTGAGACTTACGGGAGGACCGATTCTGATGATTGAAGAGCCCAAATAAAATAGTGTATTCAAAATCGGGGCATGTACCTACTGAGGTAACTTTCCTGGATTTACCATAAGTTCTGAGTCTTTTGCTCAAATTCAACAACTTTTTTATGTAACCAACATCAATATCTCAATAAACATTTCGCCCCACATACAATACTAAAAAAAAAAATATCGTTGGTCATTTATCGTAACAGCTAATTGGACATTTAGTATGGAATGGATGGGTAACCACACAGACGTCGACCTAAATCCTTAATTTATATAGGTAAATGTAATAATTTAATTCAATTCAATATATTTATTGCGTTCTATAATGTTACATAGGTGTTTTATATAGGTACATTAAACAGGTCATTATAGATCCTGTTGGGCAAAACAATAAGTTAGGATGAAGAGGATGACGCCATTTGTAATTTATTTTAATGGGTAATTAAAATGGTAATATTTTTTATAAAATTTAACAATATAAATATTGTAAAATAATAATAAATGTTGTTTATTATTTAATAAGAATTTTGTAAGGGACTACAACACAAAGTGATTTATCATTAATAAGAAAATTTGTTTATATTTTTTAAATTCTACCTCTATTGAACATTCATCAAAAAGTTTAACTAGCGTGATAATACCATTTAGGTTTGGCAAATTTTTCGTGTTTATTTTTAAAAGAGTTGCTTTCGAAGACAGTTTTGTTTTCAGTATAATTTGCATTTACTGGTGCATTGGTTAGTCGCAAAGCTTTTGAATATTTAAATTGCTGACGAGTGTGGCTATTACAGGCATGTTTCTTTGATGAAACTAACAACTTAATGCACCTTCTAATGTTGGCGTAAGTTATAAATTAAAGCGGCTATAGTAAAAAGTAGCATAATTATCTGTCGACAAAGAGGTATGAGTAGCATAATTATCTGTCGACAAAGAAGTATGTTATTGATAAAAGTAATTATACCTATAAAGAGAATAAATAATCGTTTTGCATTTACATATATATAATATCTATCTTGTGGTTAGTCCATTTCCCGTTTAATAAATAATGTTTAAATAACATTTATGTTACACTCGCAATTTCCAGAGAAATGGTAAGTCTATTTCAATAGAAATTACGAGTCTTTGTTTTAAGACAACCTCAAATAACTAAGGTTTAGAAATACCAAAGCCTTGGAATAGTAAAGTAAATCTAAATAATATCAAACAAAGACGGGTTAGTTGTCCCATTTATTAGTCAAGAACGGCTGGACTGATTTTTATAATCTTTGATTTGTTGAATTGGTCTCTGCCCTGAATAGCAGAAACACCATTCCAAACAATCTTGTTCCCTCTGTATCCATCTCTTCCCCGCCACTCTCACCAAATCATCGGTCCACCTAACTCGTGGCCTGCCTACGCTCCTACGTCCAGTTCTAGGCTCCACTCCAACAGTCTCCAATGATCACGAAGAGAAACCACCAACATAACCCTCTCCATAGCTCTTTGAGTGACTTGTAGTTTGGTTATCATCTACTTGGTAAGCAACCATGTCTCTGCTCCATACACCATGACAGGAAGGACACATTGTTGGAATGTACGACGCTTCAGGTTTAGCAGTATGTGTCCCTTGAATACATCGGACAAAAGCCCCCCATCCTAATTGGACGCGGCGCTTCAATTCGCGTTTCTGGCTGTAAAGACAGCCAGAAACGAGCGATTTGCGTGGATAAATATCCAGGCTGATGACTTGTCCGAGGTAGACGTAATCCTCTACTCTGGTGATGCGTTAGACGTGAACCTCAATATAAGTAGTAGGTGCTGGTATTGGTGCACATTATTTTAGTTTTGGCGGTGTTCATTTTTAAGCCCACCCTTATTGATCGGTCGTACAGTTCTTCTACCATCACTTGCAGACTTTTGACACTCTCAGCAAACAAAATGATGTCGTCGGCAAAGCGAAGGTGTGACAGGAACTCTCCATTTACATTTATGCCTCTATCTGACGAATCGAGAAGCTTAAAGCCGTCTTCCAAGCAACATGTAAAGAGTTTTGATGATATGGTATCACCCTGCCTAACGCCTCGACTGACCTGCACCGGCTTCGTTATTTTGTGCAATCTAACTTGGAGCGTGGCACCACGATACACTTCTTTGATGGCTTCAATGTTGTGGTACCGTCGTTGTTTGTGATGTTGTCTAATATTATTATTATTATGTACCTACTGTCTAGAGTGCACAGAGTATAAAACTGCCCAGTGCTCTACTGTGTCAAACGCTTACTAAACGAATACTATTCCAACAACGGAAATATTCCCGAAAAAAAAGGATAAGGTGGTGGTGAGAATTTCACCAGGACAGCTTGTATTTAATAAAAGAAAACTTAATACTAAAATATGAATAATGACACTGCCATTATATTAGCTTACTACCTACAAGGTGCGCGATATCCTATAAGTTTTGTATGGTAATACAAATAAATTTAAAAATAAATTAGAAAAGGAAGGCCAATCTATTAGACCACAACATACATTGGATTAACTTAAAATATAAACAAGCCATCTAACATAAAATCCTCCCACCATCCTTCTTTTACCGTAAACATTATTGTTTACGGTTAATATTTAAACCATTAAAATGATTTTTTTACGATTTATTTGTTAAAAAATCGTTAAAATGTTTTTTGTCTGTAAATCAAACCAAACAATAATAGTCGGTAGTGTATGCACTGCCGTGCATGTGGGACAATTCTGAATTATTGAGCGGCTGTCTTCAAGGGAATGATTATAGACTCGTCCATTCCATGAGACAGACTCGGGTATTCAAAAATAATTGGAATGCGAATTACTTAATTCATAATTGAATTTGACATGCAATAAAATAACTATTCTTATACATTTATATAGAAATTACATGATGGTGTAGTACATAACTAGCGGTCGTGGATTTTAAAAGCTTATTTTTCTACATTGTCCATTAACAACACAAAAAATATTTTTATTTACTCTCATACTCTGAATACTTGGCAAACGTAGTGTAGGACGCCCCCCGGCTCAAAGGACCGACGACATTGGTGAGATGACTAGCAGTGGATGGACGAAATAAGCGGGAGATCGTGCACTTTGGCGTTTTTTGGGGGAGGCTCACGTCCTGCAGTGGACTGCAATAGGCTGCCATGATGTTCATAATGATTATTTTATTTGTACTAGCTGTACCAAAAAATTGAACAGCAACATTGAATCAGTTAGTAAATTAATCTTCTTCTTCTTCATCTGTACGGTCAATCCCGGTTGCGTCCAAAGCCATGGCTTTGGAGCCCAGGGTCCGCAGTTAGAAAATTAATAATAATGACATTTAGCCGTGGATCAGTTTAGGGGTTCCGACCAGAATACTTTAATGTTCCTGCCTTGGATGTTGTTTAAATAAATATATGAGAACATTACGTACTCGTAAGTACATTACAAGGTAAGTAGCTAAAGCACTTGTGTTTTAGAAATCAGAAAGAACGACGGTACCACAACACCTAGAACCGAAACAGCATAGTTTTCCGAGAAACAGATTAGGGACCTCAGAGATGGCTCGCCTCTTGGCTACAGAAGTCGTCACTGTAAGTATGATTAGTGCGATTGTCAGAACAATTTATTTATTTATTTCACACAATAATTAGTTTCATCAATAACGCATTTCGCGACGATTCGAAACGCATAGACCCAGTTACGCAATGAAGATAACTGGTAGTTAACAAGCGCTTAGGGACACACATTTGCGGCAGACACAAAGGCGACTATTAACTGCAATATAAACATATCAATAATGCCTAACTGTAGCAATTGTTAGTGATTAGTTTGTTTGTTAGGTTTTTGTTTAAATAATTGGCTAGTTTCCTAGTTCAAAAAAAAAATTTAAATATTTAGTACGTCGGTTAGATTTAAAAAAATTTGGGCCTATATTTTGTCATTTGTCAAGCAAACAAAAAAATATGAAGATACAGCGCATGAAAGTTTGGGAATGGAAGCACGTGACGTCACGCCTTGCAAAAAGTGTCGCACGGCGTGACTTTCGTTACGCGGAACTTTAACGGGCTATATATTTTGATCATTTTTTGTTTGATTGAGAAAGGGAAAAAATACGTGTCCCATATTTTCTGTCAATCCAACTAACGGACTCATTAGATTATTTTGGGAAACAAGCCTATTTGAATATTATAGTTCCAGAAATTACACCATAAGTAATTACTTAACACCGTATACTCGTTAATAAAAAACAATGGGGAACCACATTGCACATTTATTCCACAGTGATTATTTGATCACTGATTAACTGATTGAATAATCACTACGCTATAGGTTTTGTTAAGTTGACAAACATGTGTCAAACTTGCATCAAACATTATATACATTATTAAGTAAATAAATGATTCGGTGGGGGGTAGTCCAACGAAAAGCATGGTCAATCTATTTTAATAGTTTTTATTTCTCATTTAAAGAGCTTTAGAGTGTAAGTTTGGTAGAGTGTGTTAATGTTTGGTGAAGTGATAAAGATGTGGAACTTTTGAAATACCATTGTATTCGACGTGCATCGAGTGTCAAGTGACTTGCCTCGTAGAAAACTTGCATTAGACCCGATAGCATCTTCATCATCAGCAGTGTTCCCCACTTGAGAGCCTATGGAATTGCACAAAGGCTTTTAAGTTTAAGACCACACAATCTTAAGCATAGCTTGATGACAATCTGCTTGATGGACAAACGACCTTATTAGGGTTGTAAGGAGACATTACCGATTTTTAAACATTTGAAGGAAAAGTGACAATAACCTTCTTTATTACTCCGATGCATAATTGTCGTAGTCTCTTCTCATCTCTATAAATTAAAACCACTTACAAAGGAAAACAAGGCAGCGACAGCGAATGAAAATAAAAAGACAGACAGAAACATAGACAAAAAAAGAGTTTGATTTGATAACCGGTAAATACATCTTTTAGTGCTTTTTTAATGCCAGAAAAAGATATTTCTATATTTACTACTGAAGGACTTGATATTCGTTAAGGGCGGTCACTCTAGCCTGGATTTTTTTCGCAGTTACATAGAATATCAAGTACTATTAATATTATGAATATTAGCTCCGCTAACTACTTGGGAATTCCTCAACCTACAGGCGGTGAAGTTAAAAATTAGCAAAACAAAACATCATTGTTCTTGGAGATTTAAATTCATACCCTGCGGTTTCATGTCATTTCCCTTTGTCACAGTAAAAATTGATCCAGTAGATTAGAATGTTCATTTTTAAAACTACGAGCTGTGACTATCGAAGATAATAAACGTCAGGCCATTATGAAACAATATTGACACAATGTCCGCCATTTGAACAACTTTTTTTTCTGTGCAATAAACTATGAATAAAGAAATATTATAAAAATTTCTCAGGAAAATTTATTAAATCAGTAACGGAATTCATTTATGTCCTGCTTTTAAATATGTAATTATTTAAGCTTAAAAGTCAGTTTTTTAAGGGTTTTTTTCTGCTAAATCATTAATCTATGGATCACTAAGGATTGATGTGGTATTTATATTAAACAACTCCTACTATACTATTATGTGGAAGTGCCTTTAAAACTGGATCCAATAGTTTTGCAAAAAATGGGTGTACCTATGTTGAACTTTTGCGGTTGTTTAATTCCTTACTTTTTCGATTAAGGAAAAAGATAAAGTATATGTATGTACAGAGAGTAAATGGAAACAATTAATATTTCAATTGAGCTAAATAAAATTACCTCTAAATAAAAAAGCATCAAAACTTGGTAAGTTTGCATAAATTGAGTCTTATATAAAAAATTATGTTCATAATAACTTTTTTATGAGCAATTATTTTAGAATAACGAAACCCATCAAATAGGTACTGCGTAACTTTTTAGACATAAAAAACATTGTCTAATTAGTACCTGAAACAAGAATATTTTTTTTTTACTTTAAAGCTAGGTGTTTTTTTCTTTCGCATATTATTTATACGTATTGCACTCTTACACCGTAGGTTTACTGCGTTTATCTCAACTGTGCCATTATCACATGCGATTATTATGTGCATATTTTACCTCAGACAACAAATACAATGAGATACAAGCGTATTCTCCGGCGTCGGCTACTATTATTACTCATTGTTTGGGTGGGAGCACAAATAAATATTCTTTTTGGATTTATGAATATTTTTGCAGCGTATTTAAATTTTCAAGGACAAGTAAAAGGCTTGTGTTTGTGCATGTAAATTATTTATGGGTTCATAAGTAACAAAGTTTCCGTGTAGTATTTCCGGTTATCCGTTAGGGGCATCCCCTTTTGGCCAACATGGAATCCTCAGAATCTCACGAGAGAGCCTAGACTAAAAAAGAGGCTACAAAACCTTTTCCAAAAAAAAATACATTCGCCGTTGTTTACCTTTCTATGAGTGTGGTATATTAAACAACATAATTCTTATTATGATACGCATGTGGTGTTGACCATATTATGGTAAATTACAGGTAGCTAAACATTACATATTATAATATGAATGCATTATTGTAATGATATATATTTAGATTTCTTTTGGAGACAGAAATTATTTGCTAAATATGTTTCTGTCGTCCGTCACAAGAATTTTCGATATTATGTACACAAGCTATTTAGGAAGTGAAAGCTTTTTTAAAGCTATTTACTTAGTTGGATTTGGCTTACGACATCAACCTAAATCCTAACACCTTATCATCATTCGCTTGCACTGTTCCTAGGTCATCTGCCATCTTTCTCTTCTTTGCAATCTGGTCACTCGTCATCGAGTCATTCACCCCCTTCTCAGATATATCGCTCCTCACACAAGCTAAAATTGTAACTGACTGGTACCCACAAAAAGTAAACGTGTCAGGTTAAGACGCTGATGAAGTAAAGAACTGGACAAAAGTATTTTAAAATAAAAAGGCATCTTACCCCTCTCTATCAGCTTAACATTCTTGATGCAACATTAATGCAATACCCTTACAGGGTCCATGAGTATGATCTCACACAATGTAATTACACCTTATATGAATATGATGCTAGGCCAATGGAAAGGGGAAGAAAGGCCTTTGCCCATACGTAGGTTTATTTAGTAAACTATTTAGATTTGTTTTTGTAAACAGAACCGAAATATTTCATTACAAATTCTAGGAAACAGCATTCACCAACGTCCTTTATAAAACATCTGAAAATCCCACCTTCATTTTACTATCAACAATAAAGGTCAGGATTCTATTTTTACGTCACTATTTTTGAACAAACGTATACAAACAAACTATTTCTACGTTTTTATTATTAGCTAAACGTTGGCTACATATCTGTGGCATTGGCAATGAGACTTCATTGCCAGTATGGAATTCCGGCGTGTATGGAAAAATCCGGAAGTGTCATGTATGAGCATGTAATATGCAAATTAAATGGGTACAGAAAAGCTTTTCTATGTAACATCTTTGTCATGTATTTTGTCGCAGTTGGCAAACAATGTTTTCCGGGTGAGGTGGGATTTTATAATTTATATCTGTGAGTGACAGGTTGCGATGTAGGTTCTCTCTCGTTTCCTTCTAGCGCTTTGTACTATTATATGATTATTTTTTTCGTTATTACTTTAAGAGCATTTGCTATTAAATTTTCGTAACCAGTGCAGCTTGGCTGGGCAGCATTCTAGCCTTACTGAGTTATCTTGTAAAATGTACTTGTTGAAGAAAATTACTTAACCTCTCATCGTGGTCTCACTATGGGCCTCATAAGAAAGCTCAAGGTCGCACAGCGTACTATGGAAAGGGCTATGCTTGATGTTTCCTTGCGAGATCGAATCAGAAATGAGGAGATCCGTAAACGAACATAAGTCGCTGACATAGCCCAACGGATTAGCAAGCTGAAGTGGCAGGGGCACATAGCACGTAGCACTGACGGCCGATGGGGCAGAAAGGTTCTAGAATGGAGGTCACGTACGGGCAAGCTTAGCGTAGGACGGTCTCGACCCAGTTAAGGTTGCAGGAAGCCGCTGGATGCGGGCTGTTTCCAACCGGCCAATCTGGAAGTCACGGGGGAGGCCTTTGTTCAGCAGTGAAAGTGAAATGATGATGATGGTGATGTAGATAATATAGAAAATACCCCATATTGAGACAGGAAACTACAAAACTCTACATTGTGCATAGCCCGACAATTGGCCGTTTTTTTCTGAGGCGATAATCCTTTTTTTTTTCTTTTCAGTCTATAGTTAATTTTAAATGCTATGTTTAGAGATGGTTTATTGCAATATGTCACTTGATTTTAATGAAACGAAGCTTAATTACGCTTTCAGTAGTAATTAATTGCAGTGACGCATTCTAATTTGCATTTTCTCATTACTTTTGTAATTTACAGTTTCATGTTTTCTTTGTAATGTTGTCAAATATTGTGATAACAAAATACCTAAGGTACTTAATTAACTTTACTTTAATCGATTTGTTTTCAATGTTAAAAGGTTATTAACATATGATTAGTTAATTTAGGTGCTAATATTATTGCATAATTTATGATCTTGGTAAACTTTCTGTTTTGTATTCGTAAGATTTGTTATTTTAATAAAATATTTAACTGACTTGAAATAATAAGACTGTTTTAAAGTAATAATTTGGGCTGTCGGGCGATAAAATAAACATTAATTAAAAATCTGATTCATTACTGTTCAAATGATTAATATTTTTTACATCTTTTATATCCAAAGTTGTACTTAATTTGTGATAAAAATATTTTAAATAGTATTGTATTTTTTGAGTTGTATTGTTAAATAATAATAAAAAGATTAGGACAAACTTTAAAAAAATCAAAAAAGTATTTGATTAGTGACATCAAAGTCAAAAATAAAATCATCAAATACAATCACGTAAAATTGCAATGACTTTAATTATCCACAATAGGAAATATGCATACATTTTTATTTGTGGGTATTTATTTTCTAGGTACACATTTATTTTTTTAAATAAATACCTACCTACTACTTAATTATAATTAATAAACTTAACATAATTATAATTTATAAAAAAATATTAATAAATACCTGACTTACAACCCATTAAAGTTGCGCGCTAGACAAGAAGATCCGAGATGTACCGTGACGTCACAATACACATCCGCCGCCATACATTAATTTTTCAACCGACTTCAAAAAAGGAGGAGGTTCTCAATTCGACTGTATGTTTTTTTTTTTTTTTTTTTTGTATATTTGTTACGCGATTACTCCGCCAATTATGAATCGATTTTAATTATTCTTTTTTTGTTTGGTAGATCATACTTCAGAGGTGGTCCCATATAAATTTTATCGAAATTGATTTAGAACTTTTTGAGAAAAGCAACAAATATATACCCAGATAATATTTTGGTTGTGGTTCTTGTTACCTATCTTCGACAAATATGAGCCGATTTTGATGATTTTTGTTTTATTGAATAGCTTATACTTCAAAGATAATATGATAAAAGTTTGCAAAATAAAAATCACCCCTAAGGGTAGGAAAATAGGGGATGAAATCGGTGTTCAGCAGTTAGATAAGGATTTATCACTAAAAATAGATTAAATAAGTAAATTTTATTAAAAAAAATAAAACCGACTTCAAAACACTGAAATGCTAAAAATAATCCTAACACTTAAGTACCTAATCAGTTAACTTTTGGAGTCGGTGCAAACAAAAACATTGAACCTCTCATCGGCTGGCACCATCGGTTCGTCGGTCGGTCAGTCGGTTTTATATTTTTTAATAAAATTTACTTATTCATTATAAAAGTTGTTTTAGAAAGAGACAGATATATCTAAATTTCTATTAAACTGCATTACGGCTATTTTTTACCTAAAATCAATTTTGTTTTTCACCATGTAAGAATGTATGTATTCTGTCGTTTGGACATCAAAAGGGAATGCGCCGCTAATTCGGGAACGTAATATAAACTGCCGAGATGCCAAGGTTGGTCGAATCCCTCGTATTTACACGACGAGGCTTTTGACGTGAATCGGACTGAGAACTGTCTTGGATTTCAATTAATTTTGTTAATATACTTATATAATCCTAATTTAAGTTTACGGCTGTTAGAATAGAAAGACAATTATTTCTGTAACCAACATGGAAATGATTAAAATGTCTTTTCGATTCGAACTGACCTTATTACTATGAAACGAAAACAGAGATTAACGCGAACCTGACTCTCATTTTAACCGCTATTTATTATTAATACTAATGGATACCTACATTTCCGTTGTATAAAAGAAAGGTTCTTGCCAGACGCAAATACAGACAGACAGACGGAAAATAAAGTGATCCTTAAGGGTACCACTTTTCTTTTTGTGGTTATGCAACAATAAAAGCCTGTTTACAATAAATTTTTTTTATTACAAGGCGTTACTATCATCGTCATCATCATCATTTCAGCCATAGGACGTCCACTGCTGAACATAGGCCTCCCCCATTGACTTCCAGATTGGCCGGTTGGAAGCGGCCTGCATCCAGCGTCTTCCTGCGACCCTTACTAGCGTTACTATACTTATAGTGTAGCGACCTCTATCTCGCCACATATAAAACTGACGTATCCTACATCGCGATATTAAAGTTATCGGAGCGATTGAACCATATATACAAGAACCCGACAAACAACCGTCGGGCAGTAGCCCACCAGACACAACACCCGTCTGGTCGGAGGATCCTCCTTTTTCAATGGTGGATGAGGAACTCAACACCCTGTTCCTCCCGCCCCCAAACTGGTGACCCCGAGCATGAACGTCAGCGCAGCCTTCGCAAAGCTACGTCATCGTGTCGTCATCATCACTTCCTCAAGCTTTCGAGCAGCGAGTCCTACAGCCAGCCAGCATCCACGGCTACTGCGGGTATCCTGACCACCAGCATGCAGCGAACGTGCATTCCTGGTCATCATCACCCACAGCCTTCTCAGCGACCTTGGCACAGCACACTGCACTTCGGCCGGTCAACAAGCAGAGAAACACTTCTCTCCTGGTCGACGCAGCAGCCAGCCACTACGCAGCACTGCACCACTCCGACTCACTGGAGCATTTGCAGCATCACCCCGACTCACTGGGGCATCACCGCAGACAGTTCCGACTCACCGTGAACTATGCGGCACCTGGTTCCGACTCACTGGAACATTCCACTGGCCCGGCAAGCATTAGAATGGACGACTCAACCTGCTATCGACCTCCGGTCTCGGAGGGGAGTGATGTAGCGACCTCTATCTCGCCACATATAAAACTGACGTATCCTACATCGCGATATTAAAGTTATCGGAGCGATTGAACCATATATACAAGAACCCGACAAACAACCGTCGGGCAGTAGCCCACCAGACACAACACCCGTCTGGTCGGAGGATCCTCCCTTTTCAATGGTGGATTGAGGACCTTAACACCCTGTTCCTCTCACACCCCCAAAATAGCATATTTAATAAGGTGTAGTTTCCTAAAATTTATAAGTTCATTTAGCGGCTGGTCGAAATTATTCGTCCTTATTACGCTTTGACCCTAGATGCGGTAAGTTTGGTTGTGACACTTGGAGGGATTGTCCTGACCTTCGTGACCTTAGCCTGTCTAAGGTCACAAAAGTCAGATTACAATCGTCAGATCGTAAATAGATTATTTTTGGACTATGGCTACATAAGATGATAGATGTTAAATAAATGTGGAGGTTTCCATGATGTTTTCCATCACCGACTAGCAAGTGGATGGCTTAGTTCAAAAAGTCACCAACTCCATTTTTATCGATATTAAGATTCCCAGGTCAAAAGAATCTCCAATTTTTTTTCTATGTATTGACCGAACTCGTTTTTCAATAAAATGCGGCTAAGTAGGATTTTACTGATTAAAAAAATCACTAAATCCTGTCAAAGAAATTCAGTAAGTAATTAAATTCAATTGTTTTTGCTAACAATAATTTTGTTAAGTAATCTCTAACTTCACATGTTTTGCGATAAGTCCTAAATTTTAAGTAAGTCCTAGTGGGCATAATAATTGAGATAAATATTTTTATGAAAAATCACTTTTAAGCTTACCAAATTTAGCATTGTTAAGTATTTTAACAATTTGTTATTATTGACCCACTCTTTTTAAAATCATTTTTTGCGCTTTAAGTGACATTATTTCAAATCAAGGAAAATTGACTTATTGACTTTAGAACTAAGCCATCAGAGTAGAATAATAAATAATAAATCCATAAATTGATTCCGAAAAGTCTAGAGGAATGTGTATAATCAAGCTGTGGGATGCACGTGTCTCTCATAGTTTATAGCCCATGAGTCTTTGCCAAAGTTGTTAAATTTCATGAACACAATCATATTCCAAAACATGGCTGGTTCTTTATATAAGTACATAATATGTACATTTACATAAGTTCGGAAAACGTAGTGCTGAAAAGTCATTGCACTACGATATTTCCTTCCGCAATGTTAAATTATGATACCCATACATCGACTAATCACTATACACCATTGCCACTGCCGCAGTAATTGATCGATAGCAAACAGGAAATGTGGCAGACACAATGAGTAAAAAGGTTCGGCTTATTAGCGTACGAAGTAAAACGGTTGTAAGTGAAATGACCTTGGTAGGGGTAGCGACCGGTTCAGGGTTGAGAATGCTGATATGAGTTAATGAAGGTACGGAAAGATGACAATGAATCACCTTGATATTGTCGATCGTAAAAATAAAGGTGTAGGTATTTATTTTATTCATACGACATAGTTATTACATTTCATTTGATGTTATCCTGCCAAACTGTGGAATTCCACTCGGACCCGACCGGGAATCGGTCCTGAGATCTCGGAGCTCACCTTCGGCTATGGAGGTCGTCAAATCCGGATATATTTAAAAAATCTGGGATACAAACTTACTACACACAGACGGCAAAACTCCAACCACTGAGCTACTGCTTAATGAATAAAATAAAGAAATCTCGGCATGACGTATTAATTAAAATGGAACAATTTAAACTATATCACGGGGCGTTGGGCAATAACGCTCTGGCGAAAATGTGAAAGAGATTAATATGAGCCTCTGCGAATAGGAATTCCTTTGCAACGCGCTTTAAGGTAGTTGTGCAGTGGAAGCTATGCTATGGTGGGACAAAATATCCGTTTATAGTATTGAACTAGCGACCCGCCCCGGAATCGGTTTCTCTACTATATTATATATGTACGAGTATTATATACAAACCTTCCTCTTGAATCATTCTATCTATGAAAAATACCTGCATCAAAATCTGTTGCGTAGTTTTAAAGATCTAAGTATACATAAGGACTGATAGCGGGAAGCGACTTTGTTTTATAATATGTAATGATGACAGATGCTCCGGATTCAGAAGGCCTGTTACGAAAATATTTGGTTCGTTTTGTATAAACCCAAGAAATTTAAAGTACCATCTACTTGTGTCAAACCTTTAACATTTATAAACAATTGAAAACGGTCCTGTTTTCTACTCGGCTAATTTTAGTTGTTCATATTTTGTCAAAAGATTGACACAAGTAAATGGGTATTTTAGTTTATTAGATTCAAACAGTCTGTTTTTCTTATCTTTACTAATATTGCTAACAATATTAACATTACTTTTTAACGCCATCATTGTAAATAACTAACTATTGTTATTAATCATTTAACACAAAATTCTTCTTATTCTAACTGTTCGTTGATTTTATACATTCATATTTTTTAGTGAGGGTAGCCATTACATCGATCACATGATTGACATGTAAATCAATAAAATGATGGTAGATGGCCGAGTCAAGCCTCTCTGCTATCATCTTCAGGACACAATATTTTTATGATTTATGATTTTTTGGATTTGTCTCCGTCTCGAATAGCAAGTAACTATTAAAACATCGAAAAATTCACGAAAAAAAAAACGAGGCGGTACGAAGTTTGTTACGGGACAACTAGTAATATATAAAATAAAGTCGGGCTAGTGACATCATTTGTATACTTTCTATGTATAATTTCTTTGTACTATACCCTACTTAATAGCAAATAAATATTTGAATTTGAATGAATATCTTGTAGTGTGTCTCAAGCATCGCTTGCTCCAGCAAGCACGATGCGTGTGACAGTTGAAAGTTTGCCAAAAACGTTAGCAAGAGCCCGACGCATTAGCAGCGGGTCGGATTCCGCCCGGCCGGTTATTACACGGTCGGGGTTAGTACGGCCCTTGAGTTAACGCCCCAAAATATCATGTTTAAATGTCGAGTTTTTATTTTTGAATTTTTTAGCGATGCTAGCAAAGGAAATAGTTTTGTTCGGTTTGGTTACGTTTTATTTTTGAGTGATGGTGCTTTTGATTTTTAATTTTTTGGAAGTACTGTCTGTTGCTGTTTTTTTTTCTGTTTTTTCTTTGTGTAACCTATGAATGTCTTTATCATTTCATTTTGAATTAGTTTATGCTGCTCACTGCTTCGTCTACTTTTTTTTTTAAATGAAGTGAAGAATCATTATTTTGGGTTGTTGTTACTTTCTAAGATGTCAAAAACAACTGTGAAAGCTGAAAGTTAAAAATTATACATCCATTTTTAAAGTAGGTTCGAAAATAACTTATTGCGTCTCACTCATCAAAAACCATAAGATACTTTCCGCTGTCATCGAATATGTTTAAGAAAAAATAAAAATATGTGATATTGTAATGTTTGGAATCTCGTTTTAAATTGTGCTAAACCCTCAGGACGGAAGTCCTAATTGCGTATTTTACAAAACCACAGACAATGCGTAAACTCATTCGTCGAATGCAGATAAATTAAACAATTACAAGCCAGACTGCCAGACAGCCAGACGAGACTAAAACCGCGTATATAGTGGCAGATATAATTACGTGTGTACCAATAATTTGTTAAATTATTGTAGCGACATCTATCTCGCCACATACGAACTAAAACTGACGTATCCTACATCGCGATATTAAAGTTATCGGAGCGATTGAAACATATATACAAGAACCCGACAACAACCGTCGGGCAGTTGCCCATCAGACACAACACCCGTCTGGTCGGAGGATCCTCCTTTCAATGCGGGATGAGGAACTCAACATCTTGTTCCTCTCACCACCCCCCAAACTGGTGACCCCGAGTATGAACGTCAGCGCAGCCTTCCCAAAGCTACGTCACCGTGACGTCATCATCACTTCCTCAAGCTTTCGAGCAGCGAGTCCTACAGCCAGCCAGCATCCACGGCTACTACGGATATCCTGACCACCAGCATGCAGCGGACGCGCATTCCTGGTCATCACCCACAGCCTTCTCAGCCACCTTGGCACAGCACACTGCACTTCGGCCGGTCAGCAAGCAGAGACGCACTTCTCTCCTGGTCGACGCAGCATCCAGCCACTAAGCAGCACTGCACCACTCCGACTCACTGGAGCATTTGCCGCATCACCCCGACTCACTGGGGCATCACCGCAGACAGTTCCGACTCACCGTGAACTATGCGGCACCTGGTTCCGACTCACTGGAACATTCCACTGGCCCGGCAAGCATCAGAATGGACGACTCAACCTGCTATCGACCTCCGGTCTCGGAGGGGAGTGATGTAGCGACATCTATCTCGCCACATACGAACTAAAACTGACGTATCCTACATCGCGATATTAAAGTTATCGGAGCGATTGAAACATATATACAAGAACCCGACAACAACCGTCGGGCAGTAGCCCACCAGACACAACACCCGTCTGGTCGGAGGATCCTCCCTTTTCAATGGTGGATTGAGGACCTTAACACCCTGTTCCTCTCACCCCCAAATTATAAATACATAAGAGTTAGAAACAAAAAATACAATTCATAATCGAGCGGCCAATACGCCAGACTTGGCGTCACCATCTCTGAGGTCCCGGATTTGATTCTCGGACGGGTGTCATGTCTACCTACTCCTAATAAGTAAAAATTGACTGAACAAATATTTAATTTTGGTTTGTTTAAAATTACAATTTATATAAAAAAATAAAAACCGACTTCAAAAAACTAAAACGCTAAAAATAATCTTAACACTTAAGATTATTTTTAGCGTTTTAGTTTTAGTTTCTAGATTAACTAATGACATTTGCATGCTAATTCCCGTAGCCTAACATGTGGCTCAAAAATGTAATGAAGAACTGCTTATACCATGTTTGATGCAAATAAAGTATTATGATTATGATTATTACTTAAGTACCTAATCAGTTACTTTTGGAGTCGGTGCCAGTCGATGAGAGATTCTATGTTTTCGTTTATCGT
This sequence comes from Anania hortulata, assembly GCA_963576865.1. Classification (NCBI taxonomy): domain Eukaryota; kingdom Metazoa; phylum Arthropoda; class Insecta; order Lepidoptera; family Crambidae; genus Anania; species Anania hortulata. The sequence goes on from OY756407.1 coordinate 2,021,459, forward strand.
ATTTCGTATATCTATCTATTTTAGTGATAAATCCTAATCAAAACAAATCTTACGAGTGCAAACATAATTTAACTGCAAAACACCGATTACATTTCCTATTTTTCCACCCTTAGAGGTGAATTTTTTACCTAAAATGTTTTATTATATATAGTAACTTTAAAGTATAAGCTATTCATTAAAAAAAGAATAATCAAAATCGGTCTACATTTGGCAAAGATATTAGGTAAGATAGATACTAAAATCAGTTGGCGTGGTACGGAGTTCATGCAATGATCGATGATTTTCTTATAGATCCCATCATCAGAATTTAACCAAATGTATATGGGACCATTCTGAAATAACTATCGAAATCTGTCAACGTAGTAACGAATGATCGCTGAACATACATTAAAAAAAAAGATTTCGACGAATTGAGAACCTCCTCCTTTTTTGAAGTCGGTTAAAAAGTGTAGAACAGGAGTAACTAGAGTACTACACGGGTCAGTGTAGAAAACGAAATTTTCTATGTTCTCTCGGGTCTGGGTGTTGTGGTACATTCGTTGTTTTTGATTTCTATAACACAAGTGTTCTAGGTACAGTCAACGGCAGGTCAACCTACCCAAAAAGTTAAATTCAAATTCAAATTCAAAAGATTTATTTCAGACAAAGTCCATACCACAAACAATACAGTCGAGTCAGTAACACCATAACACTACACAAATATAAAAATTACAAAAAGATAAAAATAAATAGGTAACATTTGAAGCATTTAAGGGTTTCTTAAGTGCAATCGAACCCAATACTGCATAAACGGGCAGTCCACTCGCCCTGCTACAACGCGCAGGATACTGCTGGAGCTCCCGCGGACACGGCTTAGCATCGAGGCGGCTCTTTTGCGTAGAATGGCATGAAAGCCATCGGCATGAGCGTCCGCGAACATGCCTGACGCGCTGCAGTATCGCGGCAGCCCCAACAATACCCTGAACGCGTTGTTATACTGCACTCGCAGGGCGTTGATTGTCTTCAGCGTACAGCTAATCCACAGGGTACACGTGTAGAAAGACTGGCAAAAAGCTTTGAAAAGTATCACCTTAACGGGTTCAGTACAGCGTGCAAACCTGCGAGCCAGCATATTGCATCTGACTGCCAACGCCCGTCGCTCCCGTTCTATAACCTCGTTATCAGAGAGATCCTCCGTCACCCAGTGACCCAGACATTTAAAACGCGATACCCGTTTTAGTGCAACACTGCCTAAATAGACAGGAGGGACTGCTGTGATATTGTGACCCCGAGACTGAAACATCAGGATTTCACTTTTCAGTCACACTTTTAGCGTTATATCTGAGTCCATGAGCTCCTGCGCAATCCTCGCACACCTTAAGAAGTTTTATATGATGTTAAAGGTCATTGAACCGATTTTCAACTTTAAGTCCAACACCTAGAGATCAATATCAATTGAGAAAATTTGACCTTTTGTGGTAGGTTGACGTGCTGTTGTCTGTACTTACCTTAGGATCAGAGCAATGTGTGACAAACAATATAAAAAAGCTGTTATAAAACATGACTAAGTACAGTCACGGTCCTCGGTGTCCAAGAAGAGGTCACGTAAAAATAATTATAAATAAATATTCGTCAGAGACAAACATCGCTGACATAGCTCAACGGATTAGCAAGCTGAAGTGGCAGTAGGCGGGGCACATAGTACGTAGAACTGAAGGCCGATGGGACAGAAAGGTTCTAGAATGGAGACCACGTGCCAGCAAGCGCAGCGTAGGACGTCCACCTACAAAGTGGATAGACGACCTGGTATAGGTTGTAGGAAGACGCTGGATGCGGGCCGCTTCCAACTGACCAATCTGGAAGTCAATGGGGAGGCCAAATGTTCAACAGTGGACGTCCTATGGCTGAAATGATGATGATGATGATGAGACAACAAACTAATTGTCTTGGTCTCGAAGAAAGGAATTAACATCCTTGTGTGACGAAGTACCAGATAATGTATTTTACCATTGGCTTCTCTCAACACACCCAGACTCGAGCCAATTCAGAAAAAATCTTTTCTAAATTAACCCGAACCGGGAATTGAACCTAGGACCTTTTGCGTTCAAGGCGTACAATTATGCCACTACACCGATCGAGTTGTTGAAAATTTTTTCTAGGTCAAAAATGCTACTAATTTTTGGCTATAAAACCAGCTAAATAGTTAATCTCGCATTAAGCATAATATAGTGCTGACATATAACATTTACAAATATGCTGAAATTCAGATTCACTAAAAACACATTATAAATTAACGGTAATGGTTATGCCACAGTAAACATAATGATGATTATAGTACAGTAGATCATATAAACTATTTCACCTTGATTTGAATCCGTGTTAAAAGAACTACATAAAAATATGATTACCTACTATTTATAATAAAAAAAACTCCAAAATTAATTTGACCTTATTAGTTGAGGTAAGACCTGTGCCCTATAACTGGTAGACGTACCTATGTAAGCAGACTTTACTTTCTTTTATTTCACAGGTAATTCCAAAAAGACATAATTAAGAGAACAGTTATCAATATTCAGCTGATCCTAACTAAATTAATACATTTACAAAAGACATGACAATGTTTTAGAAATAAGGTGTGCTTTTCAGAGTGTGCTGAAGTATTTTAATATATGACATCGTGTGATGACTCTTTGTTTAAAAGAGACAGTGGCGCTGACGTCTCGGACTTTTGCATAGTAAATTCAAAAGTCCACTTGTAAATGGTCTCTTAAATATGATTTAAGATCTTAATGCGTGAGTTTGTTGTTTTTATACGACTCGGCAATATCCGTCCCATATCAAGGTCTCATGAGACCGCATAACAATAACATTTCTATTGTGTCTCGTTTACGTATGCTTGTTGAGTTAATTCAGGTGTATCACTTAAGTTGAGATACTGCAATGCTCCGCTATTGACTGTGGTTTTGTGTAAGTCAGAGACAGGAACGTGGTTCGCTGAAACCGCGAAAATGGCGTCTTCGCATAAGTACATCACCATAGCTAGTGATATACCTGTCTTGAATCTAGTGCAGTGCTTAATTTCCGTCATTAAAATTTGTGCAGTGCAGTATTTTCGTTTACATTAACTTTTTTTTCTCTTCTATCTTCTTCGTTTCTCGAGTAACTGACGACCTAGTCAAGATAGTGGAAAGCCGCTGTATGTAAATGGCCCAGAACAACTTGCTGTAGCATTCTATAGGAGGCCTTAATCCAGCAGATACTTAATTATATTTCATTATAATTATACTTATACAGGGTTACATTCCAAAACGGAGCCAAATTTTAAAAATATGATCTAGGTAACATTATAAAGAAGCTTCTTAATCGTTATTATTTTTAATAATCGTATTTAACAAAACAAAATACTTGAAAATATCCGAAAATAAAGTTAATAACGAGACTACGAAAGCCGCGCCATTTATCAGAGGCGTAGGTACGGCGGGCCAACAAGCTCCTTACCCAGTGCACACACGGTGCATAAAAAAATAACATGACACATATTTATTCGCGCGTTGCGTGTAATATAATTAGCCGACCAAATGACCATTGCTTTTTCTAAGAACTCCAAGTTTTGCAATTAAAATTATAACTCTATTTTTAAAAGGCAAAGAAAAATTATTACATAATAATGCAAAACAAATATACATACAGATGGAAATCACAGTATTATTACATAAAATCTGAAATTTTGATAAATTTTATTGAGCTACCACTAGCCAGGGGCGTGCATTGGTTTCAGATGGGGGTAGGCTGTGAGTGAAAATTGAGTAGGTAAGTTGAAACAGTAGGCGATCTCGCGGCAGCCTAACATTGGTTAAATTGCACAGTACTGCAACTGCAACTTAGATAAGTTGCGCGCTTTAGTAAGGATTAAGTACAAGTAGACGACAAAATGGTTACAGAATATTTATTGTTTATTGTTGAATACGTAATTAATAATTATGGTCAGCTGTTCTGTCGGTTTTTTATGAAGGTAGGCTCTGCATAATAGCCTATATGGGATGCACGCCCCTGCCACTAGCTCACATTCTCGTAATAGCACGTAACTCTGGATGATGTTTGGCTAAACCTACACATTTCATCAACATCATCATGTCAGCCTATTGCAGTCCACTATCAGACGTAAGCCTACCCCAAAAGCTCCATAGAGCACGATCTTCCGTTTTTTTTTTACACAGCCTACCTAGCATGAACACCAAAACACGAAAAGATTTGATATGATATATACACTAATTGTAAAAATATATTAGATATAGCCGCCATGTTGAATCGCCGTGCCGGTGACGTCACAAATTATGATCGCTGTTTCAATTTTAAAAAAATGGCGGCTATTTATTTCATATTTTTACAGTTGGTGTCGCTAAATCACTATATCATATAATCCCGAATATTTGATCAGTAGCAAAACCATTGATCAAAAAACCACCACGTTTTATTCGTAGGAACAAAGTGCTAACAAAAAATATATCTGGATAAGCGTGTCAATAGCTTCACCATGAAGCGGTGCGGTTTTCAGAACCAAATTACGTTCTGATGATTGCTCTGAATGGTGTATGATATTACAGGAAAATAAAATAATAGGAACCTAAATAGGGAAACAGACCTCCAAATCATGAACTTCTTCTACCGAATAGACATAAAATATCCCACCAACCTGCGGAACAGTCCTCGATGGCCTTCAGCACTTCATCATGGGTATGTCCTTGATTCTTAATTGATATGGCGTAATTCGTAATATCTTCACTGTTGGGCTTTAGGTATTAGTTTAGTCGCGGTATCAAATGAGTTATGAACGTTTTTATTATATTTTTATAGCAAAAGAAAAATACGTTGCGGGCGGCTTGACAAGCAAGAGACAAGAGAGTGTTACATAATTTTTATTGGCTGTCAATCATGTGTGTAAGCATCTATTTCCCAATGGAATCGCTGCTAAAAGTGACATTCAGCGCCATCCTTATGGGCTTCTAGCCAATCATAGAGAACCTGAACAACAAGTACGGCGGGAATCAAAATATATCTAATCAATAAAAGAAATCTAATTTTGGAAGTCAATAAACCACTATTTAGTTTAAGAAATTAAAATGAACATGCGCAACCAATATCTACGCACATCACTATCTCTGATTGACGCTACCATAGCGTGTTATTATTTTCATTTTTGGTACCTGTGAAACAATATCTATTACCAGTTTTATTTCGCATCTTTGCGGTTTTCGGAACGTTTAATAATAAATCTTTTCGGTGAATTAGAAAAGCAGGAAATTGTGGTTAGATGTGCATGCTATGGATTTGTACCAACTAGTCTGTGCCATCAACTTTGTTCCCATGGAGATTGGTAGACAGAAGTCTCGAGTCTCCAGGAAATTATTGTCTGTTTTTGGATGCAAACGTAAATTGCGAAAAAGGTTAAAAAAAACTTGTTAAGTCAAGCAAAACTAGTACTGCCCCTAAATTTGCGACACAACGCGTGTTGGTATGAATATGGTATGAAAATTTATTGATGGTTTATAACAACGTGCAATGAAACGTGTTTTCGCATTGTCCTAATTGTTCGAATAAATTTCCCTATTCATAGGTTATAACTATCAAGTTGGCATAATATATCGAATCAACGTATAAACGGTTCAAAGAAAGAAAATTAGCATCTCATACACACATCTTACATGCGTGCCAATGATCTCACAACTAGAGACGCTCAAGACCTTGCGAAGTGGAGGAGTAAATCAAGTAAAAAGGACCCTGGGCTCCAAAGCAATGGCTTTGGACGCAAGCGGGATTGACCTTATAGATGAAGAAGAAGACTTTTTGTTTTTTTTAATCGCTTAAAAATTTTTTTTCTCCTGAAGTATAAGTACTAGAAACAAATGCTATGCTATGATGATGGTGGTAAAGTGTTATGATGGTTTTGTCAAAATGTAGTACTAATATTTTTAAATATTTTTTGACATTAAAATTTGGGCTTAAATAATAAGCATTTGAAACTACATGCTACATACATTTGGACAATACTACCCTCTCCATGTAATGTATAACCTTTATCTAGTCGCCATAGTACAATTTTGGCTTAGTTTTGAGCTAGATAATAATTAATACCATTTTTAAAAGAATTACATCTATTTATTGGACACCTCTCAAGAGCCAATAGAGGTAAAACATCCGTTTATTTATGTTTTTAATTTGTTTTATTCAGATATTTATTTTAGACTTTACCAACATCAAAATCTCTAAAAGAAAAATTTACTTCTCCGAGTAAACTGGCATTAGCATCATCATCAGCTGGTTAGCGGCTTGGTATAAAGAAGTAATTTTTGTAATTAAAAAAAAAAAATCTGTATTTAATACGTAGAATAACCCTTTTATAGGAAGTTAACTAATCGGAACTTGTTTTTAACTGCAAACTATTTGTTTTCTTGCAACAATTAACTAGGTATCTTTACAAACAGGGTTTACATTGCAAATGGGTGCCAAATTTAAAATATAAGATTTAAGGAACAGTATAAAAAAGCGTCTTAATCGTTATTATTTTTAATAATCGTATGTTACGAAAAAAAAAATCTTTTAAATATCCAAAAATAAAGTCAATAGAGAGACAGGAAAGCCGCGCGGTCATTTATCAGGAGGCAAACAAGGACGCAGTTTACGCAGTGCACATACGGTGCAATTCTTTCATAAATGAGTTAAATTATCCACGTGTACGATGTTTTAACAGCGGGTAGAAATATATATCATTTTTTGGACTCCGCTGATTATAGAGAAAGCCTGGGAATTGTTTTTATTTTTTCTCATCAATGTACTTGACTTAATGGATCTCACAACTAGAGACGCTTAAGACCACGCGAAGTGGAGGAGTAAATCAAGGAAAGCGGACCCTGGGCTCCAAAGCAATGGCTTTGGACGCAACCGGGACTGACCGTATAGATGAAGAAGTACTGGGATTGACTTTTTACAGTTTTATTTTTACTTTTTACAGGTTACATTGCAAAGGGGTGCCAAATCTATAGGAGTGGCTCAGAATCAGTAACTATAATATTATAATATATTATTATACATAATATATTATATATTTTTTAAATCTTGTTCTTTGCAGAGTTCGATTAAGTTACTGATTCTGAGCCATTCCTCCAAAAAATGCGTTTTATTAATAAAATAAAAACATTTGATCATTTAACAGAAGTTCCTTAATATACCTACCTAGATAAATGAAAGGCTGCAAAAAACTCATGTGTTTGTGCGGGACTCCCTCCACGCGCCGAAAGAGATTGTGTGTTCGGTTTTAACGTGTTCATCATCGTATTCTTAGTAGGTACAAGTAATTTCGTGGTCTAAAATGTCTGTATTTTTGATATTTGACTCAGTCCTGGGTTTATGAGAAGGGTACTCCCATTATTCATTGCTTGCGTCATTTATAATAACATACTTAATTGCTCATAAGTTGCGATACGGTCATGCAACGTTAAATAAGTTTAAATTTCTCATAAAATTCACAGAACCTCTGAACTGTGATGTTTGCCAAATGGTAGAAGTGCCATGGGACAGCCGTAAAGAACTTTCCCACTGCCAACAGGAGGCATGTCGTAATAGGCGAGTAATTCCTGTAGCATGAGACGGGCAGCAGCGTCTGCATGCGAAATGTTATAAAAAACTGCGCTCGCCAATCCGCCTGCCAAGCGTGGCGAGTATTGGCAATCCCCCCCGATGAAAGTCATTGGGGAGGCCTGTATTCAGCAGTGGCCATCCATGGTTAAAATGATGATGATGATGATGATGCGAAGATGATCACCATCTGTTTATGGACTGTGACCGCAATTGTCACCTGATATACGTAATTGTCATCTGATGACGACCTCCGTAGCCGAGAGGCCAATATACCGGATTTGGTGTCGCTATATTCTCTGAGTTCTTGGGTTCGATTCCCAGTCGGTTAATGTAGAAAAATGACTTTTCTATATTGTCTTGGGTCTGGGAGTTGCGGTACCGTCGTTGTTTCTGATTTTTGTAACACAAGTGCTTTGGCTACTTACCATAGAATCAAAGCAATATATGCGATGTTGTCCAATATTACATATAGTTTTTAGTAGTGTGTCTGCTCGAATATCCACTATCGAATGCCTATTGATATGCCCATCATCATTTTAGCCATAGGACTTCCACTGCTGAACATAAGCCTCCCCGAAAAGAGGGGGGGATTGCTTATACTCGCCAATCTTGGCAAGCAGGTTGGCAAACGCAGTTTTTTATAACATTTCGCACGGAGACACTGCTGCCCGTCTCGTGCTACAGGAAATACGGAGATATGCCTATCGTTATCGATTCCTGTGATTTATTTCGTGTAAGAGAGTATCTATCTGTAGTATAGAAAATAGCCAAACTCCTCAATAGGCCTGATTAAGAAGTCTAAGGTATATTACCACAAAATATATTTTAGTAGCTTCCATATGCTAATCTACTTTGCCTGTCCAAGAGTAAAGACTGACTTACTCATATGCCAGGCTCACTTGGTCAGTTGCCACCACATCTTGTATCCTAAAATGGTCGAGCGTTTTTAGGGGTCTGCCCTTAAAAACTGTTCCCCTTTGTCAAGCATCGAGCGTTTTTAGGGGTTTTTTCTAGTAGGCCCTTTTTCAAGGGCGAACCCCTAAAAACGCTCGGCCTAATTAATACGCTCTTCTTATTTTACTTTTTTCTGTTGGCCCTACGAGTCCGAGAACACCAAGTTGGAAAACCCTGTCCTAAACATACAAAAGTTACTAGATACTTTACTTTAGTTACTGTCAAATAAAAGCAAATGTCAAACCTGGTCATTCGAAGCGTAAAAAGTCATTAACCTTTTCATTTTCGTTCGCAATCAAACATAATCACAAACGATTAACAAATCTGTCACAATGGTACCACAGTGCAACGATCTTGACGGCCGTGATCCACCGAAGTGTGCCATTTTCAATACCGTTGCTCACATTTGAATGTAAATGTATAATTATTTAGCATCCTGCATTATAACAGAGTTAACGGTGAGCCATTGTGCCTGATGGACAAATGATTGCAATTTTTTTCCGACTCGTTATGTTTTTTTTTGTCCACACAAAAGAGTCGTTCGTCCCACCGTGCGGGATAAACGCAGGGTCGCGTTACCAAGAAATTTTGCCTTTGCAAAAGGTGGCTTGTAAAATGTATGTTGCTGGGCTCAATTATTGTGCATTTGTTTTAGTAAAAGAAGTAGTGCACTTATTTTTTTTTACGTTGTTAGCGACACGTAGCCACGGTGCATAATGTTTCATTTCGATCGCACGAGGTCAATCATTTGTTCGCGGTTAAGCCAATTTAAAAAAATAAACATAATCCTTTTTTTTTTCGTGAAAATTTCGATGTTTTTAGTTATTCTGCTATTCGGGGCGGAGAACAATCCAACAAATCATACATCATAAAAATCCAGTCGTTCTCGCTCGAGTTAAAAATGGTGTAACTATTTTTTTTTTTTAATATAGATGTCTATTATAGCTCAACTATCTATGCCTACCTTACCTTACTATCTAACTTATACCCTAAAAATAAATTTGAATGTAAAAATGCTAACAAGTTGTTGTACTCAATGTCATACCAAGAGACATAAAATTTAAAATGAATTCTAAAATATGTTTTGCTTTTTATTTAAGACTATATTTAAAAAATACCGACTGATTTTAAGTGCTAAGATACTCTATAATTGTATAAAGCCTGAGGGCGGAGACCAGAGGCCCAATTCCCAGTAATTTGACAATAGTCGCAATTCGGTGTCGATCCGCTCCCAGTAACATTATGGTCACAAAAGGTATTCTCGTAAACTTTTAATTTGACGTAAAAATATCAAAACTATCCAAATAAGACTGAAAATAGAGCAAAAACAATTCTAATGATGTTTTCTTCCATTTTCAGTCGCATTACGAACTATAATTGCGTTTTTTGGGTTTACGAGAATACCGTTTGTGATCGTAATGTTACTGGGAGTGGATCGACACCGGATTGCGACTATTGTCAAATTACGGGAATTGGGCCTCTGGTGGTCTGTAACACAAGTCGATTTTTACTTCGTAGTTTACTATAGTTTTAAGAACTTGCTTTTATGTAGTGAGAAATAAATGTATTTTCAACCGACTTCAAATAAGGAGGTTCTCAATTCGTCAGAACCTTTTTTTATATATGTTCAGCGATCATTTGTTACTGCGTTGACCGATTTCGATAATTGTTTTTGTGTTCAAAAGGTAATACTTTCAGATTTCGTTAAATTCTGAAGATGGGATCTATAAGAAAATCAATAAACATTGCATGAACTCCGTACCACGCCAACTGATTTTAGTAGATACTTAACATAGATATGTTACCCAATATCTTTGACAAATGTGAACCGATTTTGATGATTCTTCATTTTATTTAATAGCTTATACTTCAAAGACACTATAATAAAAATTTGCTGAAAAAAATTAACCCCTAAGGGTGGGAAAATAGGAAATGAAATCGGTGTTCAGCAGTTAAAGTTTGCTTGCACTCGCAAGATTTGTTTTGATTTAGATTAATCACTAAAATAGATGAAATAAGTTAATTTTATAAAAAAAAAAAACTTCAAAAAACTTAAAATAATCTTAACACTTAAATACCTAATCAGTTACTTTTGAAGTCGGTGCTAGCCGATGAGAGATTCAATGTTTTCGATTTCTCCGACTCCAAAAGTAACTGATTAGGTACAGTGTTAAGATTATTTTTAGCTTTTTTTTTTTTAAGGTCGGTTTTTTTAAATACTATTATTATATATTAAGATACCCTGTAGTATATATTACCTGCTATTAGATTGTACTACTTCCTTATAATCCTGACATTACTAATAAACGACGTAGAGATATAGTTTGCATCACACAATCAACCTCAAAATACAATTTTACAAATAGGTTTTTTACATTTCTAGGACCATTTCTGTACAATAGACTAAATAAAATACTTAATTTTTATGAGCTAAATTATTATAACTGTAAATTAGAAATAGTTAAGTATTTACTATCTTTGTCCTACGATAAAACTGAACAATTACTTTTAATATGTAAGTAAAATAGATTGATACTATCGAAAACTTTAAATTGTATATTTTACCTATTTTTAATAATTAATTACTGTTAATTTATGTCACCTAGAAGTTCATTTAAGTTCACTCTCGCCTGAAGCACAGGTTCTACCTAGTTCAGGCAAAGGTAACTCCTTGCACTGTATAGTTTTAAGCTGTACTGTTAAGAATGTATCTGCTTTTCTTGTATTTTAATAAACGATTTATTATTATTATTATTATATATTAGAAATAATTTAACTAACCCCACAGCACCTGGGTATCATTCCACAATGTCTACCAACATTCACTAAATAATCAATGTAACATTCCCATGTTACCCTTCACCGTTAAAAACGTCTTAGCTTAACCACTTAATAAGTTAGTACGAAGCAAAAACTGCATTCAATGCGTTTGTTTTTCCGCAAACCTAACGGCACTATAATACCGCTAATTTTGCTAAAAAGGTCAACGTCATGTGAGATTCAGTAATGCACTTCAAATGACTAATAGTGATGCAGTGGAAACTGGTTATAGCCGGTAATAACCGGATTTGCAGAGTCATTTTGCGTCAACATTATTGCCGCAAAGTCAATAATGGGCAGGTAAAAGTTAAAGGTAATTGTACCATAAACCTTACTTTTATGACCTATAATAAAACAATAGTAAAAGACACACTAAAGTATGAGGAGATTCGTAAACGAACAAAAGTTGCTGACATAGCCCAACGGATAAGAAAGCTGAAGTGGCAGTGGGCGGGGCACATAGCACGTAGAACTGACGGCCATTGGGTCAGAAAGGTTCTGGAATGGAGGCCACGTACCGGCAAGCGCAGCGTAGGACGTCCACCTACAAGGTGGACAGACGACCTGGTAAAGGTTGCAGGAAGCCGCTGGTTGCGGGCCGCTTCCAACCGGCCAATCTGGAAGCCACTAGGGGAGGCCTATATTCAGCAGTGAACGTCCTATGGCTGAAATGATGATGATGACACCAAAGTATACTAAATACAGTTATATTATTATTTATTTTGTTAGTTTTTTCTATATTCATAGCCATTACAGCCGCTACACGATCATTCAAATGTATACATATAAATTACCATAATTTCGCTATAAACAGGGTAAAATACAGGGGGTTAGGTTAGGTTAGGTTAGGTTAGGTTAGCCTATGTTAACATATGCATATAAATACTATGGTGAAGTCAGAAATTTGATATCATCATTTAATTATTTTTTTTCATACATTATATTCATTATTCCTAAAAACTGGTCATACTTCAAGCTTATTATATTAGATATTTTTATGGAAAATACATTTGAGTCAATCAAAATAAAATCATTATATTTTCGCAAATACGCCAATAATTGCACTTTTAAATCAGTAATTGGTTCTTCTTCATTTTTTTCAGTAAAACTTGCCAAACTAAGTATATGTTTCTAAAAAGTCTTCTATTTATCTGAAAATACTAACGCAAACAAACGCAAAAACAACAATAAAAAAGCTAAAAGTAAATATTTTCGTCTCTCTATCATCAAGACAATTTTTTTACATCAGGTATCACAAAATACAAAGTTGCGTAAACTAATGGTACATTACAGATTCGCCTTGATTCGCAATCCCTTCAAACGAGCGGTTAGCAAAAACAAAGCGCATTGAACCAACAGTGATTGGACGCTGCGTAGATGCGCAGGCGGCGATGACAGGGCTGGCACCTTTGTAGATTCGGATTGACAAAAAATAATGTAAAAGTATTTTTTATTAAAAAACCGGTCAAGTGCTAGTCTGACTCGCGCACTGAGGATTCCGTACAAGCTTGTAGGTAAATAATTAGTCCATCACGGATATTAAAAATTCTTTGTTTGTAATGTACGGTTTTCGGATTTTTGCTCTTTACTTGTGCTTTAAGACATTGTTTCTTGCCAAATTTCATGATCCTAGATCAAAGGGAAGTAACCCATTCGTTTTGATCCTCTTTTGAGTGACAAAATAAGCGGCATTAGCAACCGTATTTTTTGATTGCGTTGACTTAAATGTTTTTCTTTTTTTATTCATTTATTTATTAAAAGAACCACAAACAAGTTTACAATAAGCTTATACCAAAACCTAAAGGTACTTATAAGAAATTGTTAAACAATTGTAAACTCAGCAGCGATGGTTACATTTTACGTAACCATTAGAAATAAAATAAAATTCAAGACTATCTTGATGACAAGAATGTATGGTCCAGTCCAGCCTGCACTAAACTGATGTACCTACCTGTTTATTTTTTTTCTTCTTTTTTTGTGGCAGCTAGTGGTGACGGAGTTTGTTCCGGCGTTTCTTTTCAACACTTGCCAGGTTGTGTGTCTTGTCTTGAAGCGCTAGTAGGGCCCAAAAAATAAGGAGACATGTTCTGGCCCCATATGGGCCTATAATGTTATTATTGACGTTCATAAGTGGCAATTTTCTGTTCTAAACTGAATAAATAATTTTTGACTTTGAATTTTACTTTGATTAACATGCATAAAGTTATACTTATAAAAATAAAATTGATTTATTTGTTGGTGATGTCTGTGTGGGTGAGTGTGCATATGTAGGTAAAATAGATATCAAGAAGTGTGTGTAAAACAGATTATTATTTATTGTTAGTAAGTAATTATACGATTTATTTATTGTAAGATCTGCCACTGCATGTGAAGATATCAACAGTTTTTATTTATTACAAGTATCGAGTATTCTTGAGCATGTGTTTATGCTAAGACAAAATGCAGTACCTAAGTCATAAGTGTACATATGTTTTGGTACCACTCATGCTCATCATACCAGATGCTAGTTCTTAACGCCGCAACGTTTTAAATAAAGCGATGTGTCCTTAGGCTTTTTTTCTCATTTTTTCGATAAAAAATTATTAGATTTCAACAAATATGTTATCCTAATCTCCAACCCGCTATTTTGCAAGTGCTGCAAACGTTTTTAGCAGGGCAGCGTTGTATGTCATGGGAACATTCAATTTTAACTATATCTATTAGGGAGTTGTTTTTTTGCAATTTCGAATTTGGTCCTATGGTAAAAGTTGTTTAAATGAGCGGAAAAATGTATGCTATAATATATCTAATGCCCTAAAAGGCAGTTAACAAATAAAATAGGACTTAAATATATGATAATAAAGATTGTTCTTACTATATTTATATTCCTGTGATTTGTTTCTTTGGTGTGGTGTACAATAAAGAGTATACCTATATTGTATTTAAGTAGGCATATACAGCGTGTCCCGTAAAGAGCGTGCCAAACGAAAACCATAAAGCAAAAAAGGCTCGATCTCCTATCCGAATTTAGATTTCGTAAAAGTGAAACCATTTTTACAAAAAATGCGATTTCAATTTTGTTTTCCTAAAAAATATTTTCAGAAAATCACAATTTGCTCAAAAGCTATGCGACTTTTATTAGGACTATTTTTGGACAGGTGATACCGGTTTTTATGCTCTATCTACAGTTTTCTTTTGGCACGCTCTTTATGGGACATCCTGTTTATCAATTATCTAGAATCCATCGTAAAATATTTGCTTAGTTTGGACTAAATGTGTAATTGGCAAAAAACATATTAAACTAAACCTTGCTGTGTCAAGGATAATGTTTTCGTCTTTTGTTTTTGTTTTTAGCGGCCTCTGGCGGTAATAGAAACTACGACCTTTGCTATTTGGGCGACTGCTCTTCCACCTAAGCTACGGAGGACACAGGTATGTTATTCAATTCTTAAAGTGGTTACATTTGTACGAACTGTATGTACGAATTTGTACTGATACGAACAAAATATTTCGGGCAAACATCAGCATATTGAACGTGAAAAGTTCCTAGACGCAATCAAACTAAGCCACAAATCCGGTAAAAAAGACGCTTCTTACTGCAACTTTATCCTGGAACTACCATCAGACCTTAGAAAACTTCTAATTGAGCAGGAAAGGGTATTCATCAATTCGACTTCATACCGAGTAAGAGACTACACCCTTGTAACTAGATGTTACAAGTGTCAACAATATGGCCACTCAGCAAAATATTGTCGGGAGGCTGACTCTACCTGTGGGCACTGCGGCTGCGTGCTAAGATACAAGCAAACTATTTTGCTTAGTTTAGGTATAAACATTGTAATATTTTGTACTAACCGATATTTCATAACTTAAGTTTTATACAGAAATAAATTTTAACTTTTATGTTTTTATTTATTTTTTATTTATTGTAAGTTAACGTTTTTTGTTTGCTACGCCAATTTTGGCAGCCCTATTAGTGCGCTTATTAGATAATTCTGTTTAATGCGTGCGCCGGCGCAATAGGTGTGGGTTCGGTGAACTGCTAATAAAATGATCAACCGTACGTGATATGTGGTGCAATCGTGCGTTTTGCTCAATTAATAAATAGCTATAAGCGTTTAGGCAGGCTTTATTGGACACGATAAATTTATTACATAAATATCTAGTTAGTTCAAAATTTACTCAGTTTTATAAACACATGTGTTTTATTCTACTAAACTTATCTTTACACCTAGGTTAATTAATTTACAATGTAAAGAGTTGCCCAACTTGACATGTCTGGTTAATGGTGACATACATCTTAAATTGATCGGATTATCTTTTGTCCGTCATGGTTTAACTCTTGTCAGTATTTTTAATAAGGCCGTTAATAAATCTTAAATTATAACCTAGAAAGAGACTAGGTTTATTTGTAATAGTCGACATGCACATTTAGTAAGTTACAGACATAGTTCTAAAATTTTGAAAGTGACAGTATTTCGGCCACATCTGTCGCAGAGCCAATGAAAAGTTAAGTAAACGGGTTCTCGAGTAGAGATCAAGCCTTGGCAAGCGTAGTGTAGGATCGTTCGAGCTGGGGGCGGCAGCTCGATGGACCGACGACTTTAGGAAAATGGCTGGCAATGAATGGATGAAAAAGATAAAATCATGCTCTTTGGCGTTACATCCATCAGTGGACAATAGGCTTACATGATGATGATAACATTTATGTAGGTAGCTAAATTAGGCAAATATAAACTTGTTCTTAAAATACATGCATGGTGTCCTAATTTTTCAGTGCTTGCTTTACTTCATCTACATCAGACACGCACTTACTCAGTATTTATTTCTCTATCATTCTATTGGTCACAAAGTCAATTCTATTGGTCAATTAGATTACTAACCTGATATTAAGTAAATCACAAACACGCTCACAGAACAGAATATTCCTCCAGCAAAATCGGAGTATCTGGCTTTACAGTCAATTAAACAAACAAAAGTAATAACAATTTAACTATCGAAAGATGTACTTTGCACAGTATTTCTATAAAGGGATGCAGTTTTCAACATAGTTAGTTTTCAGTTTCGGGCGCGTTTACACTTTACGTTGTAATTTTATATTTAAAATAAAAAAAAACGCTATTATATATTTTTATATGTATCCTGATTGACAGTTTATTTTCTAATAATAATTAAAGTTTAGGAAAAAATATTTATTCGATTAGTAAAATTTACTAAAAAGAAACAATAACGTTACACATACACACAGGTCAGGTCACTCTACCCGTGACAACGGACGCTGCAACGCGTTCGAAACGTCGGGCTAAATTTTAACACAAATTTAAACACTTTTACCTTCAAACTTTATTTATCGCGATAAAACCTGTGAGTATGTGTAGTGTGAAAATCGCGAATCTTTAAAAGTGACTAGAATCAACAACGATCAAAAAAGTTACAATAATACCTAAACGTCAATTGCGGCGATATTCTAAAACGTACTTGATCCTTAGATACTGTTGGTGTGCTAATGTACGAGTACATAGCATACAAAACAATGTGCTAAATATAGAGCTATGTTCTGCTAATTAATTCTATATTTACTGTACTGTAAGATGAATTTTATCAAACGTATTCTTGTAAGTACTGTATTTTCACATGAAGAAGACCGATCCAGCTTTTTGGGCATTAGCCCAACAACTAGCAAATATGTTTCAATCTCCCTGAACAGAATCGTTATGTATAAACCGCCCCTCAGTTCGGTAAACTTCTCTTCAGTAATACAACTATGCGAATCGACTAACCAATATTGGAATACTATAGTTAAACTAACCAGCTGTTTACCCAGTTGCTAGTAAAATATAACCAGCGAACCATGGTTTCAGCCGATTATCGCTTTCGAGTTTGTAATCCAAATTAATTAAACTTTTCCTTGGACGTCGCTTGTTTTGTATTATTAACTGGCTGTTGCCCGTGACTTTATTTGCGAGGTAATTGTAATGTAGGTAGTTAGGTAAAATCTTACCTAACTACCTACATTACAATTACCTCGCAAAGAAAGATTTACAATTAGAGAAAAATGGTGGACTAACATGCCATACTTACAATGGTAAGTAGGGCCTCTCAGTCAGCCCCCCTAGCATGACCATCAAAACACGATATGATACGATACGATATAGCTATATATCGACACCAACTGTAAAAATATGGTAGACATAGCCGCCATTTTGAATTTTTATCGAAACAGGGATCATAAAATGTTACGTCACCGGCACGGCGATTCAACGTGATGGCTATATTTATATATACAAAACAAAGTTGGGTTAGTTACACCATTTATAACTCAAGAACGACTGGACCGATTTTTATGATCTTTGATTTGTTGAATTTGCCTCCGCCCCGAATAACAGAATAACTATAAAAAACAGGGAAATATTCACGAAAAAAAAACAGGCGACATGAAGTTTGCCGGGACAGCTAGTCTATTATTATTATTTATTACCAACAGCAAAACACATAAAACATTAACAACAACACGATTACAATATGTTCAAATATGTTTGCCAATGACAGGTATACACAGCATTTACCACAATGTGTAGCTTAAGTTTACAATACTAGGTACAAAATAACTAAAACTAAATTAAAAAGGAAAAGACAAAAACTAACTAAGGATTTTAGGTTTTAGATTTTAAGGATTTAGGTCTATTTTATTTTTACAGTTAGTGTCGATATATCGCTATATCATATCATATCGTATTTTGGTGCTCATGCTAGGGAGGCTGGAATAAGCCGTCGATCTATTAACCCGCGTCTCATTGCTAACTGCAGCCTAAGTGTCTCTTCCCGTTAGACCTCCAACCTGTCCGTCATTTTCTTATTCCCAGACACTTCAGTAATAACTTTTTTTTTAAATTAGTAAGTTCCGTCATATTCAGGGCATATTATAAATAGGGGCTAGGGACATCACTTCATAGCAAAATTTTACCTAGGCGTGACGTCATTCGACATTTCAAATCAATATTTATGAAAAATTTTAATAGTGTGAAAAAAGAAAAAATGCGTGTTCAATACTTTTTGATAATTTACTATCATTAATTGACATTGTCTAGAATGGAGGCCGCGTACCGGAAAGCGCAGCGTAGGACGTCCACTCACAAGGACGCTGGATACGGGCCGCTTCCAGCCGGCCAATCTGGAAGTCAATAGGGGAGGCCTATGTTCAGCAGTGGACTTCCTATGGCTGAAATGATGATGATGATGATGACACGTCTAGTGTTCTCTAAAAGTGAAGGTTTTTTATCAATGGTCGCGAAAAGTTTGAAAACCGTACACAATCTTACTATCTTATCTTACCAATTTTATAAATGCAAAATATTGGATGGATGGATGTTTTTCAATCAAGTTAGAACGGCTAAACAGATCAAGATGAAATTTGGCACAGAAATAGGTTAAAGCCTGGAATAGATGTATAGTTCCCGAGGGATGCAAGATATTTCTCATTATAGATGGCGCTTCTTACCGTTAGATGTCGCTGGTCAGTTGGCAAAAACTTTTAATGTAAAAAAAAATGTAACACTAACTGTTGCTCCCGACTTAGTTCGTGTGTGTTTAGTTTACTAACTATAGTTTTGCAGAAACCAAGCGAACGAAGTCGGGGGCAACAGTTAGTCTCTATATAAATTCCGAAAAATCCATATGTTTATAGCTGCTGACTTATTAACAATAGTTCATCAATGTGTATTTTTCCAGAATTATATTCTCAGAACTTCGACACTACATTCCAAGAAAGTGACAAACTTGACATTCAAAAGAGCCCAAAAAACGTAATACCTAACGTTCTTCTGAAGTGCAGACATTTTAAATTATCAAAAACAGGCCTAACATTTCCACGGATCTTAGTAGAAATTCAAATACCAAAGATCAAAGGAGAAGCGTCACTCCTTTGATTTAAACACCTGGTTTTAAATCAGCCTTGTCTCTGGCAACCATAAACAAAGCTAAGCAGATCGCGACGTGTCGCCACAATATGAAGTTTTGGAACAAATACTAAGGATAAGTTCACACTGCCGATATTTCTGAGATTTGATGTTGAGAATTTAAACATTTCTTGTATATCTGTCTGTACCTGCCATCAAAACCAATAGTTTAATGTGACATGCAATAAATGATTTGAATTTGAATTTGTATTTTAGTCGAAGAAAATTTTTATAATCCGTGTCGAAAATTCGGGAAAAATTAGGCGCCTTATTTTCGGGGCTTTAGGATTTTAATATTTTCATCTAGATACGTCAAGTTATAACCAATTTACAAAATTACATGAATTATTTGCCCTTATTGCCCATATTCGTCTTAATTGGATGTGGCTATTTGTGTAGTGGGCCGCTTACTTTTTTTCCTTTTTACAAGCCATTAAAAAAATGTGGCCAGTATTTCGCCATTTGAAATGCATATTTATGCAGCTGTCCGTACATCCTGGTAAGAAAAAAAGATTATTATTAGGAAAGATGTACCTAAGAAGGAAAGAAAAAAAAAAGATTATAATTAGGAAAGATGTAGGTACCTAATTTGTTTTGACATAAGTGTCATCAGCTCTACTGCTGTGACGGAAATTGTCTTCGATGCAATAAATTATCATGTGTTAATATGAAGCTACTGCGTCACTCATTATTGCATTTATTTTTATTTTATTAGTCAAAAACTACCTGAGTTAGTGTAACCTCAGCTTTACTACTGATTTACGATCCACACGTTTAAATCACTTTCGTTTTAAAATAGCTTTAAAGTTATAAAATGAGTGTGGATTATTTTAAACGGAATGATGTATGGTTTTTCTTACATGTGTACTCGAATATTAGTCATAAGAATTGAATAACTTGCAAGGAAGTAAACATTTTCATTGTGCACGTACTTTGATTAATGTACGTTTTGTAAGTTACATAGATACATTTTGGTCATTTATTTACTTGTAGAAAATGAAAATTATGTCTTCCATTTAACTAAGGGTCGATTTTTAAATAGCCAGATAACTTTTATTTAAAGAATAACTTTGACATAATGACAGTTTTTGTATAGAAAATGTGTCAAAACTTTAGTTTATTCGTTGACTAAAGGTTATTTGGCAATTGACGAATCGGCCATAATTCTCATTAATAATAATCAAACGATTACTAACAATGGATCAAGATCAACTGCATTCGAGAAGTTTAAACATCTATTGACATTAGTTCTGTTTTAGATTTAGAAAAATTATTGATATGTCAATTTTTCAATTGAGTATTTATAATTGATGCTACTACCTGAAAAGAAAAACTGATGAGTAATATTCCATTTTATCTTCTTCATCTATACGATCAATCCTGGTTGCGTCCAAAGCCATTGCTTTGGAGCCCAGGGTCCGCTTTCCTTGATTTACTCCTCCACTTCGCGCAGTCTTGAGCGTCTCTAGTTGTGAGATCATTGGCACGCATGTCAGCCCTCACGACGTCAAGCCAGTATTTCTTGGATCTACCCCTTTTGCTAGGACCCGACGGTGGCGGCATGGCCAGACATTTGTTTCCTACGTAACCGTAGTTATTATTCTTTTTTTTTATAGTTTCCAGCTATCTTTGAAAAAATTTTATGTTTTAAACTCTTGTTTTTAACAAAATCTGATGTTTATGCCCTTGCAAGCAAAACAAGTTGTTTTTCTTTAACCACACACGGTACAGTCAACTGCATAATATCAAGCTACCACGAAATGCCAAATTTTCATGACCTATTTTCACCTTTATTAGTATATATGTTACAGTCATAGTGATTAAATAGCTATTATACATAATGACTGGTCATTATATATAATAGCAAAATTGACTAGACAATGTGATAAATTAATCACTTTATCCGGATATTATTCATAATAGCGGGTCAAAGTTAGCTCAAAGTAATAAATATGGTCTAACCATTGACTTCGAAATTAATATAGACTGGCTATCCCGTACAAATGACAGCAAATTTTGATTTCCATTTGAAGCGCCACTAGTGTTTGACCCCAGAACTAATTTTGACGTATGTAGCGGTGGGTAATATCGGTTTAACTATATTTGATATTTAACATCAGATTTTGAAACTATAATAAATATACCGTTAAGAATACACTTCTCAATCGTTAACAGGAGGCGTGTCGTAAGAGGCGACTAATTCCTGTAGTATGAGACGAGCAGTTAAGTTTTATCAATAATTGTTAAACAAACGATCGTTCATACACACTTTAACTAGGCTTACGATTGGCTGTATTAATTACCTGTAAAATTTTTGGCTATGGTTCTGAATCGAATCTAAGATATTTTAAAAAAACCGTCCAAACCGAGTCTACTAGGTAACAAAGAAAAGACTATTGTCTAACTATTAAACTGTAATTATTTAAGTAACAACATGTATCAAAGTCATTTATCCAACATTCGTTATATTTAATTTCACTATAATTATTACTTTTCAAATAACAGTATAATATTGCTACACTTAAGTATGCTTAAGGCAAATTGAAATATAATTTTATAATCTACCTATACCTACTTGTTTTATCACATTATCCAAGTCTTCGAAGATATTATATAAAATTGCTAGTTAATGTGATTAATTCAGTGTCAATTATCACTTTATCTAAATTGAGTTGACATTATAAATAATGGCTAGTTAATATATATAATATCCGGATTTATTACTTTGGCTGTAATAGATTTAGTAGAGTTTATTATAAATTAAGAAAATTCGGGTTTGTTGTAGGTTAACCCAATAGTACTTTAGTATTTTTATCTCATCAAAAGTCACGATCCTTCAGTATTAAAACTAAGTCGTAAACGCGAGTTGTAATTTTTTTAGTAACACGGCACGTTTGAACCGACCAAGTATTATTTTTGTTTATTACCCGTAAACGCCTGTTGAGTGGTCCCGTTGAGTTATATCTCTTTGATAACGACGTAGGGCGAATAGAACAGCCGTATCAAATGACACAAATTTATACGTTGCATCTTTCAATTATCAAAATTGATGAATACAAAAGTCATATATTTAAACTAATTGAAATTGAATAACCATTTTTAATGAAGACCGCGTACCGACAAGCGTAGCGTAGGACGTCCGACAAGCGACGACAAGGTAGACAGACGACCTGGTAAAGGTCGCAGGAAGACGCTGGATGTAGGCCGCTTCCAACCGGCCATTCTGGAAGTCAATGGGGGAGGCCTATGTTCAGCAGTGGACGTCCTATGGCTGAAATGATGATGATGGTGAACTATTTTTAAAGTATATACATATAGCTGATTAAAGTATGCCTTTATACGTCCTACTGCAGGGCAAAGGCGTCACCTTAACTATGAAGTGGTTTGGGCCATACTCCACCTCGCAAGCCCAGTGCGGATTGGTCGAGAGGTGTTGTAAGCCCAGTGACTTAACTTTACTGTTGGATGTTATTAAGCCGCCCTAAAACCTCTGAATAGGCTTCACGACGATATACTATTAATCGATTAGGCTTTCACGAAAAAAAGTAGCCCGTGTTCTTTTCCAAGGTCCCATCTATTTATATACCAAAATTCATTAAAATAAATTTTGCGCCTTAGGCGTGAAAACGTAACAGACAGACAGAGTTACTTTTGCATTTATAATATTAATATTGATTTAATGATCAGCCATGTTTCAGGATACTATGTAAGTGTACGTAAAACTAAACAACGATGCTGAACAAATTTGTGTGTGATTTCGCACGCAGACACTGCTTCCCGTCTCGTGCTACAGGAATTAGTCGCCTCCTACGACACGCCTCCTGTTGGCAGTGGAGAAGTGTATGCTTTACAGCCATCCCCACACGGCACGAGTTTGTATGGTAGGACCAAAATTATTATTCGCCTTGTTTCTTAGACAAACATGTTTAATTTTATATTGTCGTTTGACTTTATCTCGGTAATTCCTCAATAAGGTAGCATTTTAACCCTTAATGGAAAGCAGTGTAGTCCAAAACATGTTATGGCCTTTATTTATGTAAAAATCCAATGTTATTATGCGTCATTAAATAATATAGACACAGACTTTTAAAATATGTATTCCATTAGTAAGATATGGTAAGGTTGTAAATATTATCTTGTTTTAACTAACATGTTTACCTGATCGCTACCTACTTGAACACTTTGTTTTTATCCAGACTGAAAGGACGGTCCAAGGTGAATAATAACAGATTAAAGACAGGTGTTGAACTTTCAAGGCTACATAAGTGCTAGAAAGCCTAGAATAATCTAATGTTTGTCACAATAGTTTGATAACAACACAGAATAACCAGGTAGAAAACACAAAAATTCATAATGAATTTTTGGAGTACATTTTATTTATACTTATCAAATTTATGTAAGATATATTAAAATTATATTTATACATTTAAAAAATTACAATAATGATAATCAAACCAAATAACTAGATCTAACAAAGCTATAATTGTTAGTAATATGGTGACAGAATAACGAATAAACATGCTTAAAAACATTCACATAAACATTTTTGTATAATTAAGCAACCGATAGTATCGATACTATCGATAGATAACTGAATTTTAAGTTCAACTATCAATAGTTAATCTATCGATTTTGACAACACTAATAAACGCGTAAGGAGCAATACGCCCGCGTCACGGCCACGCCACGTCTGCGCTACGACACTAAGTATGTCCCACGCCTAAATGATAGATTGGCCGTTCTAATTTGACTGTGACAGCTGTGTTATAATTTTGACGAATAAACATAAAACTTCTGGCTTCTTCAGAAGCAATGAACCTCGTTAATTACGATCGTGGAGCGTTGATCTGCTAAATATAGACTTTCGCAAATTGATTTTTACTCAGAAGCAGCGTTGGCACCATTTTGAAGCTATACAAACTTCATTGATTTATTTGTGTATATCTAAGCTCAATGCACAAATTGATGATTATACAAAAGTGGACACAACGACCCAACCCCCGCGCGAGTACCTATTATAGTAAAATATGTTGTCTACATGACTCGACCGAAAATCGAACCTGGGACTTCAGAGATGGAGATGCCAAGTCCAGCGTACGCACTTTTTGGCTACGGAGGTCGTCAAGAGGTAGAAGAGTAAGTGTTACAACTCCACTCTACATGCATATTGCTCGGTTTCCTCACACTTATTATTGCTACTAATTATTAATTTTAGTATTCTAGGATCAATAGAAAATCAAAACAAAAATTCGTCTCACAATAAAATGAATCAAACCCGTAAATGACAAATGGTCTTAAGTCTTAAACATTGTAAAATAAAACTGTCTTTTAATAAACACTGGCATTTCAGTTCAAACCTGAACTCATAATACAAAAAATAAAATAACTTTAAGGCTAAACGGCTGAAAGATAAATAAGGATTTTTGTTTCCAAAAATACAAAAGACCGGACGAGAAATAAATTTACGAACATACTGTCCCGAAAAATCTTGATAATGCTATAAAATCTTCCGGCCAAAGTAATGAGAGAGAAAACGAAAACACAAGTCCGTGTAATAAATAAATAATGCGTAATGACTTATAACCCTTGATTGGCCATAGTCTTTTATACCGACACAAAATTTAGTTATTTTTGTTTCTATTAAAGTCAAAGTGATTTCCATACAAACAATGGCTAGTTTACTAACTCACCCATGTCTTCCTACTGGGCACACTTATAAAGCATACATTATTATCATAAGCAGCTAAATTAGTGTAGTGGCATAGTGATTCACCTCGAAAGCAAAAAGACCAGGGTGACCTACAAAAAGTATGTTATTTTGACGGCCGTATCTTTACTGTTTAAATCAATGCATATAACATTAATAATTACATTTAAATATCCATATTCACAAAATAACAGTATATATGTTATTATATTCTTTAATTAAGAGCTGATTTTTCAACTGCCAGATAACTTTTATATGACGAATAAGTTTGTCATGTTGACAGTTATTGTATAGAAAATGTGTCAAAGCGTCAATTTTATTCGTCGGATCAAAGTTAACTGGGGTTTGAAAAATCGGGCTTTAAGCAAATAAACAGTGCTTACAATAATATTTTTCTAAAACATTCGATCTATAAGACCAAGTGGCAGTTGGAGGGTTAAAGTCCAGGAAAGTCGTCAAACGTGGACTCCTTAAATTGGCGAGTTGATGACGGAGAGACAGTTATTATGTGTTCGGATTCACTTTTACATTCATAATGTCAAGCGTTTTGTCTCACTAGCTGTCTTATATTTGAAGCTGAATTTGTGTTTGATGGAATTTATATTTTTTCGGTAAATTTATACTTTGTCAATTATGTCAAGCATTATACTGTATTATTGAAATACCAGACAATTGAACTCTGTGTGAAAATACTATTTCTTGCATTTATTTTAGGATGATTAGTTTTGGAAATAAAGTAAGGTTACTTAAATTTGTGAATGTTGTGTACGCCTATAATTGGCACATATATCAGAACCAATCTGCTGTAATTGTTTATTATATTTTTTAATGTACGTGCTGTTGGTGTACCTTAATAAATAAAAATAAAAAATAAATTATTTTGGTCACCTTACCTGTATGACAACGGCAGGTCAATTTACCCAAAAAGTTAAAGTTCATTGAATTGATTTTCAACTTTAAGTCCGACGCGCAGAGATCAATAATAATTGAGAAAATATGACATTTTGTGTTAGGTTGACGAGCTGTTGTCTATACCATGTTTCTAAGCAAATAAATTTTACATTTCGTTTCAAATAAAACAACTTTTTGTATGGAACTGACATCAAAGTCATAAAAAAATTGCTTCTTTATCCAAAATGACCCATTAGCTGTTCAGATAAGAACGAGATAATGCTTTTTTTTTAGATTTCGATGTTGTTTCCTTACAAAAAGTTGTTGTATTTTATCAAAAAATATGAATATTTCTGCTCCAAAACCAATTAAAATTCATTCTGTATACCCACGTAAAGCCAGGGCAAGTCACTAGTAAAGTTCTGTAGGTGTAATCCACACTCAGCTATTTCATAACACTCTAATGTACCCAGAAAAAAGTCATCATGTCTTAGTTGAGTTTTACTGCTTTTTCAAATGAAGATGTAATTAAATATTTTATGGGTCGCATTATCATAAATTTCTCGTACGTGCTGTAGTGACTGCGAGTGGGATTCATTTGGCTCGAACAATAAAAATTTAAAGGGTTTTATGTGTGTTTTTTATTTATGTATTATTTTACAACCGGCGGAAGGCATATGTTTTTGTAATTTTCAGAATAATTTGTGCGAAATTTATTTTAGAAGTAAATGATAGAATTCAAATTTGGACGACCTCCGTAGCCGAGAGAAGCTGTAACTGTAAGACAAATGCGCAAGATTCGATACTACCAAATCCACGTTACAGCGCATACCTATCGAACTTGATGTCGCTATCTCTGAGGTCCCGGGTTCGATTCCCGGTCAGTCAAAGTAGAAAAATAACTTTTCTATATTGTCTGGGTGTTGTGGTACCGTTGTTGTTTCTAATTTCTGTAACACAAGTGCTTTGGCTACTTACCAGATCAGAGCAATGTATGTAATGTTGTCCAATATTGATTTATGTATAAATTTGTTAAGTTCTGTACGATTAATGTACTATTTGTTGATACCGCTGAGCACAGAAATTAAAGATTTACAATATTTTGATAACTATGTGCGTAATCAGCAGTGATCGGAATAGGTAGATTGATTTGGGGTTAATGATCTCAAACATTGATGTCAATATGGACATGCCTCCCGGATTTCGGAATTTCTTTGTATCAGTTTTTTAAAAAAAGACATATATTATGCTAGCACTACCAAAGTACATCATATCAATCTACCTATTCCGATCACTGGTAATCAGGATACCTAAATGAACTTAAAAGATTGCGAAATCGACATCTTTCAGAAATGCAAACAGGCGTTTAAAAGGAAGTGTTTGGTAGTATTAATTTTTTGTCGTAAAAAAAATATAGTACCTAATAATAATGTATAAATTCAGATCAACTTTTAAACTTTTTACTTTTTAAAATTTTAATTAATGTTTTTCTTTTTGTTCATAAATTACTCCCGTTCTATTTAATAGTTTTGAAGTCGACAAATTGCTTAAAACGCTGTATTTACCTATAAAGACAAATCTTTTACAAATTTTACTCATATTACTCTGAATTGTAATGTTTACTGATATGTTGCTGGTGAATCTTTTCCAATAAATAAATAAACTTATTTTTGGAAAAACAATGTTGTTCTTATCACCAAAATTATTTTTTTTCCTTGAAAGTCTAACGACTTCCCACGGAAAATTCAATACAGATGTAATTACTTTGAGTCAGTATACGTACTTCCCCACATTTCAGTAACAGGAAAACAGTTGACTTTCTCAGAAAAAACATGGCGTGACTCGTTAGATAATACGTAGAGATTCAAGGTTTCTCACTTCTATCTCGTTTAGGTATTTTCAGTTTACTTTTTCCTATCAAGATAATAGTGTTATTAATCAGTGGTTAGAGTTTTGCCTGACATTCAAATCCTAGCATGTACGCAGGTTAAAGTTGTCAATGTCCAATATAATTTGAATTCTCACTCAAACTTCAACTATGAATCTACCAATGCGTAGGACTAAACTTGGTCGTTACTCTCCTGTTCCCAGATTGAGTAGCCTTTACAATGAATGCAGCACATCGGTAGATCTCCATTCGGAGTCTTTAAAACAAATTCGTCAGCAAATCACAGACTTTATCACAAAAAAATATTTACTGTAATTTTGTACGAAAAAAAAAAGAATCTCAATAGTACTTATGGTTTTTCTCTTCCGTAGCAGATAAGTAATTATAATAAGAAGCATGATGTGTTCCCCTATAATTAGTTATGCACTTAGTCAAAAACATGTTGGAATTTGTTTTTTCTTTTAATGTATAGTGTTGTAACTGTTGGAGAAGCTAATAAATAAAAAATAAATAAATAAAACTACCGTCTTAAAAGGGAAATTTCAGCTTATAGTGGAATTTAGGTAAAACTTGAGAGTTGAGTAGGACGTTTACTTCAAATTTTTCGGACTCTGTCCGTAAATTTAATTTAATTGATTAGCTAGGTGGCATAGTATGCAAGTAGTATAAATCCGTATTTATCTTGTTAAAACCTGTTTCGTACAGACAACAGCCGGTCAACCTACCAAAAAAGTTAAAGGTCATTGAATTGATTTTCAACTTTATGTCCAATACTTAGAGATCAATATCAATTGAGACAATTTGACGTTTTGTAGTAGGTTGACGTGCTGTTGTCTGTACATCCTCAAATAAAAATAAAATAAATATAAACTTGTACCTTTAGCCACACGGCATGTCATATAACACATCACTTATTTACAAAGCTGAGCAAAGGACTCTCTCAAACTCCAACATCTATTCCTAAACGCCACTCAAAATTACGTATATAATTAGAAACAGCTTATTAATATAAAAAAAAATACCGATGGGGCAGAAAGCTTCTAGAATGGAGGCTACCTACCGGCAAGCAGCGTAGGAAGTCCCACAAGGTGGACAGACGACCTGGTAAAGGTTGCACGAAGCCGCTGTATGCAGGCCGCTTCCAACTAACCAATTAATGGGAGTCACTGGGGTAAGCCTATGTGCAGCGGAAGACATCATATGGCTGAAATGATGATGTTGGTGATCAATTAAAAAACAATGGAAACAAGAAAACCTGTTTAGAGACAGCCCCCCACGACAGAGAGACAGCATGACCATCAAAACATGATATGATATAGTGATTTTTCGACACCAACAGTTTTTTTTTAAGTATGATAGATAGACGTCATAATTTTTTATCAAAACAGCGATCATAACATCAGGGTCGTGCATTGGTTTCAGATGGGGGTAGGCTGTGAGTGAAAATTGAGTACGTTTGCGTGAAACAGTAGGCGATCTCGCGGCAGCCTAACATTGGTTAAATTGCACAGGAACGGTCTAAGTTGCGCGCTTTAGTAAGGAATAAGTACAGGTAGACGACAAAATGGTTACAGAATATTTATTGTTTATTGTTGAATACGTAATTAATAATTATGGTTAGCTGTTCTGTCGGTTTTTTATGAAGGTAGGCTCTGCATAATTGCCTATATGGGATGCACGCCCCTGCATAACATGTGACGTCACTGGCACGGCGATTTAACATGGCGGCTATATTTATCATATTTTTGCAGTTGGTGTCGATAAATTGCTGTATATATCGTGTTTGAATGGTAATGGAGGGCAGGTCTCCAACATTATTTTTTCAGGATGGTGTTTGTATCAACAAATCCTTATTTATTTCCGAAGAAGTAGATTCAAGAGTAAATGATGTTTTTTTTAGGAAGGACAGCTATCGCTGACGGCCCTTGAAGATAGCCTTATTCAGCCACATCTGGCAGTTGTGGCAAGCGCTAAAGGCTCTCTATTTTTTAAAATAAAATATTGGCTGTTGCCCGCGACCTCGTTCACGTGGTCTTTACCTTATTTATAAATAATTTTCTGCACATTTTTTTTTATAAGAACCTTTTTCTCCTGACAATAATTAACACAACAAAAAAAGAATTAGCAAAGTTCTTCCATCCGTTTAGGCATGATGCGATGACCAAGGGAAATAGAGATTTAGAGAAGGGAGAGAGAATAATTTAATAGATTATTGTACTCCTTTATTGCCCAAAATATCTCAAAGATAATATCTAGTTCATATAACAAATTAACTTTAAGCTCATTGTCGTATTCGGGCTAGTTTCCTAAAAAAATCTAATTAGTCCGTCAGTTGGATTAACAGAAAATATTGGACACGTATTTTTTCTTTTCTAAATCAAACAAAAAATGATGAAGATATAGCCCGTTTCGCGTAACGTCACGCCTTGCGACACTTTTTAGCAAGACGTGACGTCACGTGCTCACTTTGTTGCGCTTTATCTTCGTAATTTTTTGTTTAATTGACAAAAGACAAAATATGTGTCCAATATTTTTTGATAATCTAACTGACGGACTAAATAGAATAATCATTTTTTTACCCAGGAAACTAGCCCATTTACTTTTGTACATACCGTTTCTTACTTTACCTTCCTCAATGCTGTATGTTTAAGACGCAATTCGTGAATATAAAAAACGTTAGTGTTTAGTTACTTATGATGAATAAAGAATTTTTAAAACCCAACTCAACAGCAATTAACTAATTAGTGATTAAACATATTCTTAGAAACTACTTTAGGTATTAACGAAATACTTGTAAAAACAAGTAACTAAGAGCTGAACGTTTTCAGAGAGTTTCAAAACATTTGTTCCTTGTTGTTTTCCTTGTTATTTTGTTTACTTGCTTATTTTTAAGTTTATATTCTTTTAACCCATAATCTGAGAACTAATCAATGGTGATTTTGATTATTGTTTTTTTTTGTAATGTTATGCAATATCTTTGCAAAATGGAAACCGATTTTGGTGAATCTTTTTTTGATTAAATATTGGTTAAATAAATAAAAAATACTTCAGGTGTAGTCAGTCCTATAAAAAAATACTATCAAGGGGACACCCAAAATGGCGGATTAAATCAATTTAGTTTATTGGACACATATGTTTCATCTTTCGAACACACAAAGGCTCTCTCTCTCTTCCTGATTAGATATCCCATATAGTGGTGCGGTCAGCCTTCCATGTCTTTCTTCTCCCTTCGCTCTGTCTTTAACATCGTCTTCGGAGACCTCGCACTCCGTCATGTCCTTTAGCACTACACTCTCCCATCTTGTCTTGGGTCTTCCTCTTTGACCGGGAAGGGAAAGCTGCAGTGCAAAATTCTCTACGTAATCTGAGGGCCTCCTCTTTACGTGACCATACCATCGCAGCCTGCGTTTTGTCGACAATGTCGCGTACTCCCAGACTTCCTCGCACGTACACGTTGTGGATTCTATCGAGTCTCGTTACGCCGCACATCTTAGTATCTTCATTTCG
Source organism: Anania hortulata (assembly GCA_963576865.1). NCBI lineage: Eukaryota > Metazoa > Arthropoda > Insecta > Lepidoptera > Crambidae > Anania > Anania hortulata. The sequence continues at coordinate 2,052,774 of OY756407.1, forward strand.
GCAACTTGAATTTCTAATAAATAAAAGTTACTATAACTTAGCAGAATTGTTCAATGATAAATATGAAATTTAATTGATAATATTCTTCGGTGGCACAATTCAATTTAATTTATTATCTATAAATTTATAATTGTATAATGCTTCAAATGTACACTAATCTGATTATAACTTATTACTTAAGAAATTTAAAAATATGTATATATGTCACTTTCTTGTTTGCTATGCCCTTGCAGGGCGTCACATGTATACCTTTATTTGTCTAACACCGCAAAATTGTAATGTTATATACAATAAACGTTTGTATTTGAATTTGAATGCTATGCACGTTTTTTTTATTACGGCCCACGTTTTGCTGTCATTCATAAGAACACACTTAGGGCCCAACTCTAAAAAATAAAAGCATTCAAGCTTTTTAGTTTTACATTACTAAATATAGTAGACTATTTTTTTAGACTAAAAGCCGATTTTTCAATAGCCAGAAAAAAAGTATTTAGAAATGAGAACAAGTCAATACAAATAGTTTTTGTAAAAAAAAACTTAGGTAAAAATTTGTCCCTAAAAAAAATACAAGTCAATTTTACAATTTGGTAAACATATTCGTGGCAATCATCACCATCAGACAATCTAATATGGATAACTCACATTGATTCACTCGCGGAAAACATCAAAGCGTATATTTAGTCTCTGACAGGTCGATCATTAATACCGCTGTCAGTGTGTACGCGGTGAACGTCACGCAACGAAGTATACTGAGTGATGTTTATGTTATTGTGAATGTCCGAAATTAGAGGATATGATACACCGGTGTTTATGTTGACAATTAAGATGGTGTATATCCGAAATTGTTTTTTTTTAATGGAGTATTCTACCATTTAACAGGGTCCTTGTCTGATGTATCACGAATGATACATAAGAATAAATAAATAAACATAAATATTGGACAATTGGACAACATCACATACGTTGCTCTGATCCTATGTTAAGTAGCCTAAGCACTTGTTACAGAAATCAGAAACAACGAAGGTACTACAACACCCAGACCCGAGACAATGTAGAAAAGCTATTTTTCTACATTGACCGACCAGGAATCTAACCCGGGACCTCAGAGATAGCGACACCATGTCGGGAATGCTCGCCTCTCGGCTGCGGAGGTCATCAATGGCTGTGCCTATTGTGTCTGGTCTTAAAAAAGGACTCAGTTAATAATTACATGCTACAGATAAAGACTGTTCTGACATACACATAGACTGTTCTGTGAATTTTGAAAGCAGCGATTATAACGGACACTGAAATATTAGTATCAGTATCATTATTTTTCAACATCGATTTTGTGTTGTCCCAACCCAATTTAATGGCAAATAAGTTATTTGTATTTAATTGTTTTTGACACTTAAATTTTTCAGGATTATTTTATAAAATACTTAACCCTTCAAGCCTCTAAGTGTAACTCTTAAATGTCATTCAGTATTTTAGCTGAGGAAGTAAATCATCATCATTTCAGTCATAGACGTCCACTGCTGAACACAGGCCTCGGGGGATTGCCAATACTCGCCACGCTTGGCAGGCGGGTTGGCGAGCGCAGTTTTTTATAACATTTCGCACGCAGACGCTGCTGCCCGTCTCGTGCTACAGGAATTAGTCGCCTCTTACGACACGCCTCCTGTTGGCGGTGAGGAAGTTTATTCTTTACAGCCGTCCCCACACGGCAAGTGTGGAAGTAAATGATGCCTTTCTATTATCAGCCGTATTTTTATTGACGATGGTGAAAGTTTTATTTGGCACACAAAATACCAAAATATTTTTGTTTGCAATAAATAAATAAATACTTACACAAAAATTGACAGGAAAATAACAAATATTGTGCCAAAATTTCGGCGTTTGTCTTCGGAGTATTCACTGGGTGATAATTATTAGATCTACAATTATCGGACAACATCACATACATTGCTCTCATCCCATTGTAAGTAGCCAAAACACTTGTGTTACAGAAATCAGAAACAACGACGGTATCACAACACCCACACCCGAGACAATATAGAAAAAATATTGTTCTACATTGAACGATCGGGAATCGAACCCGTGACCTTAGAGATAGCGACACCAAGTCAGTCCGGTATGCTCACCTCTCGGCTACGGTGGTCGTAATTGGTTTTAGTAACAACTTAGAAGTTTCAAATTAATTCAAATCTTGTATAATTTGGTACACTTAAAATATATTTTGAAAACGAGCACGAAACAAGTCGTAGGCGATATAATTCCTATTGCTTCTGATTTTACGTATTTTTAAATCAGTAGAAATCAGTGTTGCAAAAATTAACACTGATTCAACGAAATTAATTAAATGCATTAATATTATTATTTTTTGTATCATGCAGAAATATTTAAAACCAAAATGCAATAACACAACTTTAAAAATCGTTAAAAAACAGATGTCTATTAATGTTAATAAGACAATGTAAATGTCCAATTCACTCTAAGCTGTGTCAACTAATGGGTTCGATTCCCGGTCGGGTCAATGTAGAAAAATAACTTTTCTATATTGTCTCGGGTCTGGGTGTTGTGGTACCGTCGTTGTTTCTGATTTCTGTAACACAAGTGCTTTGGCTACTTACCACAGGATCAGAACAATGTATGTGACGTTGTCCAAAATTAAATTAAATTAAATAACTAAGTGACAACAAATGTTTACTTTATCATATTTCCGTAATTTCTACTAGTTGAAACCAAAACCTCTTAAGTATCTCCCATAAATACTTGACATAGTCAGAATCTCTGCGTTACATAATTTATGGCTTTATAGATTTAATCTACATGTACACAAAAAAAAAACTTGAATTCGTAAGTTCATTCGTAGTAAAATTGACAGTAAAAAAGATCAAAGTAGTGGTTTTAGTAATTTGTGAAAGTATAATTCTTGCAATTTCGTATGCGACTGGATTTCTAATGATTCAAAAATACGTCTCCTGAGCAAAGTCCGCTTGCGTTGTCATTCTTTAAAAGATACAGTATCTACCTCAGTGTAACTCACCCTTAGGTACCGATTTATAATTTTCGCGATTAATGGAAGTATTTATTACTAAGTTAATATTGATACTGTGTCAATATAACAACCGCAGCTTAGCGTATATTTCCGCATGAGTCATAACTTTTTTTAGACGGAAAAACATGTTTTCTGTAGCCACGTGGAGTAACTTGCATTGTTTTGTATTATTATAATATGCGCATTTGTTTCACGTCATTGTTTTCAACAGACGTTTGAACTCCGTATGTCACTATTTTTCAGCTGTTCAGTGCTTTAATAACATTTTGATAAATAATATCCAAAAACTACACTTTCCCACTGCTAACAGGAGGCGTGTCGTTAGAGGCGACTAATTCCTGTAGCATGCAACAGGCAGCAGCGTCTGCGAGCGAAGTCTTATAAAAAACTGCGCTCGCCAACCCGCCTGCCAAGCGTGGCGAGTATTGGCAATCCATAAAAGTCATTCGGGGAGGCCTATCTTCAGCAGTGGACGTCCTATGGCTGAAATGATGATGATGATGATTTATGATATCCTACCAATGACGCCTTGTCAAATGAGTTTGCTAAAAGAATATGAATTCTCTCAGTAAAACAATTAAAGAGTTATATTTTTTTAAACAAATAAAAATATATATTTTTGCGGGCTTTTAGTACAAACAGTGTCCTAAATCTTTTGCAAATTGCATTGTCGTACTTATTAAATATGAATGGTAAAAAACTTAGAGGTGGCCACTTTAAGTGCATAAAAGTGTTTAAAGCAACCTTTACAGGTCGTCTGTCTACCTTGTGAGTGGACGTCCTACGCTGTGCTTGCCAGTATGTGGCCTCCATTCTAGAACTTTTCTGCTCCATCGGAACCTTTACCAGGTCGTCTGTCCACCTTGTGGGGGGACGTCCTACGCTGTGCTTGCCAGTACGTGGCCTCCATTGTAGTACTTTTCTGCCCCATCGGCCGTCAGTTCTACATGCAATTTCTCCCGCCGTCCATTGCCACGTTAGCTTGCTAATCTGTCGGGCTAGTCAGTGACTTTTGTTCGTTTACGGATCTCCAGATGTCCTATAGCTTTAAAAAAATAGTTTAGCGTCATATTTCTTAATTCGGAAATGATGATTCCTCATTTCATCACTTACACTTGAAGAGTAATATACTACAATGATTCTTGATCTATTTTCATGTTTGTAAACATGTTTTTCGAATATCTGCAGACTATAAAACCGCAATAAATAATTATATTAACGACACCAAACGTAGTTTCACCCACACATAAATTGTTAAAGAATACATAGTGGTTAGTAAACCGGGTGTAATGAGACATCGAGCAAAATAGGAAAAACTAATTTCACGTTCTTCATCATCAATATAACATGCCTATTGCAGTCCACCCCTGAAAGTAAGCGAAAGAGCACGATTATTTCATCCAGGCTCTGCTAGTCATGTTCCTAAGGTCTTCAGTCCATCGAGTTAAGAAAAATCTCTGCAATGGGGTGCTCATATTGAGACTCTGTCAGGAAGACTTAGTTCAGCTGCTTATGCTGTGAGAAAGATAAGACAATTGACTGATGTTGGAACGGCAAGATTAGTGTATTTTAGCTACTTTCATAGTATAATGTCATACGGAATATTGTTATGGGGCTCAGCAGCAGATATTAAATCTATCTTTGTACTACAAACGAGAGCTGTACGGGCAATTTACAACCTTCGACCCCGAGACTCGTTAAAAGAACTGTTTAAGGAAATTATATTACTTACAGTGGCCTCTCAATTCATTTATGAAAATATTATGTATATATATTATTATCGCAAAAACCTGCATCTTTTCCCTAAGAAAAGTGACAAACATAATTTTAATACCCGGAATAAAGATAAACTTGCAGTTTCAAATGTCAGACTGCATAAAGTCATCCATGGAGAAATGTATTCGCTTTTTTAACAAATTACCACAGTCTATTGTTGAACTACCCATGTTCGAGTTTAAATCGCATGTTAAGATTATTTTAATGAAAAAGGGTTATTATACTGTTAATGACTATTTAAATGACAAAAATGTCTGGAATTAAATACTGCCCTGCTCGCACAGGTATACATTATTTTCTTTTCATTTTTTTTTGTGGCAGCTAGTGGTGACTGAGTTTGTGCCGGCGTTTCTTCTCAGCACTTGCCAGATTGTCTGTGTCTTGTCTCGAAGCGCTAGTAGGGCCCAAAAAACAAGGAGACATGTTCTGCCCCATATGGGCCAATAATGTTATTATTGACGTTCATAAGTGGCAGTTTTCTGTCCTAAACTGAATAAATGATTTTTGACTTTTAGACTTTTTGACTCTTATTTTAAACTAATTCGTCAGAGGGCCGATTTTTTAATCGCTAGATAACTTTTATCCAACGAATAAAATTGATGCGTTGACACATTTTCTATACGAAAACTGTCAGCATGTCAAATATATTCTTCAAATAAAAGTTATATGGCTGTTAAAAAATTGGCCATGAGTCAACCTTAGAATTAAGCCGAAGACGAATAAATAATTGACGGCCGTCTATTTTAGTAGATCGTAAATAGAGTAGATCGCTCTTCGGACCACAAAACCAGACGGTTATGGGTTCGAATCCCACAAGGAGACAACATTTGTGTGATAAGCTCGAACATTTGTACCGACATCTTGGATGTTTATTAATATGTTTATGTATGTTTAGCCGGTATCTAGTCTCTATAATACAAGCTTTGTTTAGTAATTGTCTAGATTATTAGTGTATCTGTTAAAATAATAAATGTTTTATTTATTAACGAGCAACAATACTATCGATAGTCTCAATGCTATCGATGCATATGGATAGTCTTGCGATTGTTTGGCTTTCAATAGACTATCGATTAATCATCGATAGTCAACTATCGATCGACGATGGTGAAAGTTTTATTTGGCACACAAAAAATCAAAATATTTTCTTTTGCAATAAATAAATAAATACTTACACAAAAATTGACAGGAAAATAACAAATTTTGTACCAAAAAAGACGGTGTTTGTCTTCGGAGTGTCCACTGGGTGATAATTATTAGTTCTACAATTGTTTTTAGTAAAACTTAAGCGTTTCAAATTGTTTAATGACGACAAAACAAGTCGTCGGCGACATTAATTTCTAGCGCTTTTGATTTTACGTATAATTAAATCAGTAGAAGAAACTATATACATATTAGATAGATTTTTTAATTATTTTCGTATCGTGCAGAAATAATAAAAACCAAAATGCAATAACTCTCTATAACTATCGATGATTTGCCTTGTTCTGAACTATCAATAGTCTTGCGATTGTTTGGCTATCGATAGACTATCGATGATTAATTCTCTATCGATCGGCAGCACTACCGGCCAATCTGGAATTTATTGGAAGTGGCCTATATTCAGCTGTGGACGTCCTATGGCTGAAATAATGATGATGACAAGTTTTAATGCTAAATTCCTTACAATATAAGTGTGGCTTTCAGCTAGTTCTGTTATGCCATTAAAGTGCGATCAAGAAAAAAAACATTCAAACATACAAGTTAATTAATTTTGGCTAGAATGAAATTCAAACTCCCAGTATCGTATAGCAAAATACTATAATACTATTTAGTACGTAATACTCAGTTGTTGTTTTGTAAGCTAAAACCAGTAGCGCCATCTATGAACTTGCCAATAAAGCTGGCAATTAGCGCAAATAGCTGCAACGAGTGTCATCGTGAGATGCGCACTACGTATGTAGTGTGCTGGAGAGTTTGCACAGTGTGCGGGACGTGTTCATGAACTGGACAAAAAAAGCATTTAGGTATGTTTAATTTACAATGTTTATTGCGTATAACATTACAGATGTTAAGATACTGAGTTACACTGATGAAGTTATACTGAATAGTTGCGCCGTTTCTTCTCGTCACCAGCCAATATGTAGTCCCGAAGCGGTGGTAGGGTAAAGCTTTTTTTAGGGGTAACACACACGCAAAATTACAATTTTGTTAATTTATTATAATTAGATTAAATTTGTCTGTAAATTTTTCACGATATCAATCGTGTATAGATAATGAGTAATTAAAAATTTAAAATATTAATAACATATGCGCAAGACAACCCACCAATGGTGATGGTTTCAAAACAATTAATTAATGTACTTGTATTACAGGGAACCAAAAATGTATTTTGCCAAAAGCCTAGGCCTAGCTAGCAAACATAGACTAACTTAATTTTTTTTGTTTCTTTATATATTTATTTGGCGCAACCAGATATTAAATAAACAGTACCTATCGTTTATTGACAGTAATTATGCAGAAAGACAAAATAGTGCGGTGCTAAAACTGTGCTAATTGACAGTACTTAGAAATGATCGTGTTCTGATTTGACACTAAAACGGAAATCCAACCCATCCATAAGCCAACTACAACAATTGGGTCATCACTTTTGATTAAAAATAGAATTATCATTAAACAGAAATATTTTATCCAGCCCGTTCTCCCTCCTGCCCACTGTGCACACACTCGCCCCGGAGACGACTTACGGTATAATCCGTACAGGCATTTAGTTCAGCGCAAAGCCTCTTCAGGAGTATTCTTGAAATTCAGCTGCCTTCAAGGAAAGCGAACTGTATGAAGTAATTTTAATAGCTTGCGCTTAGACAATGGTGCTTGTAAATCTAAACAAAGAAAAGGTAAATTAATAAAAATGTTTTTTTTTTCAGTATTATCTCAATAGGGAGTATAAGTATTCGATGTACGTAGTATACAGTGTGTGGCCTGGAACCGGAGATAATATTGAACTCTATAGGTCATAAGTAATTGAATCATTATGGTCCTAAATAATTTAATATGCACGAAAATAATTTATTGTTTTTACTATATTTATTGGTATAAAAATTATAGTCATCATCATCATCATTTCAGCCATAGGACAGCTGTTGTCTTCGTCGGACGTCCACTGCCATGTTCAGCAGTGGACGTCCTCGTCCCATCGTGTAATGATGATGATAATGACAAAAATTTTGTACAGTCAAGATCAAAAGTAGCTTCGTATCTGAGTTTTCCAAAAGAATCTCATTGCAAAACATATTACCTTAATCTGACAAATACACTACGTAAAAGTAAAAATTCAGGTTATTGTGACATTAAGAAGAGTGAGTACTTTTGAAAATTAGTTTTATGATCAGCTTTTTTTATGCTGACTGTACATACACTTATCCAGGATAGCTTTTGTGTTACCGTCCAAATTAAACTTGTACTTATAAATCAATAAAATTAATTAATTAATTCTTTATTTGCTTATTGGAAAAATACCAACATAATAATAAGAATGCATTTGAATTTAATTTCTATTTCAACCATTCAAACTTATTTACTTCATGCTATTAGCAGTACATACTGTAACTGAGACAATAATACCTATAATCTGGTCACTGTAAAAGGAAACTTGTAAATAAGTTAAATACAATGGAGATTTTTTGTATAATTAATGGTTGTCGGCCGCGGTTGCTATTGCTTACTTAGTAATTCCAGTAAATATTGAATTCGGCGCGATCAAAGAGGCAATACATAGAGTATGTAATGTACAGATGAGTATTTTTCAGAATTTTATGTACATTATTACTTACCTAGTTTAACTAATACTTTCACTAAAAATAAAATAAAATAAACTTTATTTGCCTTAAACATGGTATACAGAGGTGTTACGAAGAAAATTAAGTACTAATCATGTTTAGCCAATTACAGAGGCATGCAAATTTAATGAATTGAGAACATAAATTAAGTATTAAAATTATTTAGATATCAGTCATCATAATCTATAATCATAAGTCATATTTTTTTTTTTTATTATTTTGGAAATCCTAAATAATAAAAACTACTAGTCTTTGATTATCGTTTTTATGTTATTTGACGACCTCCGTAGCCGACAGGCGAGCATACCGGACTTGGTGTCGCTATCTCTGAGGTTCCGGGTTCGATTCCCGGTCGGGTCTCATGTACTTTGGCTACTTACCATAGGATCAGAGCAATGTATGTGATGTTGTCCAATATTTATTTATTTATTATTATTAATGTAACGTCACAGCGAGTGGCTTTGGAGTGGTGAAGGTTGCTGCAAGCCGTTGGATGGCCGCTTCCAACCAGCTAATCTGGAAGTCACTGAGGGAGGCCTAAGTTCAGCAGTGGGATGATGATGATAATACTTGGTGGCTTTGGACCATTTCCATCCAATGGTTTCTCGCATCTTTGATTAGGTCGTCTGTCTATTTTGTTGTATTAATCTTACTACGAGTAATATTATAAATGCGAATGTTTGGATAGATGAATGTTTGTTTCTCAATCACGCCAGAACGGCAGAACGGATCTAGATGAAATTTGGTAAATATATTGATTAAAGTCTGAAAAGTTTATAGGTTTTTTTTATCTCAGAGTAGTTTTGTTTAAATTTTTCACAGAGCAAGGATAGACGTGATTTGGACAGTGACAGCCTGGCTACTTTTTACTCCTGGAAAAATGTACGGTTCCCCTGGGATAGCTTAACAAGTGTCTCCACGCGATGGACATATGCTACTATTTTTATATAACTTCCTAAGGGAGTAAAATCGAGGGTACACAAGCCGTATTCCACGCCGGCGAAGCCGCAGGCTCAGCTATGCTGATATTTCTATAAATCTTATGTATCTCTTTTGTCGCACCGCCTACAAATTATTTCTGTTTAGCCTAATGGTC